>JAVGWX010000030.1:0-600000 GCA_036924085.1 Ariolimax columbianus
ATTTGAAAAAATATTACAGATCATAAGTTTAGAAAATTTTCAGCACTTTGAAATGTATTGCAATTTTAACGCACTAATTATGTGTATAAGTTAAAAGCATTTCCAGAGACTTTCAAGTAATTTTACTGACAAGAAAAACTAATGTTTCTAAAATTAAAATTAAACACGATTTTAAAAAAAGTTGCAGATCATAAGTTTAGACAATTTTCAGCCGTTTGAAATGTATTGCAATTTTAACGCACTAATTATGTGGATAAGTTAAAAGCATTTCCAATGACTTTCAAGTAATTTTATTGACCATAAAAAACTATGTTTCTAAAATCAAAATTGAGTTAGAAGGCGATTTGAAAAAATATTACAGATCATAAGTTTAGACAATTTTCAGCACTTTGAAATGTATTGCAATTCTAACGCACTAATTATGTGTATAAGTTAAAAGCATTTCCACTGACTTTCAAGTAATTTTACTGACAAGGAAAACTAATGTTTCTGAAATCAAAATTGAGTAGAAGGCGATTTTACAAAAATTTGGAGATCAAAGTTTAGACAATTTTCAGCCGTTTGAAATGTATTGCAATTTTAACGCACTAATTATGTGGATAAGTTAAAAGCATTTCCACTGACTTTCAAGTAATTTTATTGACCAGAAAAAACGATGTTTCTAAAATCAAAATTGAGTTAGAAGGCGATTTGAAAAAATATTACAGATCATAAGTTTAGAAAATTTTCAGCACTTTGAAATGTATTGCATATTTAACGCACTAATTATGTGTATAAGTTAAAAGCATTTCCACTGACTTTCAAGTAATTTTACTGACAAGGAAAACTAATGTTTCTGAAATAAAAATTGAGTAGAAGGCGATTTTACAAAAATTTGAAGATCATAAGTTTAGACAATTTTCAGCCGTTTGAAATGTATTGCACTTTTAACGCACTAATTATGTGGATAAGTTAAAAGCATTTCCAGAGACTTTCAAGTAATTTTACTGACAAGAAAAACTAATGTTTCTAAAATTAAAATTAAACACAATTTTAAAAAAGTTGCAGATCATAAGTTTAGACAATTTTCAGCCGTTTGAAATGTATTGCAATTTTAACGCACTAATTATGTGGATAAGTTAAAAGCATTTCCAATGACTTTCAAGTAATTTTATTGACCATAAAAAACTATGTTTCTAAAATCAAAATTGAGTTAGAAGGCGATTTGAAAAAAATATTACAGATCATAAGTTTAGACAATTTTCAGCACTTTGAAATGTATTGCAATTCTAACGCACTAATTATGTGTATAAGTTAAAAGCATTTCCAATGACTTTCAAGTAATTTTATTGACCAGAAAAAACGATGTTTCTAAAATCAAAATTGAGTTAGAAGGCGATTTTAAAAAATATTACAGATCATAAGTTTAGAAAATTTTCAGCACTTTGAAATGTATTGCATATTTAACGCACTAATTATGTGTATAAGTTAAAAGCATTTCCACTGACTTTCAAGTAATTTTACTGACAAGGAAAACTAATGTTTCTGAAATAAAAATTGAGTAGAAGGCGATTTTACAAAAATTTGGAGATCATAAGTTTAGACAATTTTCAGCCGTTTGAAATGTATTGCAATTTTAACGCACTAATTATGTGGATAAGTTAAAAGCATTTCCAATGACTTTCAAGTAATTTTACTGACAAGAAAAACTAATTTTTCTGAAATCAAAATTGAGTAGAAGGCGATTTAAAAAAAAGTTGCAGATCATAAGTTTAGACAATTATCAGCTGTTTGAAATGTATTGCAATTTTAACGCACTAATTATGTGGATAAGTTAAAAGCATTTCCAATGACTTTCAAGTAATTTTATTGACCAAAAAAAACTGTGTTTCTAAAATCAAAATTGAGTTAGAAGGCGATTTGAAAAAATATTACAGATCATAAGTTTAGAAAATTTTCAGCACTTTAAAATGTATTGCAATTCTAACGCACTAATTATGTGTATAAGTTAAAAGCATTTCCAATGACTTTCAAGTAATTTTATTGACCAGAAAAAACGATGTTTCTAAAATCAAAATTGAGTTAGAAGGCGATTTGAAAAAATATTACAGATCATAAGTTTAGAAAATTTTCAGCACTTTGAAATGTATTGCATATTTAACGCACTAATTATGTGTATAAGTTAAAAGCATTTCCACTGACTGTCAAGTAATTTTACTGACAAGGAAAACTAATGTTTCTGAAATAAAAATTGAGTAGAAGGCGATTTTACAAAAATTTGGAGATCATAAGTTTAGACAATTTTCAGCCGTTTGAAATGTATTGCACTTTTAACGCACTAATTATGTGGATAAGTTAAAAGCATTTCCAGAGACTTTCAAGTAATTTTATTGACAAGAAAAACTAATTTTTCTGAAATCAAAAATGAGTAGAAGGCGATTTGAAAAAAAATTGCAGATCATAAGTTTAGACAATTTTCAGCCGTTTGAAATGTATTGCAATTTTAACGAACTAATTATGTGGATAATTTAAAAGCATTTCCACTGACTTTCAAGTAATTTTACTGACAAGAAAAACTAATGTTTCTAAAATTAAAATTAAACACGATTTGAAAAAACGTTGATGATCATAAGTTTAGACAATTTTCAGGCGTTTGAAATGTATTGCAATTTTAACGAACTAATTATGTGGATAAGTTAAAAGCATTTCCACTGACTTTCAAGTAATTTTACTGACAAGAAAAACTAATGTTTCTAAAATTAAAATTAAACACGATTTGAAAAAACGTTGATGATCATAAGTTTAGACAATTTTCAGCCTTTGAAATGTATTGCAATTTTAACGCACTAATTATGTGGATAAGTTAAAAGCATTTCCACTGACCTTCAAGTAATTTTATTGACCAGAAAAAACTATGTTTCTAAAATATAAATTGAGTTAGAAGGCGATTTGAAAAAATATTACAGATCATAAGTTTAGAAAATTTTCAGCACTTTGAAATGTATTGCAATTTTAACGCACTAATTATGTGAATAAGTTAAAAGCATTTCCAGAGACTTTCAAGTAATTTTACTGACAAGAAAAACTAATGTTTCTAAAATTAAAATTAAACACGATTTTAAAAAAAGTTGCAGATCATAAGTTTAGACAATTTTCAGCCGTTTGAAATGTATTGCAATTTTAACGCACTAATTATGTGGATAAGTTAAAAGCATTTCCAATGACTTTCAAGTAATTTTATTGACCATAAAAAACTATGTTTCTAAAATCAAAATTGAGTTAGAAGGCGATTTGAAAAAATATTACAGATCATAAGTTTAGACAATTTTCAGCACTTTGAAATGTATTGCAATTCTAACGCACTAATTATGTGTATAAGTTAAAAGCATTTCCACTGACTTTCAAGTAATTTTACTGACAAGGAAAACTAATGTTTCTGAAATCAAAATTGAGTAGAAGGCGATTTTACAAAAATTTGGAGATCAAAGTTTAGACAATTTTCAGCCGTTTGAAATGTATTGCAATTTTAACGCACTAATTATGTGGATAAGTTAAAAGCATTTCCACTGACTTTCAAGTAATTTTATTGACCAGAAAAAACGATGTTTCTAAAATCAAAATTGAGTTAGAAGGCGATTTGAAAAAATATTACAGATCATAAGTTTAGAAAATTTTCAGCACTTTGAAATGTATTGCATATTTAACGCACTAATTATGTGTATAAGTTAAAAGCATTTCCACTGACTTTCAAGTAATTTTACTGACAAGGAAAACTAATGTTTCTGAAATAAAAATTGAGTAGAAGGCGATTTTACAAAAATTTGAAGATCATAAGTTTAGACAATTTTCAGCCGTTTGAAATGTATTGCACTTTTAACGCACTAATTATGTGGATAAGTTAAAAGCATTTCCAGAGACTTTCAAGTAATTTTACTGACAAGAAAAACTAATGTTTCTAAAATTAAAATTAAACACAATTTTAAAAAAAGTTGCAGATCATAAGTTTAGACAATTTTCAGCCGTTTGAAATGTATTGCAATTTTAACGCACTAATTATGTGGATAAGTTAAAAGCATTTCCAATGACTTTCAAGTAATTTTATTGACCATAAAAAACTATGTTTCTAAAATCAAAATTGAGTTAGAAGGCGATTTGAAAAAAATATTACAGATCATAAGTTTAGACAATTTTCAGCACTTTGAAATGTATTGCAATTCTAACGCACTAATTATGTGTATAAGTTAAAAGCATTTCCAATGACTTTCAAGTAATTTTATTGACCAGAAAAAACGATGTTTCTAAAATCAAAATTGAGTTAGAAGGCGATTTTAAAAAATATTACAGATCATAAGTTTAGAAAATTTTCAGCACTTTGAAATGTATTGCATATTTAACGCACTAATTATGTGTATAAGTTAAAAGCATTTCCACTGACTTTCAAGTAATTTTACTGACAAGGAAAACTAATGTTTCTGAAATAAAAATTGAGTAGAAGGCGATTTTACAAAAATTTGGAGATCATAAGTTTAGACAATTTTCAGCCGTTTGAAATGTATTGCAATTTTAACGCACTAATTATGTGGATAAGTTAAAAGCATTTCCAATGACTTTCAAGTAATTTTACTGACAAGAAAAACTAATTTTTCTGAAATCAAAATTGAGTAGAAGGCGATTTTAAAAAAAGTTGCAGATCATAAGTTTAGACAATTATCAGCTGTTTGAAATGTATTGCAATTTTAACGCACTAATTATGTGGATAAGTTAAAAGCATTTCCAATGACTTTCAAGTAATTTTATTGACCAAAAAAAACTGTGTTTCTAAAATCAAAATTGAGTTAGAAGGCGATTTGAAAAAATATTACAGATCATAAGTTTAGAAAATTTTCAGCACTTTAAAATGTATTGCAATTCTAACGCACTAATTATGTGTATAAGTTAAAAGCATTTCCAATGACTTTCAAGTAATTTTATTGACCAGAAAAAACGATGTTTCTAAAATCAAAATTGAGTTAGAAGGCGATTTGAAAAAATATTACAGATCATAAGTTTAGAAAATTTTCAGCACTTTGAAATGTATTGCATATTTAACGCACTAATTATGTGTATAAGTTAAAAGCATTTCCACTGACTGTCAAGTAATTTTACTGACAAGGAAAACTAATGTTTCTGAAATAAAAATTGAGTAGAAGGCGATTTTACAAAAATTTGGAGATCATAAGTTTAGACAATTTTCAGCCGTTTGAAATGTATTGCACTTTTAACGCACTAATTATGTGGATAAGTTAAAAGCATTTCCAGAGACTTTCAAGTAATTTTATTGACAAGAAAAACTAATTTTTCTGAAATCAAAAATGAGTAGAAGGCGATTTGAAAAAAAATTGCAGATCATAAGTTTAGACAATTTTCAGCCGTTTGAAATGTATTGCAATTTTAACGAACTAATTATGTGGATAATTTAAAAGCATTTCCACTGACTTTCAAGTAATTTTACTGACAAGAAAAACTAATGTTTCTAAAATTAAAATTAAACACGATTTGAAAAAACGTTGATGATCATAAGTTTAGACAATTTTCAGGCGTTTGAAATGTATTGCAATTTTAACGAACTAATTATGTGGATAAGTTAAAAGCATTTCCACTGACTTTCAAGTAATTTTACTGACAAGAAAAACTAATGTTTCTAAAATTAAAATTAAACACGATTTGAAAAAACGTTGATGATCATAAGTTTAGACAATTTTCAGGTGTTTGAAATGTATTGCAATTTTAACGCACTAATTATGTGGATAAGTTAAAAGCATTTCCAATGACTTTCAAGTAATTTTATTGACCAGTTAAAATTATGTTTCTAAAATCAAAATTTAGTTAGAAGGCGATTTGAAAAAATATTACAGATCATAAGTTTAGACAATTTTCAGCACTTTGAAATGTATTGCATATTTAACGAACTAATTATGGGGATAAGTTAAAAGCATTTCCACAGACATTCAAGAAATTTTACTGACAAGAAAAACCAATGTTTCTAAAATCAAAATTTAGTAGAAGGCGATTTGATAAAAAATTGCAGATCATAAGTTTAGACTACTTTCAGCCGTTTGAAATGTATTGCAATTTTAACGCACTAATTATGTGTATAAGTTAAAAGCATTTCCACTGACTTTCAAGTAATTTTACTGACAAGGAAAACTAATGTTTCTGAAATAAAAATTGAGTAGAAGGCGATTTTACAAAAATTTGGAGATCATAAGTTTAGACAATTTTCAGCCGTTTGAAATGTATTGCAATTTTAACGCACTAATTATGTGGATAAGTTAAAAGCATTTCCAGAGACTTTCAAGTAATTTTACTGACAAGAAAAACTAATGTTTCTAAAATTAAAATTAAACACGATTTTAAAAAAAGTTGCAGATCATAAGTTTAGACAATTATCAGCCGTTTGAAATGTATTGCAATTTTAACGCACTAATTATGTGGATAAGTTAAAAGCATTTCCAATGACTTTCAAGTAATTTTATTGACCAAAAAAAACTATGTTTCTAAAATCAAAATTAAACACGATTTGAAAAAAAGTTGCAGATCATAAGTTTAGACAATTTTCAGCACTTTGAAATGTATTGCAATTCTAACGCACTAATTATGTGTAAAAGTTAAAAGCATTTCCACAGACTTTCAAGTAATTTTACTGACAAGAAAAACTAATGTTTCTGAAATCAAAACTAAGTAGAAGGCGATTTTACAAAAAGTTGCAGATCATAAGTTTAGACAATTTTCAGCCGTTTGAAATGTATTGCAATTTTAACGAACTAATTATGTGGATAAGTTAAAAGCATTTCCCGAGACTTTCAAGTAATTTTATTGACCAGAAAAAACTATGTTTCTAAAATATAAATTGAGTTAGAAGGCGATTTGAAAAAATATTACAGATCATAAGTTTAGAAAATTTTCAGCACTTTGAAATGTATTGCAATTCTAACGCACTAATTATGTGTATAAGTTAAAAGCATTTCCAATGACTTTCAAGTAATTTTATTGACCAGAAAAAACGATGTTTCTAAAATCAAAATTGAGTTAGAAGGCGATTTGAAAAAATATTACAGATCATAAGTTTAGAAAATTTTCAGCACTTTGAAATGTATTGCATATTAAACGCACTAATTATGTGTATAAGTTAAAAGCATTTCCACTGACTTTCAAGTAATTTTACTGACAAGAAAAACTAATGTTTCTAAAATCAAAATTGAGTAGAAGGTGATTTGAAAAAAAATTGCAGATCATAAGTTTAGACTATTTTTAGCCGTTTGAAATGCATTGCAATTTTAACGCACTAATTATGTGGATAAGATAAAAGCATTTCCCGACACTTTCAAGTAATTTTACTGACAAGAAAAACTAATGTTTCTAAAATTAAAATTAAACACGATTTGAAAAAAAGTTGCAGATCATAAGTTTAGACAATTTTCAGCCGTTTGAAATGTATTGCAATTTTAACGCACTAATTATGTGGATAAGTTAAAAGCATTTCCAATGACTTTCAAGTAATTTTATTGACCATAAAAAACTATGTTTCTAAAATCAAAATTGAGTTAGAAAACGATTTGAAAAAATATTACAGATCATAAGTTTAGACAATTTTCAGCACTTTGAAATGTATTGCAATTCTAACGCACTAATTATGTGTATAAGTTAAAAGCATTTCCACTGACTTTCAAGTAATTTTACTGACAAGGAAAACTAATGTTTCTGAAATCAAAATTGAGTAGAAGGCGATTTTACAAAAATTTGGAGATCAAAGTTTAGACAATTTTCAGCCGTTTGAAATGTATTGCAATTTTAACGCACTAATTATGTGGATAAGTTAAAAGCATTTCCACTGACTTTCAAGTAATTTTATTGACCAGAAAAAACGATGTTTCTAAAATCAAAATTGAGTTAGAAGGCGATTTGAAAAAATATTACAGATCATAAGTTTAGAAAATTTTCAGCACTTTGAAATGTATTGCATATTTAACGCACTAATTCGGTGTATAAGTTAAAAGCATTTCCACTGACTTTCAAGTAATTTTACTGACAAGGAAAACTAATGTTTCTGAAATAAAAATTGAGTAGAAGGCGATTTTACAAAAATTTGGAGATCATAAGTTTAGACAATTTTCAGCCGTTTGAAATGTATTGCACTTTTAACGCACTAATTATGTGGATAAGTTAAAAGCATTTCCAGAGACTTTCAAGTAATTTTACTGACAAGAAAAAACGATGTTTCTAAAATCAAAATTGAGTTAGAAGGCGATTTGAAAAAATATTACAGATCATAAGTTTAGACAATTTTCAGCACTTTGAAATGTATTGCAATTCTAACGCACTAATTATGTGTATAAGTTAAAAGCATTTCCAATGACTTTCAAGTAATTTTATTGACCAGAAAAAACGATGTTTCTAAAATCAAAATTGAGTTAGAAGGCGATTTGAAAAAATATTACAGATCATAAGTTTAGAAAATTTTCAGCACTTTGAAATGTATTGCATATTTAACGCACTAATTATGTGTATAAGTTAAAAGCATTTCCACTGACTTTCAAGTAATTTTACTGACAAGGAAAACTAATGTTTCTGAAATAAAAATTGAGTAGAAGGCGATTTTACAAAAATTTGGAGATCATAAGTTTAGACAATTTTCAGCCGTTTGAAATGTATTGCAATTTTAACGCACTAATTATGTGGATAAGTTAAAAGCATTTCCAATGACTTTCAAGTAATTTTACTGACAAGAAAAACTTATTTTTCTGAAATCAAAATTGAGTAGAAGGCGATTTGAAAAAAAATTGCAGATCATAAGTTTAGACAATTTTCAGCCGTTTGAAATGTATTGCAATTTTAACGCACTAATTATGTGGATAAGTTAAAAGCATTTCCAGAGACTTTCAAGTAATTTTACTGACAAGAAAAACTAATGTTTCTAAAATTAAAATTAAACACGATTTTAAAAAAAGTTGCAGATCATAAGTTTAGACAATTATCAGCTGTTTGAAATGTATTGCAATTTTAACGCACTAATTATGTGGATAAGTTAAAAGCATTTCCAATGACTTTCAAGTAATTTTATTGACCAAAAAAAACTGTGTTTCTAAAATCAAAATTGAGTTAGAAGGCGATTTGAAAAAATATTACAGATCATAAGTTTAGAAAATTTTCAGCACTTTGAAATGTATTGCAATTCTAACGCACTAATTATGTGTATAAGTTAAAAGCATTTCCAATGACTTTCAAGTAATTTTATTGACCAGAAAAAACGATGTTTCTAAAATCAAAATTGAGTTAGAAGGCGATTTGAAAAAATATTACAGATCATAAGTTTAGAAAATTTTCAGCACTTTGAAATGTATTGCATATTTAACGCACTAATTATGTGTATAAGTTAAAAGCATTTCCACTGACTTTCAAGTAATTTTACTGACAAGGAAAACTAATGTTTCTGAAATAAAAATTGAGTAGAAGGCGATTTTACAAAAATTTGGAGATCATAAGTTTAGACAATTTTCAGCCGTTTGAAATGTATTGCACTTTTAACGCACTAATTATGTGGATAAGTTAAAAGCATTTCCAGAGACTTTCAAGTAATTTTATTGACAAGAAAAACTAATTTTTCTGAAATCAAAATTGAGTAGAAGGCGATTTGAAAAAAAATTGCAGATCATAAGTTTAGACAATTTTCAGCCGTTTGAAATGTATTGCAATTCTAACGCACTAATTATGTGTATAAGTTAAAAGCATTTCTACTGACTTTCAAGTAATTTTACTGACAAGGAAAACTAATGTTTCTGAAATCAAAATTGAGTAGAAGGCGATTTTACAAAAATTTTGAGATCAAAGTTTAGACAATTTTCAGCCGTTTGAAGTGTATTGCAATTTTAACGCACTAATTATGTGGATAAGTTAAAAGCATTTCCACTGACTTTCAAGTAATTTTATTGACCATAAAAAACTATGTTTCTAAAATCAAAATTGAGTTAGAAGGCGATTTGAAAAAATATTACAGATCATAAGTTTAGAAAATTTTCAGCACTTTGAAATGTATTGCAATTCTAACGCACTAATTATGTGTATAAGTTAAAAGCATTTCCAATGACTTTCAAGTAATTTTATTGACCAGAAAAAACGATGTTTCTAAAATCAAAATTGAGTTAGAAGGCGATTTGAAAAAATATTACAGATCATAAGTTTAGAAAATTTTCAGCACTTTGAAATGTATTGCATATTTAACGCACTAATTATGTGTATAAGTTAAAAGCATTTCCACTGACTTTCAAGTAATTTTACTGACAAGAAAAACTAATGTTTCTAAAATCAAAATTGAGTAGAAGGTGATTTGAAAAAAAATTGCAGATCATAAGTTTAGACTATTTTTAGCCGTTTGAAATGCATTGCAATTTTAACGCACTAATTATGTGGATAAGATAAAAGCATTTCCCGACACTTTCAAGTAATTTTACTGACAAGAAAAACTAATGTTTCTAAAATTAAAATTAAACACGATTTGAAAAAAAGTTGCAGATCATAAGTTTAGACAATTTTCAGCCGTTTGAAATGTATTGCAATTTTAACGAACTAATTATGTGGATAATTTAAAAGCATTTCCACTGACTTTCAAGTAATTTTACTGACAAGAAAAACTAATGTTTCTAAAATTAAAATTAAACACGATTTGAAAAAACGTTGATGATCATAAGTTTAGACAATTTTCAGGCGTTTGAAATGTATTGCAATTTTAACGAACTAATTATGTGGATAAGTTAAAAGCATTTCCACTGACTTTCAAGTAATTTTACTGACAAGAAAAACTAATGTTTCTAAAATTAAAATTAAACACGATTTGAAAAAAACGTTGATGATCATAAGTTTAGACAATTTTCAGGCGTTTGAAATGTATTGCAATTTTAACGCACTAATTATGTGGATAAGTTAAAAGCATTTCCAATGACTTTCAAGTAATTTTATTGACCAGTTAAAATTATGTTTCTAAAATCAAAATTTAGTTAGAAGGCAATTTGAAAAAATATTACAGATCATAAGTTTAGACAATTTTCAGGCGTTTGAAATGTATTGCAATTTTAACGCACTAATTATGTGGATAAGTTAAAAGCATTTCCACTGACTTTCAAGTAATTTTATAGACCAGAAAAAACTATGTTTCTAAAATCAAAATTAAACACGATTTGAAAAAAAGTTGCAGATCATAAGTTTAGACAATTTTCAGCACTTTGAAATGTATTGCAATTCTAACGCACTAATTATGTGTATAAGTTAAAAGTATTTCCACAGACTTTCAAGTAATTTTACTGACAAGAAAAACTAATGTTTCTGAAATCAAAACTAAGTAGAAGGCGATTTTACAAAAAGTTGCAGATCATAAGTTTAGACAATTTTCAGCCGTTTGAAATGTATTGCAATTTTAACGAACTAATTATGTGGATAAGTTAAAAGCATTTCCCGAGACTTTCAAGTAATTTTACTGACAAGAAAAACCAATGTTTCTAAAATCAAAATTTAGTAGAAGGCGATTTGATAAAAAATTGCAGATCATAAGTTTAGACTACTTTCAGCCGTTTGAAATGTATTGCAATTTTAACGCACTAATTATGTGTATAAGTTAAAAGCATTTCCACTGACTTTCAAGTAATTTTACTGACAAGGAAAACTAATGTTTCTGAAATAAAAATTGAGTAGAAGGCGATTTTACAAAAATTTGGAGATCATAAGTTTAGACAATTTTCAGCCGTTTGAAATGTATTGCAATTTTAACGCACTAATTATGTGGATAAGTTAAAAGCATTTCCAGAGACTTTCAAGTAATTTTACTGACAAGAAAAACTAATGTTTCTAAAATTAAAATTAAACACGATTTTAAAAAAAGTTGCAGATCATAAGTTTAGACAATTATCAGCCGTTTGAAATGTATTGCAATTTTAACGCACTAATTATGTGGATAAGTTAAAAGCATTTCCAATGACTTTCAAGTAATTTTATTGACCAAAAAAAACTATGTTTCTAAAATCAAAATTAAACACGATTTGAAAAAAAGTTGCAGATCATAAGTTTAGACAATTTTCAGCACTTTGAAATGTATTGCAATTCTAACGCACTAATTATGTGTAAAAGTTAAAAGCATTTCCACAGACTTTCAAGTAATTTTACTGACAAGAGAAACTAATGTTTCTGAAATCAAAACTAAGTAGAAGGCGATTTTACAAAAAGTTGCAGATCATAAGTTTAGACAATTTTCAGCCGTTTGAAATGTATTGCAATTTTAACGAACTAATTATGTGGATAAGTTAAAAGCATTTCCCGAGACTTTCAAGTAATTTTATTGACCAGAAAAAACTATGTTTCTAAAATATAAATTGAGTTAGAAGGCGATTTGAAAAAATATTACAGATCATAAGTTTAGAAAATTTTCAGCACTTTGAAATGTATTGCAATTCTAACGCACTAATTATGTGTATAAGTTAAAAGCATTTCCAATGACTTTCAAGTAATTTTATTGACCAGAAAAAACGATGTTTCTAAAATCAAAATTGAGTTAGAAGGCGATTTGAAAAAATATTACAGATCATAAGTTTAGAAAATTTTCAGCACTTTGAAATGTATTGCATATTAAACGCACTAATTATGTGTATAAGTTAAAAGCATTTCCACTGACTTTCAAGTAATTTTACTGACAAGAAAAACTAATGTTTCTAAAATCAAAATTGAGTAGAAGGTGATTTTAAAAAAAATTGCAGATCATAAGTTTAGACTATTTTTAGCCGTTTGAAATGCATTGCAATTTTAACGCACTAATTATGTGGATAAGATAAAAGCATTTCCCGACACTTTCAAGTAATTTTACTGACAAGAAAAACTAATGTTTCTAAAATTAAAATTAAACACGATTTGAAAAAAAGTTGCAGATCATAAGTTTAGACAATTTTCAGCCGTTTGAAATGTATTGCAATTTTAACGCACTAATTATGTGGATAAGTTAAAAGCATTTCCAATGACTTTCAAGTAATTTTATTGACCATAAAAAACTATGTTTCTAAAATCAAAATTGAGTTAGAAAACGATTTGAAAAAATATTACAGATCATAAGTTTAGACAATTTTCAGCACTTTGAAATGTATTGCAATTCTAACGCACTAATTATGTGTATAAGTTAAAAGCATTTCCACTGACTTTCAAGTAATTTTACTGACAAGGAAAACTAATGTTTCTGAAATCAAAATTGAGTAGAAGGCGATTTTACAAAAATTTGGAGATCAAAGTTTAGACAATTTTCAGCCGTTTGAAATGTATTGCAATTTTAACGCACTAATTATGTGGATAAGTTAAAAGCATTTCCACTGACTTTCAAGTAATTTTATTGACCAGAAAAAACGATGTTTCTAAAATCAAAATTGAGTTAGAAGGCGATTTGAAAAAATATTACAGATCATAAGTTTAGAAAATTTTCAGCACTTTGAAATGTATTGCATATTTAACGCACTAATTCGGTGTATAAGTTAAAAGCATTTCCACTGACTTTCAAGTAATTTTACTGACAAGGAAAACTAATGTTTCTGAAATAAAAATTGAGTAGAAGGCGATTTTACAAAAATTTGGAGATCATAAGTTTAGACAATTTTCAGCCGTTTGAAATGTATTGCACTTTTAACGCACTAATTATGTGGATAAGTTAAAAGCATTTCCAGAGACTTTCAAGTAATTTTACTGACAAGAAAAAACGATGTTTCTAAAATCAAAATTGAGTTAGAAGGCGATTTGAAAAAATATTACAGATCATAAGTTTAGACAATTTTCAGCACTTTGAAATGTATTGCAATTCTAACGCACTAATTATGTGTATAAGTTAAAAGCATTTCCAATGACTTTCAAGTAATTTTATTGACCAGAAAAAACGATGTTTCTAAAATCAAAATTGAGTTAGAAGGCGATTTGAAAAAATATTACAGATCATAAGTTTAGAAAATTTTCAGCACTTTGAAATGTATTGCATATTTAACGCACTAATTATGTGTATAAGTTAAAAGCATTTCCACTGACTTTCAAGTAATTTTACTGACAAGGAAAACTAATGTTTCTGAAATAAAAATTGAGTAGAAGGCGATTTTACAAAAATTTGGAGATCATAAGTTTAGACAATTTTCAGCCGTTTGAAATGTATTGCAATTTTAACGCACTAATTATGTGGATAAGTTAAAAGCATTTCCAATGACTTTCAAGTAATTTTACTGACAAGAAAAACTTATTTTTCTGAAATCAAAATTGAGTAGAAGGCGATTTGAAAAAAAATTGCAGATCATAAGTTTAGACAATTTTCAGCCGTTTGAAATGTATTGCAATTTTAACGCACTAATTATGTGGATAAGTTAAAAGCATTTCCAGAGACTTTCAAGTAATTTTACTGACAAGAAAAACTAATGTTTCTAAAATTAAAATTAAACACGATTTTAAAAAAAGTTGCAGATCATAAGTTTAGACAATTATCAGCTGTTTGAAATGTATTGCAATTTTAACGCACTAATTATGTGGATAAGTTAAAAGCATTTCCAATGACTTTCAAGTAATTTTATTGACCAAAAAAAACTGTGTTTCTAAAATCAAAATTGAGTTAGAAGGCGATTTGAAAAAATATTACAGATCATAAGTTTAGAAAATTTTCAGCACTTTGAAATGTATTGCAATTCTAACGCACTAATTATGTGTATAAGTTAAAAGCATTTCCAATGACTTTCAAGTAATTTTATTGACCAGAAAAAACGATGTTTCTAAAATCAAAATTGAGTTAGAAGGCGATTTGAAAAAATATTACAGATCATAAGTTTAGAAAATTTTCAGCACTTTGAAATGTATTGCATATTTAACGCACTAATTATGTGTATAAGTTAAAAGCATTTCCACTGACTTTCAAGTAATTTTACTGACAAGGAAAACTAATGTTTCTGAAATAAAAATTGAGTAGAAGGCGATTTTACAAAAATTTGGAGATCATAAGTTTAGACAATTTTCAGCCGTTTGAAATGTATTGCACTTTTAACGCACTAATTATGTGGATAAGTTAAAAGCATTTCCAGAGACTTTCAAGTAATTTTATTGACAAGAAAAACTAATTTTTCTGAAATCAAAATTGAGTAGAAGGCGATTTGAAAAAAAATTGCAGATCATAAGTTTAGACAATTTTCAGCCGTTTGAAATGTATTGCAATTCTAACGCACTAATTATGTGTATAAGTTAAAAGCATTTCTACTGACTTTCAAGTAATTTTACTGACAAGGAAAACTAATGTTTCTGAAATCAAAATTGAGTAGAAGGCGATTTTACAAAAATTTGGAGATCATAAGTTTAGACAATTTTCAGCCGTTTGAAATGTATTGCACTTTTAACGCACTAATTATGTGGATAAGTTAAAAGCATTTCCAGAGACTTTCAAGTAATTTTATTGACAAGAAAAACTAATTTTTCTGAAATCAAAATTGAGTAGAAGGCGATTTGAAAAAAAATTGCAGATCATAAGTTTAGACAATTTTCAGCCGTTTGAAATGTATTGCAATTCTAACGCACTAATTATGTGTATAAGTTAAAAGCATTTCTACTGACTTTCAAGTAATTTTACTGACAAGGAAAACTAATGTTTCTGAAATCAAAATTGAGTAGAAGGCGATTTTACAAAAATTTTGAGATCAAAGTTTAGACAATTTTCAGCCGTTTGAAGTGTATTGCAATTTTAACGCACTAATTATGTGGATAAGTTAAAAGCATTTCCACTGACTTTCAAGTAATTTTATTGACCATAAAAAACTATGTTTCTAAAATCAAAATTGAGTTAGAAGGCGATTTGAAAAAATATTACAGATCATAAGTTTAGAAAATTTTCAGCACTTTGAAATGTATTGCAATTCTAACGCACTAATTATGTGTATAAGTTAAAAGCATTTCCAATGACTTTCAAGTAATTTTATTGACCAGAAAAAACGATGTTTCTAAAATCAAAATTGAGTTAGAAGGCGATTTGAAAAAATATTACAGATCATAAGTTTAGAAAATTTTCAGCACTTTGAAATGTATTGCATATTTAACGCACTAATTATGTGTATAAGTTAAAAGCATTTCCACTGACTTTCAAGTAATTTTACTGACAAGAAAAACTAATGTTTCTAAAATCAAAATTGAGTAGAAGGTGATTTGAAAAAAAATTGCAGATCATAAGTTTAGACTATTTTTAGCCGTTTGAAATGCATTGCAATTTTAACGCACTAATTATGTGGATAAGATAAAAGCATTTCCCGACACTTTCAAGTAATTTTACTGACAAGAAAAACTAATGTTTCTAAAATTAAAATTAAACACGATTTGAAAAAAAGTTGCAGATCATAAGTTTAGACAATTTTCAGCCGTTTGAAATGTATTGCAATTTTAACGAACTAATTATGTGGATAATTTAAAAGCATTTCCACTGACTTTCAAGTAATTTTACTGACAAGAAAAACTAATGTTTCTAAAATTAAAATTAAACACGATTTGAAAAAACGTTGATGATCATAAGTTTAGACAATTTTCAGGCGTTTGAAATGTATTGCAATTTTAACGAACTAATTATGTGGATAAGTTAAAAGCATTTCCACTGACTTTCAAGTAATTTTACTGACAAGAAAAACTAATGTTTCTAAAATTAAAATTAAACACGATTTGAAAAAAACGTTGATGATCATAAGTTTAGACAATTTTCAGGCGTTTGAAATGTATTGCAATTTTAACGCACTAATTATGTGGATAAGTTAAAAGCATTTCCACTGACTTTCAAGTAATTTTATAGACCAGAAAAAACTATGTTTCTAAAATCAAAATTAAACACGATTTGAAAAAAAGTTGCAGATCATAAGTTTAGACAATTTTCAGCACTTTGAAATGTATTGCAATTCTAACGCACTAATTATGTGTATAAGTTAAAAGTATTTCCACAGACTTTCAAGTAATTTTACTGACAAGAAAAACTAATGTTTCTGAAATCAAAACTAAGTAGAAGGCGATTTTACAAAAAGTTGCAGATCATAAGTTTAGACAATTTTCAGCCGTTTGAAATGTATTGCAATTTTAACGAACTAATTATGTGGATAAGTTAAAAGCATTTCCCGAGACTTTCAAGTAATTTTACTGACAAGAAAAACTAATGTTTCTAAAATTAAAATTAAACACGATTTGAAAAAACGTTGATGATCATAAGTTTAGACAATTTTCAGCCTTTGAAATGTATTGCAATTTTAACGCACTAATTATGTGGATAAGTTAAAAGCATTTCCACTGACTTTCAAGTAATTTTATTGACCAGAAAAAACTATGTTTCTAAAATATAAATTGAGTTAGAAGGCGATTTGAAAAAATATTACAGATCATAAGTTTAGAAAATTTTCAGCACTTTGAAATGTATTGCAATTTTAACGCACTAATTATGTGTATAAGTTAAAAGCATTTCCAGAGACTTTCAAGTAATTTTACTGACAAGAAAAACTAATGTTTCTAAAATTAAAATTAAACACGATTTTAAAAAAAGTTGCAGATCATAAGTTTAGACAATTTTCAGCCGTTTGAAATGTATTGCAATTTTAACGCACTAATTATGTGGATAAGTTAAAAGCATTTCCAATGACTTTCAAGTAATTTTATTGACCATAAAAAACTATGTTTCTAAAATCAAAATTGAGTTAGAAGGCGATTTGAAAAAATATTACAGATCATAAGTTTAGACAATTTTCAGCACTTTGAAATGTATTGCAATTCTAACGCACTAATTATGTGTATAAGTTAAAAGCATTTTCACTGATTTTCAAGTAATTTTACTGACAAGGAAAACTAATGTTTCTGAAATCAAAATTGAGTAGAAGGCGATTTTACAAAAATTTGGAGATCAAAGTTTAGACAATTTTCAGCCGTTTGAAATGTATTGCAATTTTAACGCACTAATTATGTGGATAAGTTAAAAGCATTTCCACTGACTTTCAAGTAATTTTATTGACCAGAAAAAACGATTTTTCTAAAATCAAAATTGAGTTAGAAGGCGATTTGAAAAAATATTACAGATCATAAGTTTAGAAAATTTTCAGCACTTTGAAATGTATTGCATATTTAACGCACTAATTATGTGTATAAGTTAAAAGCATTTCCACTGACTTTCAAGTAATTTTACTGACAAGGAAAACTAATGTTTCTGAAATAAAAATTGAGTAGAAGGCGATTTTACAAAAATTTGGAGATCATAAGTTTAGACAATTTTCAGCCGTTTGAAATGTATTGCACTTTTAACGCACTAATTATGTGGATAAGTTAAAAGCATTTCCAGAGACTTTCAAGTAATTTTACTGACAAGAAAAACTAATGTTTCTAAAATTAAAATTAAACACAATTTTTAAAAAAGTTGCAGATCATAAGTTTAGACAATTTTCAGCCGTTTGAAATGTATTGCAATTTTAACGCACTAATTATGTGGATAAGTTAAAAGCATTTCCAATGACTTTCAAGTAATTTTATTGACCATAAAAAACTATGTTTCTAAAATCAAAATTGAGTTAGAAGGTGATTTGAAAAAAATATTACAGATCATAAGTTTAGACAATTTTCAGCACTTTGAAATGTATTGCAATTCTAACGCACTAATTATGTGTATAAGTTAAAAGCATTTCCAATGACTTTCAAGTAATTTTATTGACCAGAAAAAACGATGTTTCTAAAATCAAAATTGAGTTAGAAGGCGATTTGAAAAAATATTACAGATCATAAGTTTAGAAAATTTTCAGCACTTTGAAATGTATTGCATATTTAACGCACTAATTATGTGTATAAGTTAAAAGCATTTCCACTGACTTTCAAGTAATTTTACTGACAAGGAAAACTAATGTTTCTGAAATAAAAATTGAGTAGAAGGCGATTTGAAAAAAAATTTGGAGATCATAAGTTTAGACAATTTTCAGCCGTTTGAAATGTATTGCAATTTTAACGCACTAATTATGTGGATAAGTTAAAAGCATTTCCAGAGACTTTCAAGTAATTTTACTGACAAGAAAAACTAATTTTTCTGAAATCAAAATTGAGTAGAAGACGATTTGAAAAAAAATTGCAGATCATAAGTTTAGACAATTTTCAGCCGTTTGAAATGTATTGCAATTTTAACGCACTAATTATGTGGATAAGTTAAAAGCATTTCCAGAGACTTTCAAGTAATTTTACTGACAAGAAAAACTAATGTTTCTAAAATTAAAATTAAACACGATTTTAAAAAAAGTTGCAGATCATAAGTTTAGACAATTATCAGCCGTTTGAAATGTATTGCAATTTTAACGCACTAATTATGTGGATAAGTTAAAAGCATTTCCAATGACTTTCAAGTAATTTTATTGACCATAAAAAACTGTGTTTCTAAAATCAAAATTGAGTTAGAAGGCGATTTGAAAAAATATTACAGATCATAAGTTTAGAAAATTTTCAGCACTTTGAAATGTATTGCAATTCTAACGCACTAATTATGTGTATAAGTTAAAAGCATTTCCAATGACTTTCAAGTAATTTTATTGACCAGAAAAAACGATGTTTCTAAAATCAAAATTGAGTTAAAAGGCGATTTGAAAAAATATTACAGATCATAAGTTTAGAAAATTTTCAGCACTTTGAAATGTATTGCATATTTAACGCAATAATTATGTGTATAAGTTAAAAGCATTTCCACTGACTTTCAAGTAATTTTACTGACAAGGAAAACTAATGTTTCTGAAATAAAAATTGAGTAGAAGGCGATTTTACAAAAATTTGGAGATCATAAGTTTAGACAATTTTCAGCCGTTTGAAATGTATTGTACTTTTAACGCACTAATTATGTGGATAAGTTAAAAGCATTTCCAGAGACTTTCAAGTAATTTTATTGACAAGAAAAACTAATTTTTCTGAAATCAAAATTGAGTAGAAGGCGATTTGAAAAAAAATTGCAGATCATAAGTTTAGACAATTTTCAGCCGTTTGAAATGTATTGCAATTTTAACGCACTAATTATGTGGATAAGTTAAAAGCATTTCCAGAGACTTTCATGTAATTTTACTGACAAGAAAAACTAATGTTTCTAAAATTAAAATTAAACACGATTTGAAAAAAAGTTGCAGATCATAAGTTTAGACAATTTTCAGCCGTTTGAAATGTATTGCAATTCTAACGCACTAATTATGTGTATAAGTTAAAAGCATTTCCAATGACTTTCAAGTAATTTTATTGACCAGAAAAAACGATGTTTCTAAAATCAAAATTGAGTTAGAAGGCGATTTGAAAAAAATATTACAGATCATAAGTTTAGAAAATTTTCAGCACTTTGAAATGTATTGCATATTTAACGCACTAATTATGTGTATAAGTTAAAAGCATTTCCACTGACTTTCAAGTAATTTTACTGACAAGGAAAACTAATGTTTCTGAAATAAAAATTGAGTAGAAGGCGATTTTACAAAAATTTGGAGATCATAAGTTTAGACAATTTTCAGCCGTTTGAAATAAATTGCACTTTTAACGCACTAATTATGTGGATAAGTTAAAAGCATTTCCAGAGACTTTCAAGTAATTTTACTGACAAGAAAAACTAATTTTTCTGAAATCAAAATTGAGTAGAAGGCGATTTGAAAAAAAATTGCAGATCATAAGTTTAGACAATTTTCAGCCGTTTGAAATGTATTGCAATTTTAACGCACTAATTATGTGGATAAGTTAAAAGCATTTCCACTGACTTTCAAGTAATTTTACTGACAAGGAAAACTAATGTTTCTGAAATCAAAATTGAGTAGAAGGCGATTTTACAAAAATTTGGAGATCAAAGTTTAGACAATTTTCAGCCGTTTGAAATGTATTGCAATTTTAACGCACTAATTATGTGGATAAGTTAAAAGCATTTCCACTGACTTTCAAGTAATTTTACTGACAAGAAAAACTAATGTTTCTAAAATTAAAATTAAACACAATTTTTAAAAAAGTTGCAGATCATAAGTTTAGACAATTTTCAGCCGTTTGAAATGTATTATAATTTTAACGCACTAATTATGTGGATAAGTTAAAAGCATTTCCAATGACTTTCAAGTAATTTTATTGACCATAAAAAACTATGTTTCTAAAATCAAAATTGAGTTAGAAGGCGATTTGAAAAAAATATTACAGATCATAAGTTTAGACAATTTTCAGCACTTTGAAATGTATTGCAATTCTAACGCACTAATTATGTGTATAAGTTAAAAGCATTTCCAATGACTTTCAAGTAATTTTATTGACCATAAAAAACTGTGTTTCTAAAATCAAAATTGAGTTAGAAGGCGATTTGAAAAAATATTACAGATCATAAGTTTAGAAAATTTTCAGCACTTTGAAATGTATTGCAATTCTAACGCACTATTTATGTGTATAAGTTAAAAGCATTTCCAATGACTTTCAAGTAATTTTATTGACCAGAAAAAACGATGTTTCTAAAATCAAAATTGAGTTAGAAGGCGATTTGAAAAAATATTACAGATCATAAGTTTAGAAAATTTTCAGCACTTTGAAATGTATTGCATATTTAACGCACTAATTATGTGTATAAGTTAAAAGCATTTCCACTGACTTTCAAGTAATTTTATTGACCAGAAAAAACGATGTTTCTAAAATCAAAATTGAGTTAGAAGGCGATTTGAAAAAATATTACAGATCATAAGTTTAGAAAATTATCAGCACTTTGAAATGTATTGCATATTTAACGCACTAATTATGTGGATAAGTTAAAAGCATTTCCAGAGACTTTCAAGTAATTTTACTGACAAGAAAAACTAATGTTTCTAAAATTAAAATTAAACACAATTTTTAAAAAAGTTGCAGATCATAAGTTTAGACAATTTTCAGCCGTTTGAAATGTATTGCAATTTTAACGCACTAATTATGTGGATAAGTTAAAAGCATTTCCAATGACTTTCAAGTAATTTTATTGACCATAAAAAACTATGTTTCTAAAATCAAAATTGAGTTAGAAGGTGATTTGAAAAAAATATTACAGATCATAAGTTTAGACAATTTTCAGCACTTTGAAATGTATTGCAATTCTAACGCACTAATTATGTGTATAAGTTAAAAGCATTTCCAATGACTTTCAAGTAATTTTATTGACCAGAAAAAACGATGTTTCTAAAATCAAAATTGAGTTAGAAGGCGATTTGAAAAAATATTACAGATCATAAGTTTAGAAAATTTTCAGCACTTTGAAATGTATTGCATATTTAACGCACTAATTATGTGTATAAGTTAAAAGCATTTCCACTGACTTTCAAGTAATTTTACTGACAAGGAAAACTAATGTTTCTGAAATAAAAATTGAGTAGAAGGCGATTTGAAAAAAAATTTGGAGATCATAAGTTTAGACAATTTTCAGCCGTTTGAAATGTATTGCAATTTTAACGCACTAATTATGTGGATAAGTTAAAAGCATTTCCAGAGACTTTCAAGTAATTTTACTGACAAGAAAAACTAATTTTTCTGAAATCAAAATTGAGTAGAAGACGATTTGAAAAAAAATTGCAGATCATAAGTTTAGACAATTTTCAGCCGTTTGAAATGTATTGCAATTTTAACGCACTAATTATGTGGATAAGTTAAAAGCATTTCCAGAGACTTTCAAGTAATTTTACTGACAAGAAAAACTAATGTTTCTAAAATTAAAATTAAACACGATTTTAAAAAAAGTTGCAGATCATAAGTTTAGACAATTATCAGCCGTTTGAAATGTATTGCAATTTTAACGCACTAATTATGTGGATAAGTTAAAAGCATTTCCAATGACTTTCAAGTAATTTTATTGACCATAAAAAACTGTGTTTCTAAAATCAAAATTGAGTTAGAAGGCGATTTGAAAAAATATTACAGATCATAAGTTTAGAAAATTTTCAGCACTTTGAAATGTATTGCAATTCTAACGCACTAATTATGTGTATAAGTTAAAAGCATTTCCAATGACTTTCAAGTAATTTTATTGACCAGAAAAAACGATGTTTCTAAAATCAAAATTGAGTTAAAAGGCGATTTGAAAAAATATTACAGATCATAAGTTTAGAAAATTTTCAGCACTTTGAAATGTATTGCATATTTAACGCAATAATTATG
Organism: Ariolimax columbianus; assembly: GCA_036924085.1. Taxonomy (NCBI): domain Eukaryota; kingdom Metazoa; phylum Mollusca; class Gastropoda; order Stylommatophora; family Arionidae; genus Ariolimax; species Ariolimax columbianus. Next base: position 23,155 of record JAVGWX010000030.1, read on the forward strand.
TGTATAAGTTAAAAGCATTTCCACTGACTTTCAAGTAATTTTACTGACAAGGAAAACTAATGTTTCTGAAATAAAAATTGAGTAGAAGGCGATTTTACAAAAATTTGGAGATCATAAGTTTAGACAATTTTCAGCCGTTTGAAATGTATTGTACTTTTAACGCACTAATTATGTGGATAAGTTAAAAGCATTTCCAGAGACTTTCAAGTAATTTTATTGACAAGAAAAACTAATTTTTCTGAAATCAAAATTGAGTAGAAGGCGATTTGAAAAAAAATTGCAGATCATAAGTTTAGACAATTTTCAGCCGTTTGAAATGTATTGCAATTTTAACGCACTAATTATGTGGATAAGTTAAAAGCATTTCCAGAGACTTTCATGTAATTTTACTGACAAGAAAAACTAATGTTTCTAAAATTAAAATTAAACACGATTTGAAAAAAAGTTGCAGATCATAAGTTTAGACAATTTTCAGCCGTTTGAAATGTATTGCAATTCTAACGCACTAATTATGTGTATAAGTTAAAAGCATTTCCAATGACTTTCAAGTAATTTTATTGACCAGAAAAAACGATGTTTCTAAAATCAAAATTGAGTTAGAAGGCGATTTGAAAAAAATATTACAGATCATAAGTTTAGAAAATTTTCAGCACTTTGAAATGTATTGCATATTTAACGCACTAATTATGTGTATAAGTTAAAAGCATTTCCACTGACTTTCAAGTAATTTTACTGACAAGGAAAACTAATGTTTCTGAAATAAAAATTGAGTAGAAGGCGATTTTACAAAAATTTGGAGATCATAAGTTTAGACAATTTTCAGCCGTTTGAAATGTATTGCACTTTTAACGCACTAATTATGTGGATAAGTTAAAAGCATTTCCAGAGACTTTCAAGTAATTTTACTGACAAGAAAAACTAATTTTTCTGAAATCAAAATTGAGTAGAAGGCGATTTGAAAAAAAATTGCAGATCATAAGTTTAGACAATTTTCAGCCGTTTGAAATGTATTGCAATTTTAACGCACTAATTATGTGGATAAGTTAAAAGCATTTCCACTGACTTTCAAGTAATTTTACTGACAAGGAAAACTAATGTTTCTGAAATCAAAATTGAGTAGAAGGCGATTTTACAAAAATTTGGAGATCAAAGTTTAGACAATTTTCAGCCGTTTGAAATGTATTGCAATTTTAACGCACTAATTATGTGGATAAGTTAAAAGCATTTCCACTGACTTTCAAGTAATTTTACTGACAAGAAAAACTAATGTTTCTAAAATTAAAATTAAACACAATTTTTAAAAAAGTTGCAGATCATAAGTTTAGACAATTTTCAGCCGTTTGAAATGTATTATAATTTTAACGCACTAATTATGTGGATAAGTTAAAAGCATTTCCAATGACTTTCAAGTAATTTTATTGACCATAAAAAACTATGTTTCTAAAATCAAAATTGAGTTAGAAGGCGATTTGAAAAAAATATTACAGATCATAAGTTTAGACAATTTTCAGCACTTTGAAATGTATTGCAATTCTAACGCACTAATTATGTGTATAAGTTAAAAGCATTTCCAATGACTTTCAAGTAATTTTATTGACCATAAAAAACTGTGTTTCTAAAATCAAAATTGAGTTAGAAGGCGATTTGAAAAAATATTACAGATCATAAGTTTAGAAAATTTTCAGCACTTTGAAATGTATTGCAATTCTAACGCACTATTTATGTGTATAAGTTAAAAGCATTTCCAATGACTTTCAAGTAATTTTATTGACCAGAAAAAACGATGTTTCTAAAATCAAAATTGAGTTAGAAGGCGATTTGAAAAAATATTACAGATCATAAGTTTAGAAAATTTTCAGCACTTTGAAATGTATTGCATATTTAACGCACTAATTATGTGTATAAGTTAAAAGCATTTCCACTGACTTTCAAGTAATTTTATTGACCAGAAAAAACGATGTTTCTAAAATCAAAATTGAGTTAGAAGGCGATTTGAAAAAATATTACAGATCATAAGTTTAGAAAATTATCAGCACTTTGAAATGTATTGCATATTTAACGCACTAATTATGTGTATAAGTTAAAAGCATTTCCACTGACTTTCAAGTAATTTTACTGACAAGGAAAACTAATGTTTCTGAAATAAAAATTGAGTAGAAGGCGATTTTACAAAAATTTGGAGATCATAAGTTTAGACAATTTTCAGCCGTTTGAAATGTATTGCACTTTTAACGCACTAATTATGTGGATAAGTTAAAAGCATTTCCAGAGACTTTCAAGTAATTTTACTGACAAGAAAAACTAATTTTTCTGAAATCAAAATTGAGTAGAAGGCGATTTGAAAAAAAATTGCAGATCATAAGTTTAGACAATTTTCAGCCGTTTGAAATGTATTGCAATTTTAACGCACTAATTATGTGGATAAGTTAAAAGCATTTCCACTGACTTTCAAGTAATTTTACTGACAAGGAAAACTAATGTTTCTGAAATCAAAATTGAGTAGAAGGCGATTTTACAAAAATTTGGAGATCAAAGTTTAGACAATTTTCAGCCGTTTGAAATGTATTGCAATTTTAACGCACTAATTATGTGGATAAGTTAAAAGCATTTCCACTGACTTTCAAGTACTTTTACTGACAAGAAAAACTAATGTTTCTAAAATTAAAATTAAACACAATTTTTAAAAAAGTTGCAGATCATAAGTTTAGACAATTTTCAGCCGTTTGAAATGTATTGCAAATTTAACGCACTAATTATGTGGATAAGTTAAAAGCATTTCCAATGACTTTCAAGTAATTTTATTGACCATTAAAAAACTATGTTTCTAAAATCAAAATTGAGTTAGAAGGCGATTTGAAAAAAATATTACAGATCATAAGTTTAGACAATTTTCAGCACTTTGAAATGTATTGCAATTCTAACGCACTAATTATGTGTATAAGTTAAAAGCATTTCCAATGACTTTCAAGTAATTTTATTGACCAGAAAAAACGATGTTTCTAAAATCAAAATTGAGTTAGAAGGCGATTTGAAAAAATATTACAGATCATAAGTTTAGAAAATTTTCAGCACTTTGAAATGTATTGCATATTTAACGCACTAATTATGTGTATAAGTTAAAAGCATTTCCACTGACTTTCAAGTAATTTTACTGACAAGGAAAACTAATGTTTCTGAAATAAAAATTGAGTAGAAGGCGATTTTACAAAAATTTGGAGATCATAAGTTTAGACAATTTTCAGCCGTTTGAAATGTATTGCACTTTTAACGCACTAATTATGTGGATAAGTTAAAAGCATTTCCAGAGACTTTCAAGTAATTTTACTGACAAGAAAAACTAATTTTTCTGAAATCAAAATTGAGTAGAAGGCGATTTGAAAAAAAATTGCAGATCATAAGTTTAGACAATTTTCAGCCGTTTGAAATGTATTGCAATTTTAACGCACTAATTATGTGGATAAGTTAAAAGCATTTCCACTGACTTTCAAGTAATTTTACTGACAAGGAAAACTAATGTTTCTGAAATCAAAATTGAGTAGAAGGCGATTTTACAAAAATTTGGAGATCAAAGTTTAGACAATTTTCAGCCGTTTGAAATGTATTGCAATTTTAACGCACTAATTATGTGGATAAGTTAAAAAGCATTTCCACTGACTTTCAAGTAATTTTACTGACAAGAAAAACTAATGTTTCTAAAATTAAAATTAAACACGATTTTAAAAAAAGTTGCAGATCATAAGTTTAGACAATTATCAGCCGTTTGAAATATATTGCAATTTTAACGCACTAATTATGTGGATAAGTTAAAAGCATTTCCAATGACTTTCAAGTAATTTTATTGACCATAAAAAACTGTGTTTCTAAAATCAAAATTGAGTTAGAAGGCGATTTGAAAAAATATTACAGATCATAAGTTTAGAAAATTTTCAGCACTTTGAAATGTATTGCAATTCTAACGCACTAATTATGTGTATAAGTTAAAAGCATTTCCAATGACTTTTAAGTAATTTTATTGACCAGAAAAAACGATGTTTCTAAAATAAAATTGAGTTAGAAGGCGATTTGAAAAAATATTACAGATCATAAGTTTAGAAAATTTTCAGCACTTTGAAATGTATTGCATATTTAACGCACTAATTATGTGTATAAGTTAAAAGCATTTCCACTGACTTTCAAGTAATTTTACTGACAAGGAAAACTAATGTTTCTGAAATAAAAATTGAGTAGAAGGCGATTTTACAAAAATTTGGAGATCATAAGTTTAGACAATTTTCAGCCGTTTGAAATGTATTGCACTTTTAACGCACTAATTATGTGGATAAGTTAAAAGCATTTCCAGAGACTTTCAAATAATTTTATTGACAAGAAAAACTAATTTTTCTGAAATCAAAATTGAGTAGAAGGCGATTTGAAAAAAAATTGCAGATCATAAGTTTAGACAATTTTCAGCCGTTTGAAATGTATTGCAATTCTAACGCACTAATTATGTGTATAAGTTGAAAGCATTTCCACTGACTTTCAAGTAATTTTACTGACAAGGAAAACTAATGTTTCTGAAATCAAAATTGAGTAGAAGGCGATTTTACAAAAATTTTGAGATCAAAGTTTAGACAATTTTCAGCCGTTTGAAGTGTATTGCAATTTTAACGCACTAATTATGTGGATAAGTTAAAAGCATTTCCACTGACTTTCAAGTAATTTTATTGACCATAAAAAGCTATGTTTCTAAAATCAAAATTGAGTTAGAAGGCGATTTGAAAAAATATTACAGATCATAAGATTAGAAAATTTTCAGCACTTTGAAATGTATTGCAATTCTAACGCACTAATTATGTGTATAAGTTAAAAGCATTTCCAATGACTTTCAAGTAATTTTATTGACCAGAAAAAACGATGTTTCTAAAATCAAAATTGAGTTAGAAGGCGATTTGAATATATATTACAGATCATAAGTTTAGAAAATTTTCAGCACTTTGAAATGTATTGCATATTTAACGCACTAATTATGTGTATAAGTTAAAAGCATTTCCACTGACTTTCAAGTAATTTTACTTACAAGAAAAACTAATGTTTCTAAAATCAAAATTGAGTAGAAGGTGATTTGAAAAAAAATTGCAGATCATAAGTTTAGACTATTTTTAGCCGTTTGAAATGCATTGCAATTTTAACGCACTAATTATGTGGATAAGATAAAAGCATTTCCCGACACTTTCAAGTAATTTTACTGACAAGAAAAACTAATGTTTCTAAAATTAAAATTAAACACGATTTGAAAAAAAGTTGCAGATCATAAGTTTAGACAATTTTCAGCCGTTTGAAATGTATTGCAATTTTAACGAACTAATTATGTGGATAAGTTAAAAGCATTTCCACTGACTTTCAAGTAATTTTACTGACAAGAAAAACTAATGTTTCTAAAATTAAAATTAAACACGATTTGAAAAAACGTTGATGATCATAAGTTTAGACAATTTTCAGGCGTTTGAAATGTATTGCAATTTTAACGAACTAATTATGTGGATAAGTTAAAAGCATTTCCACTGACTTTCAAGTAATTTTACTGACAAGAAAAACTAATGTTTCTAAAATTAAAATTAAACACGATTTGAAAAAACGTTGATGATCATAAGTTTAGACAATTTTCAGGCGTTTGAAATGTATTGCAATTTTAACGCACTAATTATGTGGATAAGTTAAAAGCATTTCCAATGACTTTCAAGTAATTTTATTGACAGTTAAAATTATGTTTCTAAAATCAAAATTTAGTTAGAAGGCGATTTGAAAAAATATTACAGATCATAAGTTTAGACAATTTTCAGCACTTTGAAATGTATTGCATATTTAACGAACTAATTATGTGGATAAGTTAAAAGCATTTCCACAGACATTCAAGAAATTTTACTGACAAGAAAAACCAATGTTTCTAAAATCAAAATTGAGTAGAAGGCGATTTGAAAAAAAATTGCAGATCATAAGTTTAGACTATTTTCAGCCGTTTGAAATGTATTGCAATTTTAACGCACTAATTATGTGGATAAGTTAAAAGCATTTCCACTGACTTTCAAGTAATTTTATAGACCAGAAAAAACTATGTTTCTAAAATCAAAACTAAGTAGAAGGCGATTTTACAAAAAGTTGCAGATCATAAGTTTAGACAATTTTCAGCCGTTTGAAATGTATTGCAATTTTAACGAACTAATTATGTGGATAAGTTAAAAGCATTTCCCGAGACTTTCAAGTAATTTTACTGACAAGAAAAACTAATGTTTCTAAAATTAAAATTAAACACGATTTGAAAAAACGTTGATGATCATAAGTTTAGACAATTTTCAGCCTTTGAAATGTATTGCAATTTTAACGCACTAATTATGTGGATAAGTTAAAAGCATTTCCACTGACTTTCAAGTAATTTTATTGACCAGAAAAAACTATGTTTCTAAAATATAAATTGAGTTAGAAGGCGATTTGAAAAAATATTACAGATCATAAGTTTAGAAAATTTTCAGCACTTTGAAATGTATTGCAATTTTAACGCACTAATTATGTGTATAAGTTAAAAGCATTTCCAGAGACTTTCAAGTAATTTTACTGAAAAGAAAAACTAATGTTTCTAAAATTAAAATTAAACACGATTTTAAAAAATGTTGCAGATCATAAGTTTAGACAATTTTCAGCCGTTTGAAATGTATTGCAATTTTAACGCACTAATTATGTGGATAAGTTAAAAGCATTTCCAATGACTTTCAAGTAATTTTATTGACCATAAAAAACTATGTTTCTAAAATCAAAATTGAGTTAGAAGGCGATTTGAAAAAATATTACAGATCATAAGTTTAGACAATTTTCAGCACTTTGAAATGTATTGCAATTCTAACGCACTAATTATGTGTATAAATTAAAAGCATTTCCACTGACTTTCAAGTAATTTTACTGACAAGGAAAACTAATGTTTCTGAAATCAAAATTGAGTAGAAGGCGATTTTACAAAAATTTGGAGATCAAAGTTTAGACAATTTTCAGCCGTTTGAAATGTATTGCAATTTTAACGCACTAATTATGTGGATAAGTTAAAAGCATTTCCACTGACTTTCAAGTAATTTTATTGACCAGAAAAAACGATGTTTCTAAAATCAAAATTGAGTTAGAAGGCGATTTGAAAAAATATTACAGATCATAAGTTTAGAAAATTTTCAGCACTTTGAAATGTATTGCATATTTAACGCACTAATTATGTGTATAAGTTAAAAGCATTTCAACTGACTTTCAAGTAATTTTGCTGACAAGGAAAACTAATGTTTCTGAAATAAAAATTGAGTAGAAGGCGATTTTACAAAAATTTGGAGATCATAAGTTTAGACAATTTTCAGCCGTTTGAAATGTATTGCACTTTTAACGCACTAATTATGTGGATAAGTTAAAAGCATTTCCAGAGACTTTCAAGTAATTTTACTGACAAGAAAAACTAATGTTTCTAAAATTAAAATTAAACACAATTTTTAAAAAAGTTGCAGATCATAAGTTTAGACAATTTTCAGCCGTTTGAAATGTATTGCAATTTTAACGCACTAATTATGTGGATAAGTTAAAAGCATTTCCAATGACTTTCAAGTAATTTTATTGACCATAAAAAACTATGTTTCTAAAATCAAAATTGAGTTAGAAGGCGATTTGAAAAAAATATTACAGATCATAAGTTTAGACAATTTTCAGCACTTTGAAATGTATTGCATATCTAACGCACTAATTATGTGTATAAGTTAAAAGCATTTCCAATGACTTTCAAGTAATTTTATTGACCAGAAAAAACGATGTTTCTAAAATCAAAATTGAGTTAGAAGGCGATTTGAAAAAATATTACAGATCATAAGTTTAGAAAATTTTCAGCACTTTGAAATGTATTGCATATTTAACGCACTAATTATGTGTATAAGTTAAAAGCATTTCCAATGACTTTCAAGTAATTTTATTGACCATAAAAAACTGTGTTTCTAAAATCAAAATTGAGTTAGAAGGCGATTTGAAAAAATATTACAGATCATAAGTTTAGAAAATTTTCAGCACTTTGAAATGTATTGCAATTCTAACGCACTAATTATGTGTATAAGTTAAAAGCATTTCCAATGACTTTTAAGTAATTTTATTGACCAGAAAAAACGATGTTTCTAAAATAAAATTGAGTTAGAAGGCGATTTGAAAAAATATTACAGATCATAAGTTTAGAAAATTTTCAGCACTTTGAAATGTATTGCATATTTAACGCACTAATTATGTGTATAAGTTAAAAGCATTTCCACTGACTTTCAAGTAATTTTACTGACAAGGAAAACTAATGTTTCTGAAATAAAAATTGAGTAGAAGGCGATTTTACAAAAATTTGGAGATCATAAGTTTAGACAATTTTCAGCCGTTTGAAATGTATTGCACTTTTAACGCACTAATTATGTGGATAAGTTAAAAGCATTTCCAGAGACTTTCAAGTAATTTTATTGACAAGAAAAACTAATTTTTCTGAAATCAAAATTGAGTAGAAGGCGATTTGAAAAAAAATTGCAGATCATAAGTTTAGACAATTTTCAGCCGTTTGAAATGTATTGCAATTCTAACGCACTAATTATGTGTATAAGTTGAAAGCATTTCCACTGACTTTCAAGTAATTTTACTGACAAGGAAAACTAATGTTTCTGAAATCAAAATTGAGTAGAAGGCGATTTTACAAAAATTTTGAGATCAAAGTTTAGACAATTTTCAGCCGTTTGAAGTGTATTGCAATTTTAACGCACTAATTATGTGGATAAGTTAAAAGCATTTCCACTGACTTTCAAGTAATTTTATTGACCATAAAAAGCTATGTTTCTAAAATCAAAATTGAGTTAGAAGGCGATTTGAAAAAATATTACAGATCATAAGATTAGAAAATTTTCAGCACTTTGAAATGTATTGCAATTCTAACGCACTAATTATGTGTATAAGTTAAAAGCATTTCCAATGACTTTCAAGTAATTTTATTGACCAGAAAAAACGATGTTTCTAAAATCAAAATTGAGTTAGAAGGCGATTTGAAAAAATATTACAGATCATAAGTTTAGAAAATTTTCAGCACTTTGAAATGTATTGCATATTTAACGCACTAATTATGTGTATAAGTTAAAAGCATTTCCACTGACTTTCAAGTAATTTTACTGACAAGAAAAACTAATGTTTCTAAAATCAAAATTGAGTAGAAGGTGATTTGAAAAAAAATTGCAGATCATAAGTTTAGACTATTTTTAGCCGTTTGAAATGCATTGCAATTTTAACGCACTAATTATGTGGATAAGATAAAAGCATTTCCCGACACTTTCAAGTAATTTTACTGACAAGAAAAACTAATGTTTCTAAAATTAAAATTAAACACGATTTGAAAAAAAGTTGCAGATCATAAGTTTAGACAATTTTCAGCCGTTTGAAATGTATTGCAATTTTAACGAACTAATTATGTGGATAAGTTAAAAGCATTTCCACTGACTTTCAAGTAATTTTACTGACAAGAAAAACTAATGTTTCTAAAATTAAAATTAAACACGATTTGAAAAAACGTTGATGATCATAAGTTTAGACAATTTTCAGGCGTTTGAAATGTATTGCAATTTTAACGAACTAATTATGTGGATAAGTTAAAAGCATTTCCACTGACTTTCAAGTAATTTTACTGACAAGAAAAACTAATGTTTCTAAAATTAAAATTAAACACGATTTGAAAAAACGTTGATGATCATAAGTTTAGACAATTTTCAGGCGTTTGAAATGTATTGCAATTTTAACGCACTAATTATGTGGATAAGTTAAAAGCATTTCCAATGACTTTCAAGTAATTTTATTGACAGTTAAAATTATGTTTCTAAAATCAAAATTTAGTTAGAAGGCGATTTGAAAAAATATTACAGATCATAAGTTTAGACAATTTTCAGCACTTTGAAATGTATTGCATATTTAACGAACTAATTATGTGGATAAGTTAAAAGCATTTCCACAGACATTCAAGAAATTTTACTGACAAGAAAAACCAATGTTTCTAAAATCAAAATTGAGTAGAAGGCGATTTGAAAAAAAATTGCAGATCATAAGTTTAGACTATTTTCAGCCGTTTGAAATGTATTGCAATTTTAACGCACTAATTATGTGGATAAGTTAAAAGCATTTCCACTGACTTTCAAGTAATTTTATAGACCAGAAAAAACTATGTTTCTAAAATCAAAATTAAACACGATTTGAAAAAAAGTTGCAGATCATAAGTTTAGACAATTTTCAGCACTTTGAAATGTATTGCAATTCTAACGCACTAATTATGTGTATAAGTTAAAAGCATTTCCACAGACTTTCAAGTAATTTTACTGACAAGAAAAACTAATGTTTCTGAAATCAAAACTAAGTAGAAGGCGATTTTACAAAAAGTTGCAGATCATAAGTTTAGACAATTTTCAGCCGTTTGAAATGTATTGCAATTTTAACGAACTAATTATGTGGATAAGTTAAAAGCATTTCCCGAGACTTTCAAGTAATTTTACTGACAAGAAAAACTAATGTTTCTAAAATTAAAATTAAACACCTTTGAAAAAACGTTGATGATCATAAGTTTAGACAATTTTCAGCCTTTGAAATGTATTGCAATTTTAACGCACTAATTATGTGGATAAGTTAAAAGCATTTCCACTGACTTTCAAGTAATTTTATTGACCAGAAAAAACTATGTTTCTAAAATATAAATTGAGTTAGAAGGCGATTTGAAAAAATATTACAGATCATAAGTTTAGAAAATTTTCAGCACTTTGAAATGTATTGCAATTTTAACGCACTAATTATGTGTATAAGTTAAAAGCATTTCCAGAGACTTTCAAGTAATTTTACTGACAAGAAAAACTAATGTTTCTAAAATTAAAATTAAACACGATTTTAAAAAAAGTTGCAGATCATAAGTTTAGACAATTTTCAGCCGTTTGAAATGTATTGCAATTTTAACGCACTAATTATGTGGATAAGTTAAAAGCATTTCCAATGACTTTCAAGTAATTTTATTGACCATAAAAAACTATGTTTCTAAAATCAAAATTGAGTTAGAAGGCGATTTGAAAAAATATTACAGATCATAAGTTTAGACAATTTTCAGCACTTTGAAATGTATTGCAATTCTAACGCACTAATTATGTGTATAAATTAAAAGCATTTCCACTGACTTTCAAGTAATTTTACTGACAAGGAAAACTAATGTTTCTGAAATCAAAATTGAGTAGAAGGCGATTTTACAAAAATTTGGAGATCAAAGTTTAGACAATTTTCAGCCGTTTGAAATGTATTGCAATTTTAACGCACTAATTATGTGGATAAGTTAAAAGCATTTCCACTGACTTTCAAGTAATTTTATTGACCAGAAAAAACGATGTTTCTAAAATCAAAATTGAGTTAGAAGGCGATTTGAAAAAATATTACAGATCATAAGTTTAGAAAATTTTCAGCACTTTGAAATGTATTGCATATTTAACGCACTAATTATGTGTATAAGTTAAAAGCATTTCAACTGACTTTCAAGTAATTTTGCTGACAAGGAAAACTAATGTTTCTGAAATAAAAATTGAGTAGAAGGCGATTTTACAAAAATTTGGAGATCATAAGTTTAGACAATTTTCAGCCGTTTGAAATGTATTGCACTTTTAACGCACTAATTATGTGGATAAGTTAAAAGCATTTCCAGAGACTTTCAAGTAATTTTATTGACCATAAAAAACTATGTTTCTAAAATCAAAATTGAGTTAGAAGGCGATTTGAAAAAATATTACAGATCATAAGTTTAGACAATTTTCAGCACTTTGAAATGTATTGCAATTCTAACGCACTAATTATGTGTATAAATTAAAAGCATTTCCACTGACTTTCAAGTAATTTTACTGACAAGGAAAACTAATGTTTCTGAAATCAAAATTGAGTAGAAGGCGATTTTACAAAAATTTGGAGATCAAAGTTTAGACAATTTTCAGCCGTTTGAAATGTATTGCAATTTTAACGCACTAATTATGTGGATAAGTTAAAAGCATTTCCACTGACTTTCAAGTAATTTTATTGACCAGAAAAAACGATGTTTCTAAAATCAAAATTGAGTTAGAAGGCGATTTGAAAAAATATTACAGATCATAAGTTTAGAAAATTTTCAGCACTTTGAAATGTATTGCATATTTAACGCACTAATTATGTGTATAAGTTAAAAGCATTTCAACTGACTTTCAAGTAATTTTGCTGACAAGGAAAACTAATGTTTCTGAAATAAAAATTGAGTAGAAGGCGATTTTACAAAAATTTGGAGATCATAAGTTTAGACAATTTTCAGCCGTTTGAAATGTATTGCACTTTTAACGCACTAATTATGTGGATAAGTTAAAAGCATTTCCAGAGACTTTCAAGTAATTTTACTGACAAGAAAAACTAATGTTTCTAAAATTAAAATTAAACACAATTTTTAAAAAAGTTGCAGATCATAAGTTTAGACAATTTTCAGCCGTTTGAAATGTATTGCAATTTTAACGCACTAATTATGTGGATAAGTTAAAAGCATTTCCACTGACTTTCAAGTAATTTTATTGACCATAAAAAGCTATGTTTCTAAAATCAAAATTGAGTTAGAAGGCGATTTTAAAAAATATTACAGATCATAAGTTTCGAAAATTTTCAGCACTTTGAAATGTATTGCAATTCTAACGCACTAATTATGTGTATAAGTTAAAAGCATTTCCAATGACTTTCAAGTAATTTTATTGACCAGAAAAAACGATGTTTCTAAAATCAAAATTGAGTTAGAAGGCGATTTGAAAAAATATTACAGATCATAAGTTTAGAAAATTTTCAGCACTTTGAAATGTATTGCATATTTAACGCACTAATTATGTGTATAAGTTAAAAGCATTTCCACTGACTTTCAAGTAATTTTATTGACAAGAAAAACTAATGTTTCTGAAATCAAAACTAAGTAGAAGGCGATTTTACAAAAAGTTGCAGATCATAAGTTTAGACAATTTTCAGCCGTTCGAAATGTATTGCAATTTTAACGAACTAATTATGTGGATAAGTTAAAAGCATTTCCCGAGACTTTCAAGTAATTTTACTGACAAGAAAAACTAATGTTTCTAAAATTAAAATTAAACACGATTTGAAAAAACGTTGATGATCATAAGTTTAGACAATTTTCAGCCTTTGAAATGTATTGCAATTTTAACGCACTAATTATGTGGATAAGTTAAAAGCATTTCCACTGACTTTCAAGTAATTTTATTGACCAGAAAAAACTATGTTTCTAAAATATAAATTGAGTTAGAAGGCGATTTGAAAAAATATTACAGATCATAAGTTTAGAAAATTTTCAGCACTTTGAAATGTATTGCAATTTTAACGCACTAATTATGTGTATAAGTTAAAAGCATTTCCAGAGACTTTCAAGTAATTTTACTGACAAGAAAAACTAATGTTTCTAAAATTAAAATTAAACACGATTTTAAAAAAAGTTGCAGATCATAAGTTTAGACAATTTTCAGCCGTTTGAAATGTATTGCAATTTTAACGCACTAATTATGTGGATAAGTTAAAAGCATTTCCAATGACTTTCAAGTAATTTTATTGACCATAAAAAACTATGTTTCTAAAATCAAAATTGAGTTAGAAGGCGATTTGAAAAAATATTACAGATCATAAGTTTAGAAAATTTTCAGCACTTTGAAATGTATTGCATATTTAACGCACTAATTATGTGTATAAGTTAAAAGCATTTCCACTGACTTTCAAGTAATTTTACTGACAAGGAAAACTAATGTTTCTGAAATAAAAATTGAGTAGAAGGCGATTTTACAAAAATTTGGAGATCATAAGTTTAGACAATTTTCAGCCGTTTGAAATGTATTGCACTTTTAACGCACTAATTATGTGGATAAGTTAAAAGCATTTCCAGAGACTTTCAAGTAATTTTATTGACAAGAAAAACTAATTTTTCTGAAATCAAAATTGAGTAGAAGGCGATTTGAAAAAAAATTGCAGATCATAAGTTTAGACAATTTTCAGCCGTTTGAAATGTATTGCAATTCTAACGCACTAATTATGTGTATAAGTTGAAAGCATTTCCACTGACTTTCAAGTAATTTTACTGACAAGGAAAACTAATGTTTCTGAAATCAAAATTGAGTAGAAGGCGATTTTACAAAAATTTTGAGATCAAAGTTTAGACAATTTTCAGCCGTTTGAAGTGTATTGCAATTTTAACGCACTAATTATGTGGATAAGTTAAAAGCATTTCCACTGACTTTCAAGTAATTTTATTGACCATAAAAAGCTATGTTTCTAAAATCAAAATTGAGTTAGAAGGCGATTTGAAAAAATATTACAGATCATAAGATTAGAAAATTTTCAGCACTTTGAAATGTATTGCAATTCTAACGCACTAATTATGTGTATAAGTTAAAAGCATTTCCAATGACTTTCAAGTAATTTTATTGACCAGAAAAAACGATGTTTCTAAAATCAAAATTGAGTTAGAAGGCGATTTGAAAAAATATTACAGATCATAAGTTTAGAAAATTTTCAGCACTTTGAAATGTATTGCATATTTAACGCACTAATTATGTGTATAAGTTAAAAGCATTTCCACTGACTTTCAAGTAATTTTACTGACAAGAAAAACTAATGTTTCTAAAATCAAAATTGAGTAGAAGGTGATTTGAAAAAAAATTGCAGATCATAAGTTTAGACTATTTTTAGCCGTTTGAAATGCATTGCAATTTTAACGCACTAATTATGTGGATAAGATAAAAGCATTTCCCGACACTTTCAAGTAATTTTACTGACAAGAAAAACTAATGTTTCTAAAATTAAAATTAAACACGATTTGAAAAAAAGTTGCAGATCATAAGTTTAGACAATTTTCAGCCGTTTGAAATGTATTGCAATTTTAACGAACTAATTATGTGGATAAGTTAAAAGCATTTCCACTGACTTTCAAGTAATTTTACTGACAAGAAAAACTAATGTTTCTAAAATTAAAATTAAACACGATTTGAAAAAACGTTGATGATCATAAGTTTAGACAATTTTCAGGCGTTTGAAATGTATTGCAATTTTAACGAACTAATTATGTGGATAAGTTAAAAGCATTTCCACTGACTTTCAAGTAATTTTACTGACAAGAAAAACTAATGTTTCTAAAATTAAAATTAAACACGATTTGAAAAAACGTTGATGATCATAAGTTTAGACAATTTTCAGGCGTTTGAAATGTATTGCAATTTTAACGCACTAATTATGTGGATAAGTTAAAAGCATTTCCAATGACTTTCAAGTAATTTTATTGACAGTTAAAATTATGTTTCTAAAATCAAAATTTAGTTAGAAGGCGATTTGAAAAAATATTACAGATCATAAGTTTAGACAATTTTCAGCACTTTGAAATGTATTGCATATTTAACGAACTAATTATGTGGATAAGTTAAAAGCATTTCCACAGACATTCAAGAAATTTTACTGACAAGAAAAACCAATGTTTCTAAAATCAAAATTGAGTAGAAGGCGATTTGAAAAAAAATTGCAGATCATAAGTTTAGACTATTTTCAGCCGTTTGAAATGTATTGCAATTTTAACGCACTAATTATGTGGATAAGTTAAAAGCATTTCCACTGACTTTCAAGTAATTTTATAGACCAGAAAAAACTATGTTTCTAAAATCAAAATTAAACACGATTTGAAAAAAAGTTGCAGATGTAAGTTTAGACAATTTTCAGCACTTTGAAATGTATTGCAATTCTAACGCACTAATTATGTGTATAAGTTAAAAGCATTTCCACAGACTTTCAAGTAATTTTACTGACAAGAAAAACTAATGTTTCTGAAATCAAAACTAAGTAGAAGGCGATTTTACAAAAAGTTGCAGATCATAAGTTTAGACAATTTTCAGCCGTTTGAAATGTATTGCAATTTTAACGAACTAATTATGTGGATAAGTTAAAAGCATTTCCCGAGACTTTCAAGTAATTTTACTGACAAGAAAAACTAATGTTTCTAAAATTAAAATTAAACACGATTTGAAAAAACGTTGATGATCATAAGTTTAGACAATTTTCAGCCTTTGAAATGTATTGCAATTTTAACGCACTAATTATGTGGATAAGTTAAAAGCATTTCCACTGACTTTCAAGTAATTTTATTGACCAGAAAAAACTATGTTTCTAAAATATAAATTGAGTTAGAAGGCGATTTGAAAAAATATTACAGATCATAAGTTTAGAAAATTTTCAGCACTTTGAAATGTATTGCAATTTTAACGCACTAATTATGTGTATAAGTTAAAAGCATTTCCAGAGACTTTCAAGTAATTTTACTGACAAGAAAAACTAATGTTTCTAAAATTAAAATTAAACACGATTTTAAAAAAAGTTGCAGATCATAAGTTTAGACAATTTTCAGCCGTTTGAAATGTATTGCAATTTTAACGCACTAATTATGTGGATAAGTTAAAAGCATTTCCAATGACTTTCAAGTAATTTTATTGACCATAAAAAACTATGTTTCTAAAATCAAAATTGAGTTAGAAGGCGATTTGAAAAAATATTACAGATCATAAGTTTAGACAATTTTCAGCACTTTGAAATGTATTGCAATTCTAACGCACTAATTATGTGTATAAATTAAAAGCATTTCCACTGACTTTCAAGTAATTTTACTGACAAGGAAAACTAATGTTTCTGAAATCAAAATTGAGTAGAAGGCGATTTTACAAAAATTTGGAGATCAAAGTTTAGACAATTTTCAGCCGTTTGAAATGTATTGCAATTTTAACGCACTAATTATGTGGATAAGTTAAAAGCATTTCCACTGACTTTCAAGTAATTTTATTGACCAGAAAAAACGATGTTTCTAAAATCAAAATTGAGTTAGAAGGCGATTTGAAAAAATATTACAGATCATAAGTTTAGAAAATTTTCAGCACTTTGAAATGTATTGCATATTTAACGCACTAATTATGTGTATAAGTTAAAAGCATTTCAACTGACTTTCAAGTAATTTTGCTGACAAGGAAAACTAATGTTTCTGAAATAAAAATTGAGTAGAAGGCGATTTTACAAAAATTTGGAGATCATAAGTTTAGACAATTTTCAGCCGTTTGAAATGTATTGCACTTTTAACGCACTAATTATGTGGATAAGTTAAAAGCATTTCCAGAGACTTTCAAGTAATTTTACTGACAAGAAAAACTAATGTTTCTAAAATTAAAATTAAACACAATTTTTAAAAAAGTTGCAGATCATAAGTTTAGACAATTTTCAGCCGTTTGAAATGTATTGCAATTTTAACGCACTAATTATGTGGATAAGTTAAAAGCATTTCCAATGACTTTCAAGTAATTTTATTGACCATAAAAAACTATGTTTCTAAAATCAAAATTGAGTTAGAAGGCGATTTGAAAAAAATATTACAGATCATAAGTTTAGACAATTTTCAGCACTTTGAAATGTATTGCATATCTAACGCACTAATTATGTGTATAAGTTAAAAGCATTTCCAATGACTTTCAAGTAATTTTATTGACCAGAAAAAACGATGTTTCTAAAATCAAAATTGAGTTAGAAGGCGATTTGAAAAAATATTACAGATCATAAGTTTAGAAAATTTTCAGCACTTTGAAATGTATTGCATATTTAACGCACTAATTATGTGTATAAGTTAAAAGCATTTCCACTGACTTTCAAGTAATTTTACTGACAAGGAAAACTAATGTTTCTGAAATAAAAATTGAGTAGAAGGCGATTTTACAAAAATTTGGAGATCATAAGTTTAGACAATTTTCAGCCGTTTGAAATGTATTGCACTTTTAACGCACTAATTATGTGGATAAGTTAAAAGCATTTCCAGAGACTTTCAAGTAATTTTACTGACAAGAAAAACTAATGTTTCTAAAATTAAAATTAAACACAATTTTTAAAAAAGTTGCAGATCATAAGTTTAGACAATTTTCAGCCGTTTGAAATGTATTGCAATTTTAACGCACTAATTATGTGGATAAGTTAAAAGCATTTCCAATGACTTTCAAGTAATTTTATTGACCAGAAAAAACGATGTTTCTAAAATATAAATTGAGTTAGAAGGCGATTTGAAAAAATATTACAGATCATAAGTTTAGAAAATTTTCAGCACTTTGAAATGTATTGCATATTTAACGCACTAATTATGTGTATAAGTTAAAAGCATTTCCACTGACTTTCAAGTAATTTTACTGACAAGGAAAACTAATGTTTCTGAAATAAAAATTGAGTAGAAGGCGATTTTACAAAAATTTGGAGATCATAAGTTTAGACAATTTTCAGCCGTTTGAAATGTATTGCAATTTTAACGCACTAATTATGTGGATAAGTTAAAAGCATTTCCAGAGACTTTCAAGTAATTTTACTGACAAGAAAAACTAATTTTTCTGAAATCAAAATAGAGTAGAAGGCGATTTGAAAAAAAATTGCAGATCATAAGTTTAGACAATTTTCAGCCGTTTGAAATGTATTGCAATTTTAACGCACTAATTATGTGGATAAGTTAAAAGCATTTCCAGAGACTTTCAAGTAATTTTACTGACAAGAAAAACTAATGTTTCTAAAATTAAAATTAAACACGATTTGAAAAAAAGTTGCAGATCATAAGTTTAGACAATTATCAGCCGTTTGAAATGTATTGCAATTTTAACGCACTAATTATGTGGATAAGTTAAAAGCATTTCCAATGACTTTCAAGTAATTTTATTGACCATAAAAAACTGAGTTTCTAAAATCAAAATTGAGTTAGAAGGCGATTTGAAAAAATATTACAGATCATAAGTTTAGAAAATTTTCAGCACTTTGAAATGTATTGCATATTTAACGCACTAATTATGTGTATAAGTTAAAAGCATTTCCACTGACTTTCAAGTAATTTTACTGACAAGGAAAACTAATGTTTCTGAAATAAAAATTGAGTAGAAGGCGATTTTACAAAAATTTAGAGATCATAAGTTTAGACAATTTTCAGCCGTTTGAAATGTATTGCACTTTTAACGCACTAATTATGTGGATAAGTTAAAAGTATTTCCAGAGACTTTCAAGTAATTTTATTGACAAGAAAAACTAATTTTTCTGAAATCAAAATTGAGTAGAAGGCGATTTGAAAAAAAATTGCAGATCATAAGTTTAGACAATTTTCAGCCGTTTGAAATGTATTGCAATTTTAACGCACTAATTATGTGGATAAGTTAAAAGCATTTCCAGAGACTTTCATGTAATTTTACTGACAAGAAAAACTAATGTTTCTAAAATTAAAATTAAACACGATTTGAAAAAAAGTTGCAGATCATAAGTTTAGACAATTTTCAGCCGTTTGAAATGTATTGCAATTTTAACGCACTAATTATGTGGATAAGTTAAAAGCATTTCCACTGACTTTTAAGTAATTTTATTGACCATAAAAAACTATGTTTCTAAAATCAAAATTGAGTTAGAAGGCGATTTGAAAAAAATATTACAGATCATAAGTTTAGACAATTTTCAGCACTTTGAAATGTATTGCAATTCTAACGCACTAATTATGTGTATAAGTTAAAAGCATTTCCAATGACTTTCAAGTAATTTTATTGACCAGAAAAAACGATGTTTCTAAAATCAAAATTGAGTTAGAAGGCGATTTGAAAAAATATTACAGATCATAAGTTTAGAAAATTTTCAGCACTTTGAAATGTATTGCATATTTAACGCACTAATTATGTGTATAAGTTAAAAGCATTTCCACTGACTTTCAAGTAATTTTACTGACAAGGAAAACTAATGTTTCTGAAATAAAAATTGAGTAGAAGGCGATTTTACAAAAATTTGGAGATCATAAGTTTAGACAATTTTCAGCCGTTTGAAATGTATTGCACTTTTAACGCACTAATTATGTGGATAAGTTAAAAGCATTTCCAGAGACTTTCAAGTAATTTTACTGACAAGAAAAACTAATGTTTCTAAAATTAAAATTAAACACAATTTTTAAAAAAGTTGCAGATCATAAGTTTAGACAATTTTCAGCCGTTTGAAATGTATTGCAATTTTAACGCACTAATTATGTGGATAAGTTAAAAGCATTTCCAATGACTTTCAAGTAATTTTATTGACCATAAAAAACTATGTTTCTAAAATCAAAATTGAGTTAGAAGGCGATTTGAAAAAAATATTACAGATCATAAGTTTAGACAATTTTCAGCACTTTGAAATGTATTGCATATCTAACGCACTAATTATGTGTATAAGTTAAAAGCATTTCCAATGACTTTCAAGTAATTTTATTGACCAGAAAAAACGATGTTTCTAAAATATAAATTGAGTTAGAAGGCGATTTGAAAAAATATTACAGATCATAAGTTTAGAAAATTTTCAGCACTTTGAAATGTATTGCATATTTAACGCACTAATTATGTGTATAAGTTAAAAGCATTTCCACTGACTTTCAAGTAATTTTACTGACAAGGAAAACTAATGTTTCTGAAATAAAAATTGAGTAGAAGGCGATTTTACAAAAATTTGGAGATCATAAGTTTAGACAATTTTCAGCCGTTTGAAATGTATTGCAATTTTAACGCACTAATTATGTGGATAAGTTAAAAGCATTTCCAGAGACTTTCAAGTAATTTTATTGACAAGAAAAACTAATTTTTCTGAAATCAAAATTGAGTAGAAGGCGATTTGAAAAAAAATTGCAGATCATAAGTTTAGACAATTTTCAGCCGTTTGAAATGTATTGCAATTTTAACGCACTAATTATGTGGATAAGTTAAAAGCATTTCCAGAGACTTTCATGTAATTTTACTGACAAGAAAAACTAATGTTTCTAAAATTAAAATTAAACACGATTTGAAAAAAAGTTGCAGATCATAAGTTTAGACAATTTTCAGCCGTTTGAAATGTATTGCAATTTTAACGCACTAATTATGTGGATAAGTTAAAAGCATTTCCACTGACTTTTAAGTAATTTTATTGACCATAAAAAACTATGTTTCTAAAATCAAAATTGAGTTAGAAGGCGATTTGAAAAAAATATTACAGATCATAAGTTTAGACAATTTTCAGCACTTTGAAATGTATTGCAATTCTAACGCACTAATTATGTGTATAAGTTAAAAGCATTTCCAATGACTTTCAAGTAATTTTATTGACCATAAAAAACTGAGTTTCTAAAATCAAAATTGAGTTAGAAGGCGATTTGAAAAAATATTACAGATCATAAGTTTAGAAAATTTTCAGCACTTTGAAATGTATTGCATATTTAACGCACTAATTATGTGTATAAGTTAAAAGCATTTCCACTGACTTTCAAGTAATTTTACTGACAAGGAAAACTAATGTTTCTGAAAAAAAAATTGAGTAGAAGGCGATTTTACAAAAATTTGGAGATCATAAGTTTAGACAATTTTCAGCCGTTTGAAATGTATTGCACTTTTAACGCACTAATTATGTGGATAAGTTAAAAGTATTTCCAGAGACTTTCAAGTAATTTTATTGACAAGAAAAACTAATTTTTCTGAAATCAAAATTGAGTAGAAGGCGATTTGAAAAAAAATTGCAGATCATAAGTTTAGACAATTTTCAGCCGTTTGAAATGTATTGCAATTTTAACGCACTAATTATGTGGATAAGTTAAAAGCATTTCCAGAGACTTTCATGTAATTTTACTGACAAGAAAAACTAATGTTTCTAAAATTAAAATTAAACACGATTTGAAAAAAAGTTGCAGATCATAAGTTTAGACAATTTTCAGCCGTTTGAAATGTATTGCAATTTTAACGCACTAATTATGTGGATAAGTTAAAAGCATTTCCACTGACTTTTAAGTAATTTTATTGACCATAAAAAACTATGTTTCTAAAATCAAAATTGAGTTAGAAGGCGATTTGAAAAAAATATTACAGATCATAAGTTTAGACAATTTTCAGCACTTTGAAATGTATTGCAATTCTAACGCACTAATTATGTGTATAAGTTAAAAGCATTTCCAATGACTTTCAAGTAATTTTATTGACCATAAAAAACTATGTTTTTGAAATCAAAATTAAGTAGAAGGCGATTTGAAAAAATATTACAGATCATAAGTTTAGAAAATTTTCAGCACTTTGAAATGTATTGCAATTCTAACGCACTAATTATGTGTATAAGTTAAAAGCATTTCCAGAGACTTTCAAGTAATTTTACTGACAAGAAAAACTAATGTTTCTAAAATTAAAATTAAAAAACGATTTTAAAAAAAGTTGCAGATCATAAGTTTAGACAATTTTCAGCCGTTTGAAATGTATTGCAATTTTAACGCACTAATTATGTGTATAAGCTAAAAGCATTTCCACTGACTTTCAAGTAATTTTACTGACAAGGAAAACTAATGTTTCTGAAATCAAAATTGAGTAGAAGGCGATTTTACAAAAATTTGGAGATCAAAGTTTAGACAATTTTCAGCCGTTTGAAATGTATTGCAATTTTAACGCACTAATTATGTGGATAAGTTAAAAGCATTTCCACTGACTTTCAAGTAATTTTATTGACCAGAAAAAACTATGTTTCTAAAATATAAATTGAGTTAGAAGGCGATTTGAAAAAATATTACAGATCATAAGTTTAGAAAATTTTCAGCACTTTGAAATGTATTGCAATTTTAACGCACTAATTATGTGTATAAGTTAAAAGCATTTCCAGAGACTTTCAAGTAATTTTACTGACAAGAAAAACTAATGTTTCTAAAATTAAAATTAAACACGATTTTAAAAAAAGTTGCAGATCATAAGTTTAGACAATTTTCAGCCGTTTGAAATGTATTGCAATTTTAACGCACTAATTATGTGTATAAGTTAAAAGCATTTCCACTGACTTTCAAGTAATTTTACTGACAAGGAAAACTAATGTTTCTGAAATCAAAATTGAGTAGAAGGCGATTTTACAAAAATTTGGAGATCAAAATTTAGACAATTTTCAGCCGTTTGAAATGTATTGCAATTTTAACGCACTAATTATGTGGATAAGTTAAAAGCATTTCCACTGACTTTCAAGTAATTTTATTGACCATAAAAAGCTATGTTTCTAAAATCAAAATTGAGTTAGAAGGCGATTTTAAAAAATATTACAGATCATAAGTTTCGAAAATTTTCAGCACTTTGAAATGTATTGCAATTCTAACGCACTAATTATGTGTATAAGTTAAAAGCATTTCCAATGACTTTCAAGTAATTTTATTGACCAGAAAAAACGATGTTTCTAAAATCAAAATTGAGTTAGAAGGCGATTTGAAAAAATATTACAGATCATAAGTTTAGAAAATTTTCAGCACTTTGAAATGTATTGCATATTTAACGCACTAATTATGTGTATAAGTTAAAAGCATTTCCACTGACTTTCAAGTAATTTTATTGACAAGAAAAACTAATGTTTCTGAAATCAAAACTAAGTAGAAGGCGATTTTACAAAAAGTTGCAGATCATAAGTTTAGACAATTTTCAGCCGTTCGAAATGTATTGCAATTTTAACGAACTAATTATGTGGATAAGTTAAAAGCATTTCCCGAGACTTTCAAGTAATTTTACTGACAAGAAAAACTAATGTTTCTAAAATTAAAATTAAACACGATTTGAAAAAACGTTGATGATCATAAGTTTAGACAATTTTCAGCCTTTGAAATGTATTGCAATTTTAACGCACTAATTATGTGGATAAGTTAAAAGCATTTCCACTGACTTTCAAGTAATTTTATTGACCAGAAAAAACTATGTTTCTAAAATATAAATTGAGTTAGAAGGCGATTTGAAAAAATATTACAGATCATAAGTTTAGAAAATTTTCAGCACTTTGAAATGTATTGCAATTTTAACGCACTAATTATGTGTATAAGTTAAAAGCATTTCCAGAGACTTTCAAGTAATTTTACTGACAAGAAAAACTAATGTTTCTAAAATTAAAATTAAACACGATTTTAAAAAAAGTTGCAGATCATAAGTTTAGACAATTTTCAGCCGTTTGAAATGTATTGCAATTTTAACGCACTAATTATGTGGATAAGTTAAAAGCATTTCCAATGACTTTCAAGTAATTTTATTGACCATAAAAAACTATGTTTCTAAAATCAAAATTGAGTTAGAAGGCGATTTGAAAAAATATTACAGATCATAAGTTTAGACAATTTTCAGCACTTTGAAATGTATTGCAATTCTAACGCACTAATTATGTGTATAAATTAAAAGCATTTCCACTGACTTTCAAGTAATTTTACTGACAAGGAAAACTAATGTTTCTGAAATCAAAATTGAGTAGAAGGCGATTTTACAAAAATTTGGAGATCAAAATTTAGACAATTTTCAGCCGTTTGAAATGTATTGCAATTTTAACGCACTAATTATGTGGATAAGTTAAAAGCATTTCCACTGACTTTCAAGTAATTTTATTGACCAGAAAAAACTATGTTTCTAAAATCAAAATTGAGTTAGAAGGCGATTTGAAAAAATATTACAGATCATAAGTTTAGAAAATTTTCAGCACTTTGAAATGTATTGCATATTTAACGCACTAATTATGTGTATAAGTTAAAAGCATTTCCACTGACTTTCAAGTAATTTTACTGACAAGGAAAACTAATGTTTCTGAAATAAAAATTGAGTAGAAGGCGATTTTACAAAAATTTGGAGATCATAAGTTTAGACAATTTTCAGCCGTTTGAAATGTATTGCACTTTTAACGCACTAATTATGTGGATAAGTTAAAAGCATTTCCAGAGACTTTCAAGTAATTTTACTGACAAGAAAAACTAATGTTTCTAAAATTAAAATTAAACACAATTTTTAAAAAAGTTGCAGATCATAAGTTTAGACAATTTTCAGCCGTTTGAAATGTATTGCAATTTTAACGCACTAATTATGTGGATAAGTTAAAAGCATTTCCAATGACTTTCAAGTAATTTTATTGACCATAAAAAACTATGTTTCTAAAATCAAAATTGAGTTAGAAGGCGATTTGAAAAAAATATTACAGATCATAAGTTTAGACAATTTTCAGCACTTTGAAATGTATTGCATATCTAACGCACTAATTATGTGTATAAGTTAAAAGCATTTCCAATGACTTTCAAGTAATTTTATTGACCAGAAAAAACGATGTTTCTAAAATATAAATTGAGTTAGAAGGCGATTTGAAAAAATATTACAGATCATAAGTTTAGAAAATTTTCAGCACTTTGAAATGTATTGCATATTTAACGCACTAATTATGTGTATAAGTTAAAAGCATTTCCACTGACTTTCAAGTAATTTTACTGACAAGGAAAACTAATGTTTCTGAAATAAAAATTGAGTAGAAGGCGATTTTACAAAAATTTGGAGATCATAAGTTTAGACAATTTTCAGCCGTTTGAAATGTATTGCAATTTTAACGCACTAATTATGTGGATAAGTTAAAAGCATTTCCAGAGACTTTCAAGTAATTTTATTGACAAGAAAAACTAATTTTTCTGAAATCAAAATTGAGTAGAAGGCGATTTGAAAAAAAATTGCAGATCATAAGTTTAGACAATTTTCAGCCGTTTGAAATGTATTGCAATTTTAACGCACTAATTATGTGGATAAGTTAAAAGCATTTCCAGAGACTTTCATGTAATTTTACTGACAAGAAAAACTAATGTTTCTAAAATTAAAATTAAACACGATTTGAAAAAAAGTTGCAGATCATAAGTTTAGACAATTTTCAGCCGTTTGAAATGTATTGCAATTTTAACGCACTAATTATGTGGATAAGTTAAAAGCATTTCCACTGACTTTTAAGTAATTTTATTGACCATAAAAAACTATGTTTCTAAAATCAAAATTGAGTTAGAAGGCGATTTGAAAAAAATATTACAGATCATAAGTTTAGACAATTTTCAGCACTTTGAAATGTATTGCAATTCTAACGCACTAATTATGTGTATAAGTTAAAAGCATTTCCAATGACTTTCAAGTAATTTTATTGACCATAAAAAACTGAGTTTCTAAAATCAAAATTGAGTTAGAAGGCGATTTGAAAAAATATTACAGATCATAAGTTTAGAAAATTTTCAGCACTTTGAAATGTATTGCATATTTAACGCACTAATTATGTGTATAAGTTAAAAGCATTTCCACTGACTTTCAAGTAATTTTACTGACAAGGAAAACTAATGTTTCTGAAAAAAAAATTGAGTAGAAGGCGATTTTACAAAAATTTGGAGATCATAAGTTTAGACAATTTTCAGCCGTTTGAAATGTATTGCACTTTTAACGCACTAATTATGTGGATAAGTTAAAAGTATTTCCAGAGACTTTCAAGTAATTTTATTGACAAGAAAAACTAATTTTTCTGAAATCAAAATTGAGTAGAAGGCGATTTGAAAAAAAATTGCAGATCATAAGTTTAGACAATTTTCAGCCGTTTGAAATGTATTGCAATTTTAACGCACTAATTATGTGGATAAGTTAAAAGCATTTCCAGAGACTTTCATGTAATTTTACTGACAAGAAAAACTAATGTTTCTAAAATTAAAATTAAACACGATTTGAAAAAAAGTTGCAGATCATAAGTTTAGACAATTTTCAGCCGTTTGAAATGTATTGCAATTTTAACGCACTAATTATGTGGATAAGTTAAAAGCATTTCCACTGACTTTTAAGTAATTTTATTGACCATAAAAAACTATGTTTCTAAAATCAAAATTGAGTTAGAAGGCGATTTGAAAAAAATATTACAGATCATAAGTTTAGACAATTTTCAGCACTTTGAAATGTATTGCAATTCTAACGCACTAATTATGTGTATAAGTTAAAAGCATTTCCAATGACTTTCAAGTAATTTTATTGACCATAAAAAACTATGTTTTTGAAATCAAAATTAAGTAGAAGGCGATTTGAAAAAATATTACAGATCATAAGTTTAGAAAATTTTCAGCACTTTGAAATGTATTGCAATTCTAACGCACTAATTATGTGTATAAGTTAAAAGCATTTCCAGAGACTTTCAAGTAATTTTACTGACAAGAAAAACTAATGTTTCTAAAATTAAAATTAAAAAACGATTTTAAAAAAAGTTGCAGATCATAAGTTTAGACAATTTTCAGCCGTTTGAAATGTATTGCAATTTTAACGCACTAATTATGTGTATAAGCTAAAAGCATTTCCACTGACTTTCAAGTAATTTTACTGACAAGGAAAACTAATGTTTCTGAAATCAAAATTGAGTAGAAGGCGATTTTACAAAAATTTGGAGATCAAAGTTTAGACAATTTTCAGCCGTTTGAAATGTATTGCAATTTTAACGCACTAATTATGTGGATAAGTTAAAAGCATTTCCACTGACTTTCAAGTAATTTTATTGACCAGAAAAAACTATGTTTCTAAAATATAAATTGAGTTAGAAGGCGATTTGAAAAAATATTACAGATCATAAGTTTAGAAAATTTTCAGCACTTTGAAATGTATTGCAATTTTAACGCACTAATTATGTGTATAAGTTAAAAGCATTTCCAGAGACTTTCAAGTAATTTTACTGACAAGAAAAACTAATGTTTCTAAAATTAAAATTAAACACGATTTTAAAAAAAGTTGCAGATCATAAGTTTAGACAATTTTCAGCCGTTTGAAATGTATTGCAATTTTAACGCACTAATTATGTGTATAAGTTAAAAGCATTTCCACTGACTTTCAAGTAATTTTACTGACAAGGAAAACTAATGTTTCTGAAATCAAAATTGAGTAGAAGGCGATTTTACAAAAATTTGGAGATCAAAATTTAGACAATTTTCAGCCGTTTGAAATGTATTGCAATTTTAACGCACTAATTATGTGGATAAGTTAAAAGCATTTCCACTGACTTTCAAGTAATTTTATTGACCATAAAAAGCTATGTTTCTAAAATCAAAATTGAGTTAGAAGGCGATTTTAAAAAATATTACAGATCATAAGTTTCGAAAATTTTCAGCACTTTGAAATGTATTGCAATTCTAACGCACTAATTATGTGTATAAGTTAAAAGCATTTCCAATGACTTTCAAGTAATTTTATTGACCAGAAAAAACGATGTTTCTAAAATCAAAATTGAGTTAGAAGGCGATTTGAAAAAATATTACAGATCATAAGTTTAGAAAATTTTCAGCACTTTGAAATGTATTGCATATTTAACGCACTAATTATGTGTATAAGTTAAAAGCATTTCCACTGACTTTCAAGTAATTTTATTGACAAGAAAAACTAATGTTTCTGAAATCAAAACTAAGTAGAAGGCGATTTTACAAAAAGTTGCAGATCATAAGTTTAGACAATTTTCAGCCGTTCGAAATGTATTGCAATTTTAACGAACTAATTATGTGGATAAGTTAAAAGCATTTCCCGAGACTTTCAAGTAATTTTACTGACAAGAAAAACTAATGTTTCTAAAATTAAAATTAAACACGATTTGAAAAAACGTTGATGATCATAAGTTTAGACAATTTTCAGCCTTTGAAATGTATTGCAATTTTAACGCACTAATTATGTGGATAAGTTAAAAGCATTTCCACTGACTTTCAAGTAATTTTATTGACCAGAAAAAACTATGTTTCTAAAATATAAATTGAGTTAGAAGGCGATTTGAAAAAATATTACAGATCATAAGTTTAGAAAATTTTCAGCACTTTGAAATGTATTGCAATTTTAACGCACTAATTATGTGTATAAGTTAAAAGCATTTCCAGAGACTTTCAAGTAATTTTACTGACAAGAAAAACTAATGTTTCTAAAATTAAAATTAAACACGATTTTAAAAAAAGTTGCAGATCATAAGTTTAGACAATTTTCAGCCGTTTGAAATGTATTGCAATTTTAACGCACTAATTATGTGGATAAGTTAAAAGCATTTCCAATGACTTTCAAGTAATTTTATTGACCATAAAAAACTATGTTTCTAAAATCAAAATTGAGTTAGAAGGCGATTTGAAAAAATATTACAGATCATAAGTTTAGACAATTTTCAGCACTTTGAAATGTATTGCAATTCTAACGCACTAATTATGTGTATAAATTAAAAGCATTTCCACTGACTTTCAAGTAATTTTACTGACAAGGAAAACTAATGTTTCTGAAATCAAAATTGAGTAGAAGGCGATTTTACAAAAATTTGGAGATCAAAATTTAGACAATTTTCAGCCGTTTGAAATGTATTGCAATTTTAACGCACTAATTATGTGGATAAGTTAAAAGCATTTCCACTGACTTTCAAGTAATTTTATTGACCAGAAAAAACTATGTTTCTAAAATCAAAATTGAGTTAGAAGGCGATTTGAAAAAATATTACAGATCATAAGTTTAGAAAATTTTCAGCACTTTGAAATGTATTGCATATTTAACGCACTAATTATGTGTATAAGTTAAAAGCATTTCCACTGACTTTCAAGTAATTTTACTGACAAGGAAAACTAATGTTTCTGAAATAAAAATTGAGTAGAAGGCGATTTTACAAAAATTTGGAGATCATAAGTTTAGACAATTTTCAGCCGTTTGAAATGTATTGCACTTTTAACGCACTAATTATGTGGATAAGTTAAAAGCATTTCCAGAGACTTTCAAGTAATTTTACTGACAAGAAAAACTAATGTTTCTAAAATTAAAATTAAACACAATTTTTAAAAAAGTTGCAGATCATAAGTTTAGACAATTTTCAGCCGTTTGAAATGTATTGCAATTTTAACGCACTAATTATGTGGATAAGTTAAAAGCATTTCCAATGACTTTCAAGTAATTTTATTGACCATAAAAAACTATGTTTCTAAAATCAAAATTGAGTTAGAAGGCGATTTGAAAAAAATATTACAGATCATAAGTTTAGACAATTTTCAGCACTTTGAAATGTATTGCAATTCTAACGCACTAATTATGTGTATAAGTTAAAAGCATTTCCAATGACTTTCAAGTAATTTTATTGACCAGAAAAAACGATGTTTCTAAAATCAAAATTGAGTTAGAAGGCGATTTGAAAAAATATTACAGATCATAAGTTTAGAAAATTTTCAGCACTTTGAAATGTATTGCATATTTAACGCACTAATTATGTGTATAAGTTAAAAGCATTTCCACTGACTTTCAAGTAATTTTACTGACAAGGAAAACTAATGTTTCTGAAATAAAAATTGAGTAGAAGGCGATTTTACAAAAATTTAGAGATCATAAGTTTAGACAATTTTCAGCCGTTTGAAATGTATTGCACTTTTAACGCACTAATTATGTGGATAAGTTAAAAGCATTTCCAGAGACTTTCAAGTAATTTTTTTGACAAGAAAAACTAATGTTTCTAAAATTAAAATTAAACACGATTTGAAAAAAAGTTGCAGATCATAAGTTTAGACAATTTTCAGCCGTTTGAAATGTATTGCAATTTTAACGCACTAATTATGTGGATAAGTTAAAAGCATTTCCACTGACTTTTAAGTAATTTTATTGACCATAAAAAACTATGTTTCTAAAATCAAAATTGAGTTAGAAGGCGATTTGAAAAAAATATTACAGATCATAAGTTTAGACAATTTTCAGCACTTTGAAATGTATTGCAATTCTAACGCACTAATTATGTGTATAAGTTAAAAGCATTTCCAATGACTTTCAAGTAATTTTATTGACCATAAAAAACTATGTTTTTGAAATCAAAATTAAGTAGAAGGCGATTTGAAAAAATATTACAGATCATAAGTTTAGAAAATTTTCAGCACTTTGAAATGTATTGCAATTCTAACGCACTAATTATGTGTATAAGTTAAAAGCATTTCCAGAGACTTTCAAGTAATTTTACTGACAAGAAAAACTAATGTTTCTAAAATTAAAATTAAAAAACGATTTTAAAAAAAGTTGCAGATCATAAGTTTAGACAATTTTCAGCCGTTTGAAATGTATTGCAATTTTAACGCACTAATTATGTGTATAAGCTAAAAGCATTTCCACTGACTTTCAAGTAATTTTACTGACAAGGAAAACTAATGTTTCTGAAATCAAAATTGAGTAGAAGGCGATTTTACAAAAATTTGGAGATCAAAGTTTAGACAATTTTCAGCCGTTTGAAATGTATTGCAATTTTAACGCACTAATTATGTGGATAAGTTAAAAGCATTTCCACTGACTTTCAAGTAATTTTATTGACCAGAAAAAACTATGTTTCTAAAATATAAATTGAGTTAGAAGGCGATTTGAAAAAATATTACAGATCATAAGTTTAGAAAATTTTCAGCACTTTGAAATGTATTGCAATTTTAACGCACTAATTATGTGTATAAGTTAAAAGCATTTCCAGAGACTTTCAAGTAATTTTACTGACAAGAAAAACTAATGTTTCTAAAATTAAAATTAAACACGATTAAAAAAAAAGTTGCAGATCATAAGTTTAGACAATTTTCAGCCGTTTGAAATGTATTGCAATTTTAACGCACTAATTATGTGTATAAGTTAAAAGCATTTCCACTGACTTTCAAGTAATTTTACTGACAAGGAAAACTAATGTTTCTGAAATCAAAATTGAGTAGAAGGCGATTTTACAAAAATTTGGAGATCAAAATTTAGACAATTTTCAGCCGTTTGAAATGTATTGCAATTTTAACGCACTAATTATGTGGATAAGTTAAAAGCATTTCCACTGACTTTCAAGTAATTTTATTGACCAGAAAAAACTATGTTTCTAAAATATAAATTGAGTTAAAAGGCGATTTGAAAAAATATTACAGATCATAAGTTTAGAAAATTTTCAGCACTTTGAAATGTATTGCAATTTTAACGCACTAATTATGTGTATAAGTTAAAAGCATTTCCAGAGACTTTCAAGTAATTTTACTGACAAGAAAAACTAATGTTTCTAAAATTAAAATTAAACACGATTTTAAAAAAAGTTGCAGATCATAAGTTTAGACAATTTTCAGCCGTTTGAAATGTATTGCAATTTTAACGCACTAATTATGTGGATAAGTTAAAAGCATTTCCAATGACTTTCAAGTAATTTTATTGACCAGAAAAAACGATGTTTCTAAAATCAAAATTGAGTTAGAAGGCGATTTGAAAAAATATTACAGATCATAAGTTTAGACAATTTTCAGCACTTTGAAATGTATTGCAATTCTAACGCACTAATTATGTGTATAAATTAAAAGCATTTCCACTGACTTTCAAGTAATTTTACTGACAAGGAAAACTAATGTTTCTGAAATCAAAATTGAGTAGAAGGCGATTTTACAAAAATTTGGAGATCAAAGTTTAGACAATTTTCAGCCGTTTGAAATGTATTGCAATTTTAACGCACTAATTATGTGGATAAGTTAAAAGCATTTCCACTGACTTTCAAGTAATTTTATTGACCAGAAAAAACGATGTTTCTAAAATCAAAATTGAGTTAGAAGGCGATTTGAAAAAATATTACAGATCAGAAGTTTAGAAAATTTTCAGCACTTTGAAATGTATTGCATATTTAACGCACTAATTATGTGTATAAGTTAAAAGCATTTCCACTGACTTTCAAGTAATTTTACTGACAAGGAAAACTAATGTTTCTGAAATAAAAATTGAGTAGAAGGCGATTTTACAAAAATTTGGAGATCATAAGTTTAGACAATTTTCAGCCGTTTGAAATGTATTGCACTTTTAACGCACTAATTATGTGGATAAGTTAAAAGCATTTCCAGAGACTTTCAAGTAATTTTACTGACAAGAAAAACTAATGTTTCTAAAATTAAAATTAAACACAATTTTTAAAAAAGTTGCAGATCATAAGTTTAGACAATTTTCAGCCGTTTGAAATGTATTGCAATTTTAACGCACTAATTATGTGGATAAGTTAAAAGCATTTCCAATGACTTTCAAGTAATTTTATTGACCATAAAAAACTATGTTTCTAAAATCAAAATTGAGTTAGAAGGCGATTTGAAAAAAATATTACAGATCATAAGTTTAGACAATTTTCAGCACTTTGAAATGTATTGCAATTCTAACGCACTAATTATGTGTATAAGTTAAAAGCATTTCCAATGACTTTCAAGTAATTTTATTGACCAGAAAAAACGATGTTTCTAAAATCAAAATTGAGTTAGAAGGCGATTTGAAAAAATATTACAGATCATAAGTTTAGAAAATTTTCAGCACTTTGAAATGTATTGCATATTTAACGCACTAATTATGTGTATAAGTTAAAAGCATTTCCACTGACTTTCAAGTAATTTTACTGACAAGGAAAACTAATGTTTCTGAAATAAAAATTGAGTAGAAGGCGATTTTACAAAAATTTAGAGATCATAAGTTTAGACAATTTTCAGCCGTTTGAAATGTATTGCACTTTTAACGCACTAATTATGTGTATAAGTTAAAAGCATTTCCAGAGACTTTCAAGTAATTTTATTGACAAGAAAAACTAATGTTTCTAAAATTAAAATTAAACACGATTTGAAAAAAAGTTGCAGATCATAAGTTTAGACAATTTTCAGCCGTTTGAAATGTATTGCAATTTTAACGCACTAATTATGTGGATAAGTTAAAAGCATTTCCACTGACTTTTAAGTAATTTTATTGACCATAAAAAACTATGTTTCTAAAATCAAAATTGAGTTAGAAGGCGATTTGAAAAAAATATTACAGATCATAAGTTTAGACAATTTTCAGCACTTTGAAATGTATTGCAATTCTAACGCACTAATTATGTGTATAAGTTAAAAGCATTTCCAATGACTTTCAAGTAATTTTATTGACCATAAAAAACTATGTTTTTGAAATCAAAATTAAGTAGAAGGCGATTTGAAAAAATATTACAGATCATAAGTTTAGAAAATTTTCAGCACTTTGAAATGTATTGCAATTCTAACGCACTAATTATGTGTATAAGTTAAAAGCATTTCCAGAGACTTTCAAGTAATTTTACTGACAAGAAAAACTAATGTTTCTAAAATTAAAATTAAAAAACGATTTTAAAAAAAGTTGCAGATCATAAGTTTAGACAATTTTCAGCCGTTTGAAATGTATTGCAATTTTAACGCACTAATTATGTGTATAAGCTAAAAGCATTTCCACTGACTTTCAAGTAATTTTACTGACAAGGAAAACTAATGTTTCTGAAATCAAAATTGAGTAGAAGGCGATTTTACAAAAATTTGGAGATCAAAGTTTAGACAATTTTCAGCCGTTTGAAATGTATTGCAATTTTAACGCACTAATTATGTGGATAAGTTAAAAGCATTTCCACTGACTTTCAAGTAATTTTATTGACCAGAAAAAACTATGTTTCTAAAATATAAATTGAGTTAGAAGGCGATTTGAAAAAATATTACAGATCATAAGTTTAGAAAATTTTCAGCACTTTGAAATGTATTGCAATTTTAACGCACTAATTATGTGTATAAGTTAAAAGCATTTCCAGAGACTTTCAAGTAATTTTACTGACAAGAAAAACTAATGTTTCTAAAATTAAAATTAAACACGATTTTAAAAAAAGTTGCAGATCATAAGTTTAGACAATTTTCAGCCGTTTGAAATGTATTGCAATTTTAACGCACTAATTATGTGTATAAGTTAAAAGCATTTCCACTGACTTTCAAGTAATTTTACTGACAAGGAAAACTAATGTTTCTGAAATCAAAATTGAGTAGAAGGCGATTTTACAAAAATTTGGAGATCAAAATTTAGACAATTTTCAGCCGTTTGAAATGTATTGCAATTTTAACGCACTAATTATGTGGATAAGTTAAAAGCATTTCCACTGACTTTCAAGTAATTTTATTGACCATAAAAAGCTATGTTTCTAAAATCAAAATTGAGTTAGAAGGCGATTTGAAAAAATATTACAGATCATAAGTTTAGAAAATTTTCAGCACTTTGAAATGTATTGCAATTCTAACGCACTAATTATGTGTATAAGTTAAAAGCATTTCCAATGACTTTCAAGTAATTTTATTGACCAGAAAAAACGATGTTTCTAAAATCAAAATTGAGTTAGAAGGCGATTTGAAAAAATATTACAGATCATAAGTTTAGAAAATTTTCAGCACTTTGAAATGTATTGCATATTTAACGCACTAATTATGTGTATAAGTTAAAAGCATTTCCACTGACTTTCAAGTAATTTTACTGACAAGGAAAACTAATGTTTCTGAAATAAAAATTGAGTAGAAGGCGATTTTACAAAAATTTGGAGATCATAAGTTTAGACAATTTTCAGCCGTTTGAAATGTATTGCACTTTTAACGCACTAATTATGTGGATAAGTTAAAAGCATTTCCAGAGACTTTCAAGTAATTTTACTGACAAGAAAAACTAATTTTTCTGAAATCAAAATTGAGTAGAAGGCGATTTGAAAAAAAATTGCAGATCATAAGTTTAGACAATTTTCAGCCGTTTGAAATGTATTGCAATTTTAACGCACTAATTATGTGGATAATTTAAAAATATTTCCACTGACTTTCAAGTAATTTTACTGACAAGGAAAACTAATGTTTCTGAAATCAAAATTGAGTAGAAGGCGATTTTACAAAAATTTGGAGATCAAAGTTTAGACAATTTTCAGCCGTTTGAAATGTATTGCAATTTTAACGCACTAATTATGTGGATAAGTTAAAAGCATTTCCACTGACTTTCAAGTAATTTTATTGACCAGAAAAAACGATGTTTCTAAAATCAAAATTGAGTTAGAAGGCAATTTTACAAAAATTTGGAGATCATAAGTTTAGACAATTTTCAGCCGTTTGAAATGTATTGCACTTTTAACGCACTAATTATGTGGATAAGTTAAAAGCATTTCCAGAGACTTTCAAGTAATTTTATTGACCATAAAAAACTATGTTTCTAAAATCAAAATTGAGTTAGAAGGCGATTTGAAAAAAATATTACAGATCATAAGTTTAGACAATTTTCAGCACTTTGAAATGTATTGCAATTCTAACGCACTAATTATGTGTATAAGTTAAAAGCATTTCCAATGACTTTCAAGTAATTTTATTTACCATAAAAAACTATGTTTTTGAAATCAAAATTAAGTAGAAGGCGATTTGAAAAAATATTACAGATCATAAGTTTAGAAAATTTTCAGCACTTTGAAATGTATTGCAATTCTAACGCACTAATTATGTGTATAAGTTAAAAGCATTTCCAGAGACTTTCAAGTAATTTTACTGACAAGAAAAACTAATGTTTCTAAAATTAAAATTAAAAAACGATTTTAAAAAAAGTTGCAGATCATAAGTTTAGACAATTTTCAGCCGTTTGAAATGTATTGCAATTTTAACGCACTAATTATGTGTATAAGCTAAAAGCATTTCCACTGACTTTCAAGTAATTTTACTGACAAGGAAAACTAATGTTTCTGAAATCAAAATTGAGTAGAAGGCGATTTTACAAAAATTTGGAGATCAAAGTTTAGACAATTTTCAGCACTTTAAAATGTATTGCATATTTAACGCACTAATTATGTGTATAAGTTAAAAGCATTTCCACTGACTTTCAAGTAATTTTACTGACAAGGAAAACTAATGTTTCTGAAATAAAAATTGAGTAGAAGGCGATTTTACAAAAATTTAGAGATCATAAGTTTAGACAATTTTCAGCCGTTTGAAATGTATTGCACTTTTAACGCACTAATTATGTGGATAAGTTAAAAGCATTTCCAGAGACTTTCAAGTAATTTTATTGACAAGAAAAACTAATGTTTCTAAAATTAAAATTAAACACGATTTGAAAAAAAGTTGCAGATCATAAGTTTAGACAATTTTCAGCCGTTTGAAATGTATTGCAATTTTAACGCACTAATTATGTGGATAAGTTAAAAGCATTTCCACTGACTTTTAAGTAATTTTATTGACCATAAAAAACTATGTTTCTAAAATCAAAATTGAGTTAGAAGGCGATTTGAAAAAAATATTACAGATCATAAGTTTAGACAATTTTCAGCACTTTGAAATGTATTGCAATTCTAACGCACTAATTATGTGTATAAGTTAAAAGCATTTCCAATGACTTTCAAGTAATTTTATTGACCATAAAAAACTATATTTTTGAAATCAAAATTAAGTAGAAGGCGATTTGAAAAAATATTACAGATCATAAGTTTAGAAAATTTTCAGCACTTTGAAATGTATTGCAATTCTAACGCACTAATTATGTGTATAAGTTAAAAGCATTTCCAATGACTTTCAAGTAATTTTATTGACCATAAAAAACTATGTTTTTGAAATCAAAATTAAGTAGAAGGCGATTTGAAAAAATATTACAGATCATAAGTTTAGAAAATTTTCAGCACTTTGAAATGTATTGCAATTCTAACGCACTAATTATGTGTATAAGTTAAAAGCATTTCCAGAGACTTTCAAGTAATTTTACTGACAAGAAAAACTAATGTTTCTAAAATTAAAATTAAAAAACGATTTTAAAAAAAGTTGCAGATCATAAGTTTAGACAATTTTCAGCCGTTTGAAATGTATTGCAATTTTAACGCACTAATTATGTGTATAAGCTAAAAGCATTTCCACTGACTTTCAAGTAATTTTACTGACAAGGAAAACTAATGTTTCTGAAATCAAAATTGAGTAGAAGGCGATTTTACAAAAATTTGGAGATCAAAGTTTAGACAATTTTCAGCACTTTGAAATGTATTGCATATTTAACGCACTAATTATGTGTATAAGTTAAAAGCATTTCCACTGACTTTCAAGTAATTTTACTGACAAGGAAAACTAATGTTTCTGAAATAAAAATTGAGTAGAAGGCGATTTTACAAAAATTTAGAGATCATAAGTTTAGACAATTTTCAGCCGTTTGAAATGTATTGCACTTTTAACGCACTAATTATGTGGATAAGTTAAAAGCATTTCCAGAGACTTTCAAGTAATTTTATTGACAAGAAAAACTAATGTTTCTAAAATTAAAATTAAACACGATTTGAAAAAAAGTTGCAGATCATAAGTTTAGACAATTTTCAGCCGTTTGAAATGTATTGAAATTTTAACGCACTAATTATGTGGATAAGTTAAAAGCATTTCCACTGACTTTTAAGTAATTTTATTGACCATAAAAAACTATGTTTCTAAAATCAAAATTGAGTTAGAAGGCGATTTGAAAAAAATATTACAGATCATAAGTTTAGACAATTTTCAGCACTTTGAAATGTATTGCAATTCTAACGCACTAATTATGTGTATAAGTTAAAAGCATTTCCAATGACTTTCAAGTAATTTTATTGACCATAAAAAACTATATTTTTGAAATCAAAATTAAGTAGAAGGCGATTTGAAAAAATATTACAGATCATAAGTTTAGAAAATTTTCAGCACTTTGAAATGTATTGCAATTCTAACGCACTAATTATGTGTATAAGTTAAAAGCATTTCCAGAGACTTTCAAGTAATTTTACTGACAAGAAAAACTAATGTTTCTAAAATTAAAATTAAAAAACGATTTAAAAAAAAGTTGCAGATCATAAGTTTAGACAATTTTCAGCCGTTTGAAAAGTATTGCAATTTTAACGCACTAATTATGTGTATAAGCTAAAAGCATTTCCACTGACTTTCAAGTAATTTTACTGACAAGGAAAACTAATGTTTCTGAAATCAAAATTGAGTAGAAGGCGATTTTACAAAAATTTGGAGATCAAAGTTTAGACAATTTTCAGCCGTTTGAAATGTATTGCAATTTTAACGCACTAATTATGTGGATAAGTTAAAAGCATTTCCACTGACTTTCAAGTAATTTTATTGACCAGAAAAAACTATGTTTCTAAAATATAAATTGAGTTAGAAGGCGATTTGAAAAAATATTACAGATCATAAGTTTAGAAAATTTTCAGCACTTTGAAATGTATTGCAATTTTAACGCACTAATTATGTGTATAAGTTAAAAGCATTTCCAGAGACTTTCAAGTAATTTTACTGACAAGAAAAACTAATGTTTCTAAAATTAAAATTAAACACGATTTTAAAAAAAGTTGCAGATCATAAGTTTAGACAATTTTCAGCCGTTTGAAATGTATTGCAATTTTAACGCACTAATTATGTGTATAAGTTAAAAGCATTTCCACTGACTTTCAAGTAATTTTACTGACAAGGAAAACTAATGTTTCTGAAATCAAAATTGAGTAGAAGGCGATTTTACAAAAATTTGGAGATCAAAATTTAGACAATTTTCAGCCGTTTGAAATGTATTGCAATTTTAACGCACTAATTATGTGGATAAGTTAAAAGCATTTCCACTGACTTTCAAGTAATTTTATTGACCATAAAAAGCTATGTTTCTAAAATCAAAATTGAGTTAGAAGGCGATTTGAAAAAATATTACAGATCATAAGTTTAGAAAATTTTCAGCACTTTGAAATGTATTGCAATTCTAACGCACTAATTATGTGTATAAGTTAAAAGCATTTCCAATGACTTTCAAGTAATTTTATTGACCAGAAAAAACGATGTTTCTAAAATCAAAATTGATTTAGAAGGCGATTTGAAAAAATATTACAGATCATAAGTTTAGAAAATTTTCAGCACTTTGAAATGTATTGCATATTTAACGCACTAATTATGTGTATAAGTTAAAAGCATTTCCACTGACTTTCAAGTAATTTTACTGACAAGGAAAACTAATGTTTCTGAAATAAAAATTGAGTAGAAGGCGATTTTACAAAAATTTGGAGATCATAAGTTTAGACAATTATCAGCCGTTTGAAATGTATTGCACTTTTAACGCACTAATTATGTGGATAAGTTAAAAGCATTTCCAGAGACTTTCAAGTAATTTTACTGACAAGAAAAACTAATTTTTCTGAAATCAAAATTGAGTAGAAGGCGATTTGAAAAAAAATTGCAGATCATAAGTTTAGACAATTTTCAGCCGTTTGAAATGTATTGCAATTTTAACGCACTAATTATGTGGATAAGTTAAAAATATTTCCACTGACTTTCAAGTAATTTTACTGACAAGGAAAACTAATGTTTCTGAAATAAAAATTGAGTAGAAGGCGATTTTACAAAAATTTGGAGATCATAAGTTTAGACAATTTTCAGCCGTTTGAAATGTATTGCACTTTTAACGCACTAATTATGTGGATAAGTTAAAAGCATTTCCAGAGACTTTCAAGTAATTTTACTGACAAGAAAAACTAATGTTTCTGAAATCAAAATTGAGTAGAAGGCGATTTTACAAAAATTTGGAGATCATAAGTTTAGACAATTTTCAGCCGTTTGAAATGTATTGCACTTTTAACGCACTAATTATGTGGATAAGTTAAAAGCATTTCCAGAGACTTTCAAGTAATTTTACTGACAAGAAAAACTAATTTTTCTGAAATCAAAATTGAGTAGAAGGCGATTTGAAAAAAAATTGCAGATCATAAGTTTAGACAATTTTCAGCCGTTTGAAATGTATTGCAATTTTAACGCACTAATTATGTGGATAAGTTAAAAGCATTTCCAGAGACTTTCATGTAATTTTACTGACAAGAAAAACTAATGTTTCTAAAATTAAAATTAAACACGATTTGAAAAAAAGTTGCAGATCATAAGTTTAGACAATTTTCAGCCGTTTGAAATGTATTGCAATTTTAACGCACTAATTATGTGGATAAGTTAAAAGCATTTCCAGAGACTTTCAAGTAATTTTACTGACAAGAAAAACTAATTTTTCTGAAATCAAAATTGAGTAGAAGGCGATTTGAAAAAAATATTACAGATCATAAGTTTAGACAATTTTCAGCCGTTTGAAATGTATTGCAATTCTAACGCACTAATTATGTGTATAAGTTAAAAGCATTTCCAATGACTTTCAAGTAATTTTATTGACCATAAAAAACTATGTTTTTGAAATCAAAATTAAGTAGAAGGCGATTTGAAAAAATATTACAGATCATAAGTTTAGAAAATTTTCAGCACTTTGAAATGTATTGCAATTTTAACGCACTAATTATGTGTATAAGTTAAAAGCATTTCCAGAGACTTTCAAGTAATTTTACTGACAAGAAAAACTAATGTTTCTAAAATTAAAATTAAAAAACGATTTAAAAAAAAGTTGCAGATCATAAGTTTAGACAATTTTCAGCCGTTTGAAATGTATTGCAATTTTAACGCAATAATTATGTGTATAAGCTAAAAGCATTTCCAATGACTTTCAAGTAATTTTATTGACCAGAAAAAACGATGTTTCTAAAATCAAAATTGAGTTAGAAGGCGATTTGAAAAAATATTACAGATCATAAGTTTAGAAAATTTTCAGCACTTTGAAATGTATTGCAATTTTAACGCACTAATTATGTGTATAAGTTAAAAGCATTTCCAGAGACTTTCAAGTAATTTTACTGACAAGAAAAACTAATGTTTCTAAAATTAAAATTAAACACGTTTTAAAAAAAGTTGCAGATCATAAGTTTAGACAATTTTCAGCCGTTTGAAATGTATTGCAATTTTAACGCACTAATTATGTGGATAAGTTAAAAGCATTTCCAATGACTTTCAAGTAATTTTACTGACAAGGAAAACTAATGTTTCTGAAATCAAAATTAAGTAGAAGGCGATTTTACAAAAATTTGGAGATCATAAGTTTAGATAATTTTCAGCCGTTTAAAATGTATTGCACTTTTAACGCACTAATTATGTGGATAAGTTAAAAGCATTTCCAGAGACTTTCAAATAATTTTACTGACAAGAAAAACTAATGTTTCTAAAATTAAAATTAAAAACGATTTGAAAAAAAGTTGCAGATCATAAGTTTAGATAATTTTCAGCCGTTTGAAATGTATTGCAATTTTAACGCACTAATTATGTGGATAAGTTAAAAGCATTTCCACTGACTTTCAAGTAATTTTATTGACCATAAAAAACTATGTTTCTAAATTCAAAATTGAGTTAGAAGGCGATTTGAAAAAATATTGCAGATCATAAGTTTAGACAATTTTAAGCCGTTTGAAATGTATTGCAATTTTAACGCACTAATTATGTGGATAAGATAAAAGCATTTCCCGACACTTTCAAGTAATTTTACTGACAAGAAAAACTAATGTTTCTAAAATTAAAATTAAACACGATTTGAAAAAAAGTTGCA
Organism: Ariolimax columbianus; assembly: GCA_036924085.1. Lineage (NCBI taxonomy): Eukaryota > Metazoa > Mollusca > Gastropoda > Stylommatophora > Arionidae > Ariolimax > Ariolimax columbianus. The sequence goes on from JAVGWX010000030.1 coordinate 65,238, forward strand.
GATCATAAGTTTAGACAATTTTCAGCCGTTTGAAATGTATTGCAATTTTAACGAACTAATTATGTGGATAAGTTAAAAGCATTTCCACTGACTTTCAAGTAATTTTACTGACAAGAAAAACTAATGTTTCTAAAATTAAAATTAAACACGATTTGAAAAAACGTTGATGATCATAAGTTTAGACAATTTTCAGGCGTTTGAAATGTATTGCAATTTTAACGAACTAATTATGTGGATAAGTTAAAAGCATTTCCACTGACTTTCAAGTAATTTTACTGACAAGAAAAACTAATGTTTCTAAAATTAAAATTAAACACGATTTGAAAAAACGTTGATGATCATAAGTTTAGACAATTTTCAGGCGTTTGAAATGTATTGCAATTTTAACGCACTAATTATGTGGATAAGTTAAAAGCATTTCCAATGACTTTCAAGTAATTTTATTGACCAGAAAAAACTATGTTTCTAAAATCAAAATTTAGTTAGAAGGCGATTTGAAAAAATATTACAGATCATAAGTTTAGACAATTTTCAGCACTTTGAAATGTATTGCATATTTAACGAACTAATTATGTGGATAAGTTAAAAGCATTTCCACAGACATTCAAGAAATTTTACTGACAAGAAAAACCAATGTTTCTAAAATCAAAATTGAGTAGAAGGCGATTTGAAAAAAAATTGCAGATCATAAGTTTAGACTATTTTCAGCCGTTTGAAATGTATTGCAATTTTAACGCACTAATTATGTGGATAAATTAAAAGCATTTCCACTGACTTTCAAGTAATTTTATTGACCAGAAAAAACTATGTTTCTAAAATCAAAATTAAACACGATTTGAAAAAAAGTTGCAGATCATAAGTTTAGACAATTTTCAGCACTTTGAAATGTATTGCAATTCTAACGCACTAATTATGTGTATAAGTTAAAAGCATTTCCACAGACTTTCAAGTAATTTTACTGACAAGAAAAACTAATGTTTCTGAAATCAAAACTAAGTAGAAGGCGATTTTACAAAAAGTTGCAGATCATAAGTTTAGACAATTTTCAGCCGTTTGAAATGTATTGCAATTTAACGAACTAATTTTGTGGATAAGTTAAAAGCATTTCCCGAGACTTTCAAGTAATTTTACTGACAAGAAAAACTAATGTTTCTAAAATTAAAATTAAACACGATTTGAAAAAACGTTGATGATCATAAGTTTAGACAATTTTCAGCCTTTGAAATGTATTGCAATTTTAACGCACTAATTATGTGGATAAGTTAAAAGCATTTCCACTGACTTTCAAGTAATTTTATTGACCAGAAAAAACTATGTTTCTAAAATATAAATTGAGTTAGAAGGCGATTTGAAAAAATATTACAGATCATAAGTTTAGAAAATTTTCAGCACTTTGAAATGTATTGCAATTTTAACGCACTAATTATGTGTATAAGTTAAAAGCATTTCCAGAGACTTTCAAGTAATTTTACTGACAAGAAAAACTAATGTTTCTAAAATTAAAATTAAACACGATTTTAAAAAAAGTTGCAGATCATAAGTTTAGACAATTTTCAGCCGTTTGAAATGTATTGCAATTTTAACGCACTAATTATGTGGATAAGTTAAAAGCATTTCCAATGACTTTCAAGTAATTTTATTGACCATAAAAAACTATGTTTCTAATATCAAAATTGAGTTAGAAGGCGATTTGAAAAAATATTACAGATCATAAGTTTAGACAATTTTCAGCACTTTGAAATGTATTGCAATTCTAACGCACTAATTATGTGTATAAGTTAAAAGCATTTCCACTGACTTTCAAGTAATTTTACTGACAAGGAAAACTAATGTTTCTGAAATCAAAATTGAGTAGAAGGCGATTTTACAAAAATTTGGAGATCAAAGTTTAGACAATTTTCAGCCGTTTGAAATGTATTGCAATTTTAACGCACTAATTATGTGGATAAGTTAAAAGCATTTCCACTGACTTTCAAGTAATTTTATTGACCAGAAAAAACGATGTTTCTAAAATCACAATTGAGTTAGAAGGCGATTTGAAAAAATATTACAGATGATAAGTTTAGAAAATTTTCAGCACTTTGAAATGTATTGCATATTTAACGCACTAATTATGTGTATAAGTTAAAAGCATTTCCACTGACTTTCAAGTAATTTTACTGACAAGGAAAACTAATGTTTCTGAAATAAAAATTGAGTAGAAGGCGATTTTACAAAAATTTGGAGATCATAAGTTTAGACAATTTTCAGCCGTTTGAAATGTATTGCACTTTTAACGCACTAATTATGTGGATAAGTTAAAAGCATTTCCAATGACTTTTGAGTAATTTTATTGACCATAAAAAACTATGTGTCTAAAATCAAAATTGAGTTAGAAGGCGATTTGAAAAAATATTACAGATCATAAGTTTAGACAATTTTCAGCACTTTGAAATGTATTGCAATTCTAACGCACTAATTATGTGTATAAGTTAAAAGCATTTCCACTGACTTTCAAGTAATTTTACTGACAAGGAAAACTAATGTTTCTGAAATAAAAATTGAGTAGAAGGCGATTTTACAAAAATTTGGAGATCATAAGTTTAGACAATTTTCAGCCGTTTGAAATGTATTGCACTTTTAACGCACTAATTATGTGGATAAGTTAAAAGCATTTCCAGAGACTTTCAAGTAATTTTACTGACAAGAAAAACTAATTTTTCTGAAATCAAAATTGAGTAGAAGGCGATTTGAAAAAAAATTGCAGATCATAAGTTTATACAATTTTCAGCCGTTTGAAATGTATTGCAATTTTAACGCACTAATTATGTGGATAAGTTAAAAGCATTTCCAGAGACTTTCAAGTAATTTTACTGACAAGAAAAACTAATGTTTCTAAAATTAAAATTAAACACAATTTGAAAAAAAATTGCAGATCATAAGTTTATACAATTTTCAGCCGTTTGAAATGTATTGCAATTTTAACGCACTAATTATGTGGATAAGTTAAAAGCATTTCCAATGACTTTCAAGTAATTTTATTGACCATAAAAAACTATGTTTCTAAAATCAAAATTGAGTTAGAAGGCGATTTGAAAAAAATATTACAGATCATAAGTTTAGACAATTTTCAGCACTTTGAAATGTATTGCAATTCTAACGCCCTAATTATGTGTATAAGTTAAAAGCATTTCCAATGACTTTCAAGTAATTTTATTGACCAGAAAAAACGATGTTTCTAAAATCAAAATTGAGTTAGAAGGCGATTTGAAAAAATATTACAGATCATAAGTTTAGAAAATTTTCAGCACTTTGAAATGTATTGCATATTTAACGCACTAATTATGTGTATAAGTTAAAAGCATTTCCACTGACTTTCAAGTAATTTTACTGACAAGGAAAACTAATGTTTCTGAAATAAAAATTGAGTAGAAGGTGATTTGAAAAAAAATTGCAGATCATAAATTTAGACAATTTTCAGCCGTTTGAAATGTATTGCAATTTTAACGCACTAATTATGTGGATAAGTTAAAAGCATTTCCAGAGACTTTCAAGTAATTTTTCTGACAAGGAAAACTAATGTTTCTGAAATCAAAATTGAGTAGAAGGCGATTTTACAAAAATTTGGAGATCAAAGTTTAGACAATTTTCAGCCGTTTGAAATGTATTGCAATTTTAACGCACTAATTATGTGGATAAGTTAAAAGCATTTCCACTGACTTTTAAGTAATTTTATCGACCAGAAAAAACGATGTTTCTAAAATCAAAATTGAGTTAGAAGGCGATTTGAAAAAATATTACAGATCATAAGTTTAGAAAATTTTCAGCACTTTGAAATGTATTGCATATTTAACGCACTAATTATGTGTATAAGTTAAAAGCATTTCCACTGACTTTCAAGTAATTTTACTGACAAGAAAAACTAATTTTTCTGAAATCAAAATTGAGTAGAAAGCGATTTGAAAAAAAATTGCAGATCATAAGTTTAGACAATTTTCAGCCGTTTGAAATGTATTGCAATTTTAACGCACTAATTATGTGGATAAGTTAAAAGCATTTCCAGAGACTTTCAAGTAATTTTACTGACAAGAAAAACTAATGTTTCTAAAATTAAAATTAAACACAATTTGAAAAAAAGTTGCAGATCATAAGTTTAGACAATTTTCAGCCGTTTGAAATGTATTGCAATTTTAACGCACTAATTATGTGGATAAGTTAAAAGCATTTCCAGAGACTTTCAAGTAATTTTACTGACAAGAAAAACTAATGTTTCTAAAATTAAAAATAAACACAAATTGAAAAAAAGTTGCAGATCATAAGTTTAGACAATTTTCAGCCGTTTGAAATGTATTGCAATTTTAACGCACTAATTATGTGGATAAGTTAAAAGCATTTCCAATGACTTTCAAGTAATTTTATTGACCATAAAAAACTATGTTTCTAAAATCAAAATTGAGTTAGAAGGCGATTTGAAAAAAATATTACAGATCATAAGTTTAGACAATTTTCAGCACTTTGAAATGTATTGCAATTCTAACGCACTAATTATGTGTATAAGTTAAAAGCATTTCCACTGACTTTCAAGTAATTTTATCGACCAGAAAAAACGATGTTTCTAAAATCAAAATTGAGTTAGAAGGCGATTTGAAAAAATATTACAGATCATAAGTTTAGAAAATTTTGAGCACTTTGAAATGTATTGCATATTTAACGCACTAATTATGTGTATAAGTTAAAAGCATTTCCACTGACTTTCAAGTAATTTTACTGACAAGGAAAACTAATGTTTCTGAAATAAAAATTGAGTAGAAAGCGATTTTACAAAAATTTGGAGATCATAAGTTTAGACAATTTTCAGCCGTTTGAAATGTATTGCACTTTTAACGCACTAATTATGTGAATAAGTTAAAAGCATTTCCAGAGACTTTCAAGTAATTTTACTGACAAGAAAAACTAATTTTTCTGAAATCAAAATTGAGTAGAAGGCGATTTGAAAAAAAATTGCAGATCATAAGTTTAGACAATTTTCAGCCGTTTGAAATGTATTGCAATTTTAACGCACTAATTATGTGGATAAGTATAAAGCATTTCCAGAGACTTTCAAGTAATTTTACTGACAAGAAAAACTAATGTTTCTAAAATTAAAATTAAACACAATTTGAAAAAAAGTTGCAGATCATAAGTTTAGACAATTTTCAGCCGTTTGAAATGTATTGCAATTTTAACGCACTAATTATGTGGATAAGTTAAAAGCATTTCCAATGACTTTCAAGTAATTTTATTGACCATAAAAAACTATGTTTCTAAAATCAAAATTGAGTTAGAAGGCGATTAAAAAAAATATTACAGATCATAAGTTTAGACAATTTTCAGCACTTTGAAATGTATTGCAATTCTAACGCACTAATTATGTGGATAAGTTAAAAGCATTTCCAGAGACTTTCAAGTAATTTTACTGACAAGAAAAACTAATGTTTCTAAAATTAAAATTAAACACAATTTGAAAAAAAGTTGCAGATCATAAGTTTAGACAATTTTCAGCCGTTTGAAATGTATTGCAATTTTAACGCACTAATTATGTGGATAAGTTAAAAGCATTTCCAATGACTTTCAAGTAATTTTATTGACCATAAAAAACTATGTTTCTAAAATCAAAATTGAGTTAGAAGGCGATTTGAAAAAAATATTACAGATCATAAGTTTAGACAATTTTCAGCACTTTGAAATGTATTGCAATTCTAACGCACTAATTATGTGTATAAGTTAAAAGCATTTCCACTGACTTTCAAGTAATTTTATCGACCAGAAAAAACGATGTTTCTAAAATCAAAATTGAGTTAGAAGGCGATTTGAAAAAATATTACAGATCATAAGTTTAGAAAATTTTGAGCACTTTGAAATGTATTGCATATTTAACGCACTAATTATGTGTATAAGTTAAAAGCATTTCCACTGACTTTCAAGTAATTTTACTGACAAGAAAAACTAATTTTTCTGAAATCAAAATTGAGTAGAAGGCGATTTGAAAAAAAATTGCAGATCATAAGTTTAGACAATTTTCAGCCGTTTGAAATGTATTGCAATTTTAACGCACTAATTATGTGGATAAGTTAAAAGCATTTCCAGAGACTTTCAAGTAATTTTACTGACAAGAAAAACTAATGTTTCTAAAATTAAAATTAAACACAATTTGAAAAAAAGTTGCAGATCATAAGTTTAGACAATTTTCAGCCGTTTGAAATGTATTGCAATTTTAACGCACTAATTATGTGGATAAGTTAAAAGCATTTCCAGAGACTTTCAAGTAATTTTACTGACAAGAAAAACTAATGTTTCTAAAATTAAAAATAAACACAAATTGAAAAAAAGTTGCAGATCATAAGTTTAGACAATTTTCAGCCGTTTGAAATGTATTGCAATTTTAACGCACTAATTATGTGGATAAGTTAAAAGCATTTCCAATGACTTTCAAGTAATTTTATTGACCATAAAAAACTATGTTTCTAAAATCAAAATTGAGTTAGAAGGCGATTTGAAAAAAATATTACAGATCATAAGTTTAGACAATTTTCAGCACTTTGAAATGTATTGCAATTCTAACGCACTAATTATGTGTATAAGTTAAAAGCATTTCCACTGACTTTCAAGTAATTTTATCGACCAGAAAAAACGATGTTTCTAAAATCAAAATTGAGTTAGAAGGCGATTTGAAAAAATATTACAGATCATAAGTTTAGAAAATTTTGAGCACTTTGAAATGTATTGCATATTTAACGCACTAATTATGTGTATAAGTTAAAAGCATTTCCACTGACTTTCAAGTAATTTTACTGACAAGGAAAACTAATGTTTCTGAAATAAAAATTGAGTAGAAGGCGATTTTACAAAAATTTGGAGATCATAAGTTTAGACAATTTTCAGCCGTTTTGAAATGTATTGCACTTTTAACGCACTAATTATGTGGATAAGTTAAAAGCATTTCCAGAGACTTTCAAGTAATTTTACTGACAAGAAAAACTAATTTTTCTGAAATCAAAATTGAGTAGAAGGCGATTTGAAAAAAAATTGCAGATCATAAGTTTAGACAATTTTCAGCCGTTTGAAATGTATTGCAATTTTAACGCACTAATTATGTGGATAAGTATAAAGCATTTCCAGAGACTTTCAAGTAATTTTACTGACAAGAAAAACTAATGTTTCTAAAATTAAAATTAAACACAATTTGAAAAAAAGTTGCAGATCATAAGTTTAGACAATTTTCAGCCGTTTGAAATGTATTGCAATTTTAACGCACTAATTATGTGGATAAGTTAAAAGCATTTCCAATGACTTTCAAGTAATTTTATTGACCATAAAAAACTATGTTTCTAAAATCAAAATTGAGTTAGAAGGCGATTTGAAAAAAATATTACAGATCATAAGTTTAGACAATTTTCAGCACTTTGAAATGTATTGCAATTCTAACGCACTAATTATGTGCATAAGTTAAAAGCATTTCCAATGACTTTCAAGTAATTTTATTGACCAGAAAAAACGATGTTTCTAAAATCAAAATTGAGTTAGAAGGCGATTTGAAAAAATATTACAGATCATAAGTTTAGAAAATTTTCAGCCGTTTGAAATGTATTGCAATTTTAACGCACTAATTATGTGGATAAGTTAAAAGCATTTCCAGAGACTTTCAAGTAATTTTACTGACAAGAAAAACTAATGTTTCTAAAATTAAAATTAAACACAATTTGAAAAAAAGTTGCAGATCATAAGTTTAGACAATTTCAGCCGTTTGAAATGTATTGCAATTTTAACGCACTAATTATGTGGATAAGTTAAAAGCATTTCCAGAGACTTTCAAGTAATTTTACTGAAAAGAAAAACTAATGTTTCTAAAATTAAAATTAAACACAATTTGAAAAAAAGTTGCAGATCATAAGTTTAGACAATTTTCAGCCGTTTGAAATGTATTGCAATTTTAACGCACTAATTATGTGGATAAGTTAAAAGCATTTCCAATGACTTTCAAGTAATTTTATTGACCATAAAAAACTATGTTTCTAAAATCAAAATTGAGTTAGAAGGCGATTTGAAAAAAATATTACAGATCATAAGTTTAGACAATTTTCAGCACTTTGAAATGTATTGCAATTCTAACGCACTAATTATGTGTATAAGTTAAAAGCATTTCCACTGACTTTCAAGTAATTTTATCGACCAGAAAAAACGATGTTTCTAAAATCAAAATTGAGTTAGAAGGCGATTTGAAAAAATATTACAGATCATAAGTTTAGAAAATTTTGAGCACTTTGAAATGTATTGCATATTTAACGCACTAATTATGTGTATAAGTTAAAAGCATTTCCACTGACTTTCAAGTAATTTTACTGACAAGGAAAACTAATGTTTCTGAAATAAAAATTGAGTAGAAGGCGATTTTAAAAAAATTTGGAGATCATAAGTTTAGACAATTTTCAGCCGTTGTAAATGTATTGCACTTTTAACGCACTAATTATGTGGATAAGTATAAAGCATTTCCAGAGACTTTCAAGTAATTTTACTGACAAGAAAAACTAATGTTTCTAAAATTAAAATTAAACACAATTTGAAAAAAAGTTGCAGATCATAAGTTTAGACAATTTTCAGCCGTTTGAAATGTATTGCAATTTTAACGCACTAATTATGTGGATAAGTTAAAAGCATTTCCAATGACTTTCAAGTAATTTTATTGACCATAAAAAACTATGTTTCTAAAATCAAAATTGAGTTAGAAGGCGATTTGAAAAAAATATTACAGATCATAAGTTTAGACAATTTTCAGCACTTTGAAATGTATTGCAATTCTAACGCACTAATTATGTGCATAAGTTAAAAGCATTTCCAATGACTTTCAAGTAATTTTATTGACCAGAAAAAACGATGTTTCTAAAATCAAAATTGAGTTAGAAGGCGATTTGAAAAAATATTACAGATCATAAGTTTAGAAAATTTTCAGCACTTTGAAATGTATTGCATATTTAACGCACTAATTATGTGTATAAGTTAAAAGCATTTCCACTGACTTTCAAGTAATTTTACTGACAAGGAAAACTAATGTTTCTGAAATAAAAATTGAGTAGAAGGCGATTTTACAAAAATTTGGAGATCATAAGTTTAGACAATTTTCAGCCGTTTGAAATGTATTGCACTTTTAACGCACTAATTATGTGGATAAGTTAAAAGCATTTCCAGAGACTTTCAAGTAATTTTACTGACAAGAAAAACTAATTTTTCTGAAATCAAAATTGAGTAGAAGGCGATTTGAAAAAAATTTGCAGATCATAAGTTTAGACAATTTTCAGCCGTTTGAAATGTATTGCAATTTTAACGCACTAATTATGTGGATAAGTTAAAAGCATTTCCAGAGACTTTCAAGTAATTTTACTGACAAGAAAAACTAATGTTTCTAAAATTAAAATTAAACACGATTTTAAAAAAAGTTGCAGATTATAAGTTTAGACAATTTTCAGCCGTTTGAAATGTATTGCAATTTTAACGCACTAATAATGTGGATAAGTTAAAAGCAATTCCAATGACTTTCAAGTAATTTTATTGACCATAAAAAACTATGTTTCTAAAATCAAAATTGTTAGAAGGCGATTTGAAAAAATATTACAGATCATAAGTTCAGACAATTTTCAGCACTTTGAAATGTATTGCAATTTTAACGCACTAATTATGTGGATAAGTTAAAAGCATTTCCACTGACTTTCAAGTAATTTTATTGACAAGAAAAACTAATGTTTCTGAAATCAAAATTGAGTAGAAAGCGATTGAAAAAAAATTGCAGATCATAAGTTTAGACTATTTTCAGCCGTTTGAAATGTATTGCACTTTTAACGCACTAATTATGTGGATAAGTTAAAAGCATTTCCCGAGACTTTCAAGTAATTTTACGGACAAGAAAAACTAATGTTTCTCAAATTAAAATTAAACACGATTTGAAAAAAAGTTGATGATCATAAGTTTAGACAATTTTCAGCCGTTTGAAATGTATTGCAATTTTAACGCACTAATTATGTGGATAAGTTAAAAGCATTTCCAATGACTTTCAAGTAATTTTATTGACCATAAAAAACTATGTTTCTAAAATCAAAATTGAGTTATAAGGCGATTTGAAAAAAATATTACAGATCATAAGTTTAGACAATTTTCAGCACTTTGAAATGTATTGCAATTCTAACGCACTAATTATGTGCATAAGTTAAAAGCATTTCCAATGACTTTCAAGTAATTTTATTGACCAGAAAAAACGATGTTTCTAAAATCAAAATTGAGTTAGAAGGCGATTTGAAAAAATATTACAGATCATAAGTTTAGAAAATTTTCAGCACTTTGAAATGTATTGCATATTTAACGCACTAATTATGTGTATTAAGTTAAAAGCATTTCCACTGACTTTCAAGTAATTTTACTGACAAGGAAAACTAATGTTTCTGAAATAAAAATTGAGTAGAAGGCGATTTTACAAAAATTTGGAGATCATAAGTTTAGACAATTTTCAGCCGTTTGAAATGTATTGCACTTTTAACGCACTAATTATGTGGATAAGTTAAAAGCATTTCCAGAGACTTTCAAGTAATTTTACTGACAAGAAAAACTAATTTTTCTGAAATCAAAATTGAGTAGAAGGCGATTTGAAAAAAAATTTGCAGATCATAAGTTTAGACAATTTTCAGCCGTTTGAAATGTATTGCAATTTTAACGCACTAATTATGTGGATAAGTTAAAAGCATTTCCAGAGACTTTCAAGTAATTTTACTGACAAGAAAAACTAATGTTTCTAAAATTAAAATTAAACACGATTTTAAAAAAAGTTGCAGATTATAAGTTTAGACAATTTTCAGCCGTTTGAAATGTATTGCAATTTTAACGCACTAATAATGTGGATAAGTTAAAAGCATTTCCAATGACTTTCAAGTAATTTTATTGACCAGAAAAAACGATGTTTCTAAAATCAAAATTGAGTTAGAAGGCGATTTGAAAAAATATTACAGATCATAAGTTTAGACAATTTTCAGCACTTTGAAATGTATTGCAATTCTAACGCACTAATTATGTGCATAAGTTAAAAGCATTTCCAATGACTTTCAAGTAATTTTATTGACCAGAAAAAACGATGTTTCTAAAATCAAAATTGAGTTAGAAGGCGATTTGAAAAAATATTACAGATCATAAGTTTAGAAAATTTTCAGCACTTTGAAATGTATTGCATATTTAACGCACTAATTATGTGTATAAGTTAAAAGCATTTCCACTGACTTTCAAGTAATTTTACTGACAAGGAAAACTAATGTTTCTGAAATAAAAATTGAGTAGAAGGCGATTTTACAAAAATTTGGAGATCATAAGTTTAGACAATTTTCAGCCGTTTGAAATGTATTGCACTTTTAACGCACTAATTATGTGGATAAGTTAAAAGCATTTCCAGAGACTTTCAAGTAATTTTACTGACAAGAAAAACTAATTTTTCTGAAATCAAAATTGAGTAGAAGGCGATTTGAAAAAAAATTTGCAGATCATAAGTTTAGACAATTTTCAGCCGTTTGAAATGTATTGCAATTTTAACGCACTAATTATGTGGATAAGTTAAAAGCATTTCCAGAGACTTTCAAGTAATTTTACTGACAAGAAAAACTAATGTTTCTAAAATTAAAATTAAACACGATTTTAAAAAAAGTTGCAGATTATAAGTTTAGACAATTTTCAGCCGTTTGAAATGTATTGCAATTTTAACGCACTAATAATGTGGATAAGTTAAAAGCATTTCCAATGACTTTCAAGTAATTTTACTGACAAGGAAAACTAATGTTTCTGAAATAAAAATTGAGTAGAAGGCGATTTTACAAAAATTTGGAGATCATAAGTTTAGACAATTTTCAGCCGTTTGAAATGTATTGCACTTTTAACGCACTAATTATGTGGATAAGTTAAAAGCATTTCCAGAGACTTTCAAGTAATTTTACTGACAAGAAAAACTAATTTTTCTGAAATCAAAATTGAGTAGAAGGCGATTTGAAAAAAAATTTGCAGATCATAAGTTTAGACAATTTTCAGCCGTTTGAAATGTATTGCAATTTTAACGCACTAATTATGTGGATAAGTTAAAAGCATTTCCAGAGACTTTCAAGTAATTTTACTGACAAGAAAAACTAATGTTTCTAAAATTAAAATTAAACACGATTTTAAAAAAAGTTGCAGATTATAAGTTTAGACAATTTTCAGCCGTTTGAAATGTATTGCAATTTTAACGCACTAATAATGTGGATAAGTTAAAAGCATTTCCAATGACTTTCAAGTAATTTTATTGACCAGAAAAAACGATGTTTCTAAAATCAAAATTGAGTTAGAAGGCGATTTGAAAAAATATTACAGATCATAAGTTTAGACAATTTTCAGCACTTTGAAATGTATTGCAATTCTAACGCACTAATTATGTGCATAAGTTTAAAGCATTTCCAATGACTTTCAAGTAATTTTATTGACCAGAAAAAACGATGTTTCTAAAATCAAAATTGAGTTAGAAGGCGATTTGAAAAAATATTACAGATCATAAGTTTAGAAAATTTTCAGCACTTTGAAATGTATTGCATATTTAACGCACTAATTATGTGTATAAGTTAAAAGCATTTCCACTGACTTTCAAGTAATTTTACTGACAAGGAAAACTAATGTTTCTGAAATAAAAATTGAGTAGAAGGCGATTTTACAAAAATTTGGAGATCATAAGTTTAGACAATTTTCAGCCGTTTGAAATGTATTGCACTTTTAACGCACTAATTATGTGGATAAGTTAAAAGCATTTCCAGAGACTTTCAAGTAATTTTACTGACAAGAAAAACTAATTTTTCTGAAATCAAAATTGAGTAGAAGGCGATTTGAAAAAAAATTTGCAGATCATAAGTTTAGACAATTTTCAGCCGTTTGAAATGTATTGCAATTTTAACGCACTAATTATGTGGATAAGTTAAAAGCATTTCCAGAGACTTTCAAGTAATTTTACTGACAAGAAAAACTAATGTTTCTAAAATTAAAATTAAACACGATTTTAAAAAATATTACAGATCATAAGTTTAGAAAATTTTGAGCACTTTGAAATGTATTGCATATTTAACGCACTAATTATGTGTATAAGTTAAAAGCATTTCCACTGACTTTCAAGTAATTTTACTGACAAGGAAAACTAATGTTTCTGAAATAAAAATTGAGTAGAAGGCGATTTTACAAAAATTTGGAGATCATAAGTTTAGACAATTTTCAGCCGTTTGAAATGTATTGCACTTTTAACGCACTAATTATGTGGATAAGTATAAAGCATTTCCAGAGACTTTCAAGTAATTTTACTGACAAGAAAAACTAATGTTTCTAAAATTAAAATTAAACACAATTTGAAAAAAAGTTGCAGATCATAAGTTTAGACAATTTTCAGCCGTTTGAAATGTATTGCAATTTTAACGCACTAATTATGTGGATAAGTTAAAAGCATTTCCAATGACTTTCAAGTAATTTTATTGACCATAAAAAACTATGTTTCTAAAATCAAAATTGAGTTAGAAGGCGATTTGAAAAAAATATTACAGATCATAAGTTTAGACAATTTTCAGCACTTTGAAATGTATTGCAATTCTAACGCACTAATTATGTGCATAAGTTAAAAGCATTTCCAATGACTTTCAAGTAATTTTATTGACCAGAAAAAACGATGTTTCTAAAATCAAAATTGAGTTAGAAGGCGATTTGAAAAAATATTACAGATCATAAGTTTAGAAAATTTTCAGCACTTTGAAATGTATTGCATATTTAACGCACTAATTATGTGTATAAGTTAAAAGCATTTCCACTGACTTTCAAGTAATTTTACTGACAAGGAAAACTAATGTTTCTGAAATAAAAATTGAGTAGAAGGCGATTTTACAAAAATTTGGAGATCATAAGTTTAGACAATTTTCAGCCGTTTGAAATGTATTGCACTTTTAACGCACTAATTATGTGGATAAGTTAAAAGCATTTCCAGAGACTTTCAAGTAATTTTACTGACAAGAAAAACTAATTTTTCTGAAATCAAAATTGAGTAGAAGGCGATTTGAAAAAAAATTTGCAGATCATAAGTTTAGACAATTTTCAGCCGTTTGAAATGTATTGCAATTTTAACGCACTAATTATGTGGATAAGTTAAAAGCATTTCCAGAGACTTTCAAGTAATTTTACTGACAAGAAAAACTAATGTTTCTAAAATTAAAATTAAACACGATTTTAAAAAAAGTTGCAGATTATAAGTTTAGACAATTTTCAGCCGTTTGAAATGTATTGCAATTTTAACGCACTAATTATGTGGATAAGTTAAAAGCATTTCCACTGACTTTCAAGTAATTTTATTGACCATAAAAAACTATGTTTCTAAAATCAAAATTGAGTTAGAAGGCGATTTGAAAAAATATTGCAGATCATAAGTTTAGACAATTTTCAGCCGTTTGAAATGTATTGCACTTTTAACGCACTAATTATGTGGATAAGTTAAAAGCATTTCCACTGACTTTCAAGTAATTTTACTGACAAGAAAAACTAATGTTTCTGAAATCAAAATTGAGTAGAAAGCGATTTGAAAAAAAATTGCAGATCATAAGTTTAGACTATTTTCAGCCGTTTGAAATGTATTGCACTTTTAACGCACTAATTATGTGGATAAGTTAAAAGCATTTCCCGAGACTTTCAAGTAATTTTACGGACAAGAAAAACTAATGTTTCTCAAATTAAAATTAAACACGATTTGAAAAAAAGTTGATGATCATAAGTTTAGACAATTTTCAGCCGTTTGAAATGTATTGCAATTTTAACGCACTAATTATGTGGATAAGTTAAAAGCATTTCCAATGACTTTCAAGTAATTTTATTGACCATAAAAAACTATGTTTCTAAAATCAAAATTGAGTTAGAAGGCGATTTGAAAAAAATATTACAGATCATAAGTTTAGACAATTTTCAGCACTTTGAAATGTATTGCAATTCTAACGCACTAATTATGTGCATAAGTTAAAAGCATTTCCAATGACTTTCAAGTAATTTTATTGACCAGAAAAAACGATGTTTCTAAAATCAAAATTGAGTTAGAAGGCGATTTGAAAAAATATTACAGATCATAAGTTTAGAAAATTTTCAGCACTTTGAAATGTATTGCATATTTAACGCACTAATTATGTGTATAAGTTAAAAGCATTTCCACTGACTTTCAAGTAATTTTACTGACAAGGAAAACTAATGTTTCTGAAATAAAAATTGAGTAGAAGGCGATTTTACAAAAATTTGGAGATCATAAGTTTGACAATTTTCAGCCGTTTGAAATGTATTGCACTTTTAACGCACTAATTATGTGGATAAGTTAAAAGCATTTCCAATGACTTTCAAGTAATTTTATTGACCATAAAAAACTATGTTTCTAAAATCAAAATTGTTAGAAGGCGATTTGAAAAAATATTACAGATCATAAGTTCAGACAATTTTCAGCACTTTGAAATGTATTGCAATTTTAACGCACTAATTATGTGGATAAGTTAAAAGCATTTCCACTGACTTTCAAGTAATTTTATTGACCATAAAAAACTATGTTTCTAAAATCAAAATTGAGTTAGAAGGCGATTTGAAAAAATATTGCAGATCATAAGTTTAGACAATTTTCAGCCGTTTGAAATGTATTGCACTTTTAACGCACTAATTATGTGGATAAGTTAAAAGCATTTCCACTGACTTTCAAGTAATTTTACTGACAAGAAAAACTAATGTTTCTGAAATCAAAATTGAGTAGAAAGCGATTTGAAAAAAAATTGCAGATCATAAGTTTAGACTATTTTCAGCCGTTTGAAATGTATTGCACTTTTAACGCACTAATTATGTGGATAAGTTAAAAGCATTTCCCGAGACTTTCAAGTAATTTTACGGACAAGAAAAACTAATGTTTCTCAAATTAAAATTAAACACGATTTGAAAAAAAGTTGATGATCATAAGTTTAGACAATTTTCAGCACTTTGAAATGTATTGCAATTCTAACGCACTAATTATGTGTATAAGTTAAAAGCATTTCCACTGACTTTCAAGTAATTTTACTGACAAGGAAAACTAATGTTTCTGAAATCAAAATTGAGAAGGCGATTTTACAAAAATTTGGAGATCAAAGTTTAGACAATTTTCAGCCGTTTGAAATGTATTGCAATTTTAACGCACTAATTATGTGGATAAGTTAAAAGCATTTCCACTGACTTTCAAGTAATTTTATTGACCAGAAAAAACGATGTTTCTAAAATCACAATTGAGTTAGAAGGCGATTTGAAAAAATATTACAGATCATAAGTTTAGACAATTTTCAGCACTTTGAAATGTATTGCAATTCTAACGCACTAATTATGTGCATAAGTTAAAAGCATTTCCAATGACTTTCAAGTAATTTTATTGACCAGAAAAAACGATGTTTCTAAAATCAAAATTGAGTTAGAAGGCGATTTGAAAAAATATTACAGATCATAAGTTTAGAAAATTTTCAGCACTTTGAAATGTATTGCATATTTAACGCACTAATTATGTGTATAAGTTAAAAGCATTTCCACTGACTTTCAAGTAATTTTACTGACAAGGAAAACTAATGTTTCTGAAATAAAAATTGAGTAGAAGGCGATTTTACAAAAATTTGGAGATCATAAGTTTAGACAATTTTCAGCCGTTTGAAATGTATTGCACTTTTAACGCACTAATTATGTGGATAAGTTAAAAGCATTTCCAGAGACTTTCAAGTAATTTTACTGACAAGAAAAACTAATTTTTCTGAAATCAAAATTGAGTAGAAGGCGATTTGAAAAAAAATTTGCAGATCATAAGTTTAGACAATTTTCAGCCGTTTGAAATGTATTGCAATTTTAACGCACTAATTATGTGGATAAGTTAAAAGCATTTCCAGAGACTTTCAAGTAATTTTACTGACAAGAAAAACTAATGTTTCTAAAATTAAAATTAAACACGATTTTAAAAAAAGTTGCAGATTATAAGTTTAGACAATTTTCAGCCGTTTGAAATGTATTGCAATTTTAACGCACTAATAATGTGGATAAGTTAAAAGCATTTCCAATGACTTTCAAGTAATTTTATTGACCATAAAAAACTATGTTTCTAAAATCAAAATTGTTAGAAGGCGATTTGAAAAAATATTACAGATCATAAGTTCAGACAATTTTCAGCACTTTGAAATGTATTGCAATTTTAACGCACTAATTATGTGGATAAGTTAAAAGCATTTCCACTGACTTTCAAGTAATTTTATTGACCATAAAAAACTATGTTTCTAAAATCAAAATTGAGTTAGAAGGCGATTTGAAAAAATATTGCAGATCATAAGTTTAGACAATTTTCAGCCGTTTGAAATGTATTGCACTTTTAACGCACTAATTATGTGGATAAGTTAAAAGCATTTCCACTGACTTTCAAGTAATTTTACTGACAAGAAAAACTAATGTTTCTGAAATCAAAATTGAGTAGAAAGCGATTTGAAAAAAAATTGCAGATCATAAGTTTAGACTATTTTCAGCCGTTTGAAATGTATTGCACTTTTAACGCACTAATTATGTGGATAAGTTAAAAGCATTTCCCGAGACTTTCAAGTAATTTTACGGACAAGAAAAACTAATGTTTCTCAAATTAAAATTAAACACGATTTGAAAAAAAGTTGATGATCATAAGTTTAGACAATTTTCAGCACTTTGAAATGTATTGCAATTCTAACGCACTAATTATGTGTATAAGTTAAAAGCATTTCCACTGACTTTCAAGTAATTTTACTGACAAGGAAAACTAATGTTTCTGAAATAAAAATTGAGTAGAAGGCGATTTTACAAAAATTTGGAGATCATAAGTTTAGACAATTTTCAGCCGTTTGAAATGTATTGCACTTTTAACGCACTAATTATGTGGATAAGTTAAAAGCATTTCCAGAGACTTTCAAGTAATTTTACTGACAAGAAAAACTAATTTTTCTGAAATCAAAATTGAGTAGAAGGCGATTTGAAAAAAAATTTGCAGATCATAAGTTTAGACAATTTTCAGCCGTTTGAAATGTATTGCAATTTTAACGCACTAATTATGTGGATAAGTTAAAAGCATTTCCAGAGACTTTCAAGTAATTTTACTGACAAGAAAAACTAATGTTTCTAAAATTAAAATTAAACACGATTTTAAAAAAAGTTGCAGATTATAAGTTTAGACAATTTTCAGCCGTTTGAAATGTATTGCAATTTTAACGCACTAATAATGTGGATAAGTTAAAAGCATTTCCAATGACTTTCAAGTAATTTTATTGACCAGAAAAAACGATGTTTCTTAAATCAAAATTGAGTTAGAAGGCGATTTGAAAAAATATTACAGATCATAAGTTTAGACAATTTTCAGCACTTTGAAATGTATTGCAATTCTAACGCACTAATTATGTGCATAAGTTAAAAGCATTTCCAATGACTTTCAAGTAATTTTATTGACCAGAAAAAACGATGTTTCTAAAATCAAAATTGAGTTAGAAGGCGATTTGAAAAAATATTACAGATCATAAGTTTAGAAAATTTTCAGCACTTTGAAATGTATTGCATATTTAACGCACTAATTATGTGTATAAGTTAAAAGCATTTCCACTGACTTTCAAGTAATTTTACTGACAAGGAAAACTAATGTTTCTGAAATAAAAATTGAGTAGAAGGCGATTTTACAAAAATTTGGAGATCATAAGTTTAGACAATTTTCAGCCGTTTGAAATGTATTGCACTTTTAACGCACTAATTATGTGGATAAGTTAAAAGCATTTCCAGAGACTTTCAAGTAATTTTACTGACAAGAAAAACTAATTTTTCTGAAATCAAAATTGAGTAGAAGGCGATTTGAAAAAAAATTTGCAGATCATAAGTTTAGACAATTTTCAGCCGTTTGAAATGTATTGCAATTTTAACGCACTAATTATGTGGATAAGTTAAAAGCATTTCCAGAGACTTTCAAGTAATTTTACTGACAAGAAAAACTAATGTTTCTAAAATTAAAATTAAACACGATTTTAAAAAATATTACAGATCATAAGTTTAGAAAATTTTGAGCACTTTGAAATGTATTGCATATTTAACGCACTAATTATGTGTATAAGTTAAAAGCATTTCCACTGACTTTCAAGTAATTTTACTGACAAGGAAAACTAATGTTTCTGAAATAAAAATTGAGTAGAAGGCGATTTTACAAAAATTTGGAGATCATAAGTTTAGACAATTTTCAGCCGTTTGAAATGTATTGCACTTTTAACGCACTAATTATGTGGATAAGTATAAAGCATTTCCAGAGACTTTCAAGTAATTTTACTGACAAGAAAAACTAATGTTTCTAAAATTAAAATTAAACACAATTTGAAAAAAAGTTGCAGATCATAAGTTTAGACAATTTTCAGCCGTTTGAAATGTATTGCAATTTTAACGCACTAATTATGTGGATAAGTTAAAAGCATTTCCAATGACTTTCAAGTAATTTTATTGACCATAAAAAACTATGTTTCTAAAATCAAAATTGAGTTAGAAGGCGATTTGAAAAAAATATTACAGATCATAAGTTTAGACAATTTTCAGCACTTTGAAATGTATTGCAATTCTAACGCACTAATTATGTGCATAAGTTAAAAGCATTTCCAATGACTTTCAAGTAATTTTATTGACCAGAAAAAACGATGTTTCTAAAATCAAAATTGAGTTAGAAGGCGATTTGAAAAAATATTACAGATCATAAGTTTAGAAAATTTTCAGCACTTTGAAATGTATTGCATATTTAACGCACTAATTATGTGTATAAGTTAAAAGCATTTCCACTGACTTTCAAGTAATTTTACTGACAAGGAAAACTAATGTTTCTGAAATAAAAATTGAGTAGAAGGCGATTTTACAAAAATTTGGAGATCATAAGTTTAGACAATTTTCAGCCGTTTGAAATGTATTGCACTTTTAACGCACTAATTATGTGGATAAGTTAAAAGCATTTCCAGAGACTTTCAAGTAATTTTACTGACAAGAAAAACTAATTTTTCTGAAATCAAAATTGAGTAGAAGGCGATTTGAAAAAAAATTTGCAGATCATAAGTTTAGACAATTTTCAGCCGTTTGAAATGTATTGCAATTTTAACGCACTAATTATGTGGATAAGTTAAAAGCATTTCCAGAGACTTTCAAGTAATTTTACTGACAAGAAAAACTAATGTTTCTAAAATTAAAATTAAACACGATTTTAAAAAAAGTTGCAGATTATAAGTTTAGACAATTTTCAGCCGTTTGAAATGTATTGCAATTTTAACGCACTAATAATGTGGATAAGTTAAAAGCATTTCCAATGACTTTCAAGTAATTTTATTGACCATAAAAAACTATGTTTCTAAAATCAAAATTGTTAGAAGGCGATTTGAAAAAATATTACAGATCATAAGTTCAGACAATTTTCAGCACTTTGAAATGTATTGCAATTTTAACGCACTAATTATGTGGATAAGTTAAAAGCATTTCCACTGACTTTCAAGTAATTTTATTGACCATAAAAAACTATGTTTCTAAAATCAAAATTGAGTTAGAAGGCGATTTGAAAAAATATTGCAGATCATAAGTTTAGACAATTTTCAGCCGTTTGAAATGTATTGCACTTTTAACGCACTAATTATGTGGATAAGTTAAAAGCATTTCCACTGACTTTCAAGTAATTTTACTGACAAGAAAAACTAATGTTTCTGAAATCAAAATTGAGTAGAAAGCGATTTGAAAAAAAATTGCAGATCATAAGTTTAGACTATTTTCAGCCGTTTGAAATGTATTGCACTTTTAACGCACTAATTATGTGGATAAGTTAAAAGCATTTCCCGAGACTTTCAAGTAATTTTACGGACAAGAAAAACTAATGTTTCTCAAATTAAAATTAAACACGATTTGAAAAAAAGTTGATGATCATAAGTTTAGACAATTTTCAGCCGTTTGAAATGTATTGCAATTTTAACGCACTAATTATGTGGATAAGTTAAAAGCATTTCCAATGACTTTCAAGTAATTTTATTGACCATAAAAAACTATGTTTCTAAAATCAAAATTGAGTTAGAAGGCGATTTGAAAAAAATATTACAGATCATAAGTTTAGACAATTTTCAGCACTTTGAAATGTATTGCAATTCTAACGCACTAATTATGTGCATAAGTTAAAAGCATTTCCAATGACTTTCAAGTAATTTTATTGACCAGAAAAAACGATGTTTCTAAAATCAAAATTGAGTTAGAAGGCGATTTGAAAAAATATTACAGATCATAAGTTTAGAAAATTTTCAGCACTTTGAAATGTATTGCATATTTAACGCACTAATTATGTGTATAAGTTAAAAGCATTTCCACTGACTTTCAAGTAATTTTACTGACAAGGAAAACTAATGTTTCTGAAATAAAAATTGAGTAGAAGGCGATTTTACAAAAATTTGGAGATCATAAGTTTGACAATTTTCAGCCGTTTGAAATGTATTGCACTTTTAACGCACTAATTATGTGGATAAGTTAAAAGCATTTCCAGAGACTTTCAAGTAATTTTACTGACAAGAAAAACTAATTTTTCTGAAATCAAAATTGAGTAGAAGGCGATTTGAAAAAAAATTTGCAGATCATAAGTTTAGACAATTTTCAGCCGTTTGAAATGTATTGCAATTTTAACGCACTAATTATGTGGATAAGTTAAAAGCATTTCCAGAGACTTTCAAGTAATTTTACTGACAAGAAAAACTAATGTTTCTAAAATTAAAATTAAACACGATTTTAAAAAAAGTTGCAGATTATAAGTTTAGACAATTTTCAGCCGTTTGAAATGTATTGCAATTTTAACGCACTAATAATGTGGATAAGTTAAAAGCATTTCCAATGACTTTCAAGTAATTTTATTGACCATAAAAAACTATGTTTCTAAAATCAAAATTGTTAGAAGGCGATTTGAAAAAATATTACAGATCATAAGTTCAGACAATTTTCAGCACTTTGAAATGTATTGCAATTTTAACGCACTAATTATGTGGATAAGTTAAAAGCATTTCCACTGACTTTCAAGTAATTTTATTGACCATAAAAAACTATGTTTCTAAAATCAAAATTGAGTTAGAAGGCGATTTGAAAAAATATTGCAGATCATAAGTTTAGACAATTTTCAGCCGTTTGAAATGTATTGCACTTTTAACGCACTAATTATGTGGATAAGTTAAAAGCATTTCCACTGACTTTCAAGTAATTTTACTGACAAGAAAAACTAATGTTTCTGAAATCAAAATTGAGTAGAAAGCGATTTGAAAAAAAATTGCAGATCATAAGTTTAGACTATTTTCAGCCGTTTGAAATGTATTGCACTTTTAACGCACTAATTATGTGGATAAGTTAAAAGCATTTCCCGAGACTTTCAAGTAATTTTACGGACAAGAAAAACTAATGTTTCTCAAATTAAAATTAAACACGATTTGAAAAAAAGTTGATGATCATAAGTTTAGACAATTTTCAGCACTTTGAAATGTATTGCAATTCTAACGCACTAATTATGTGTATAAGTTAAAAGCATTTCCACTGACTTTCAAGTAATTTTACTGACAAGGAAAACTAATGTTTCTGAAATCAAAATTGAGAAGGCGATTTTACAAAAATTTGGAGATCAAAGTTTAGACAATTTTCAGCCGTTTGAAATGTATTGCAATTTTAACGCACTAATTATGTGGATAAGTTAAAAGCATTTCCACTGACTTTCAAGTAATTTTATTGACCAGAAAAAACGATGTTTCTAAAATCACAATTGAGTTAGAAGGCGATTTGAAAAAATATTACAGATCATAAGTTTAGACAATTTTCAGCACTTTGAAATGTATTGCAATTCTAACGCACTAATTATGTGCATAAGTTAAAAGCATTTCCAATGACTTTCAAGTAATTTTATTGACCAGAAAAAACGATGTTTCTAAAATCAAAATTGAGTTAGAAGGCGATTTGAAAAAATATTACAGATCATAAGTTTAGAAAATTTTCAGCACTTTGAAATGTATTGCATATTTAACGCACTAATTATGTGTATAAGTTAAAAGCATTTCCACTGACTTTCAAGTAATTTTACTGACAAGGAAAACTAATGTTTCTGAAATAAAAATTGAGTAGAAGGCGATTTTACAAAAATTTGGAGATCATAAGTTTAGACAATTTTCAGCCGTTTGAAATGTATTGCACTTTTAACGCACTAATTATGTGGATAAGTTAAAAGCATTTCCAGAGACTTTCAAGTAATTTTACTGACAAGAAAAACTAATTTTTCTGAAATCAAAATTGAGTAGAAGGCGATTTGAAAAAAAATTTGCAGATCATAAGTTTAGACAATTTTCAGCCGTTTGAAATGTATTGCAATTTTAACGCACTAATTATGTGGATAAGTTAAAAGCATTTCCAGAGACTTTCAAGTAATTTTACTGACAAGAAAAACTAATGTTTCTAAAATTAAAATTAAACACGATTTTAAAAAAGTTGCAGATTATAAGTTTAGACAATTTTCAGCCGTTTGAAATGTATTGCAATTTTAACGCACTAATAATGTGGATAAGTTAAAAGCATTTCCAATGACTTTCAAGTAATTTTATTGACCATAAAAAACTATGTTTCTAAAATCAAAATTGTTAGAAGGCGATTTGAAAAAATATTACAGATCATAAGTTCAGACAATTTTCAGCACTTTGAAATGTATTGCAATTTTAACGCACTAATTATGTGGATAAGTTAAAAGCATTTCCCGAGACTTTCAAGTAATTTTACGGACAAGAAAAACTAATGTTTCTCAAATTAAAATTAAACACGATTTGAAAAAAAGTTGATGATCATAAGTTTAGACAATTTTCAGCCGTTTGAAATGTATTGCAATTTTAACGCACTAATTATGTGGATAAGTTAAAAGCATTTCCAATGACTTTCAAGTAATTTTATTGACCATAAAAAACTATGTTTCTAAAATCAAAATTGAGTTAGAAGGCGATTTGAAAAAAATATTACAGATCATAAGTTTAGACAATTTTCAGCACTTTGAAATGTATTGCAATTCTAACGCACTAATTATGTGCATAAGTTAAAAGCATTTCCAATGACTTTCAAGTAATTTTATTGACCAGAAAAAACGATGTTTCTAAAATCAAAATTGAGTTAGAAGGCGATTTGAAAAAATATTACAGATCATAAGTTTAGAAAATTTTCAGCACTTTGAAATGTATTGCATATTTAACGCACTAATTATGTGTATAAGTTAAAAGCATTTCCACTGACTTTCAAGTAATTTTACTGACAAGGAAAACTAATGTTTCTGAAATAAAAATTGAGTAGAAGGCGATTTTACAAAAATTTGGAGATCATAAGTTTGACAATTTTCAGCCGTTTGAAATGTATTGCACTTTTAACGCACTAATTATGTGGATAAGTTAAAAGCATTTCCAGAGACTTTCAAGTAATTTTACTGACAAGAAAAACTAATTTTTCTGAAATCAAAATTGAGTAGAAGGCGATTTGAAAAAAAATTTGCAGATCATAAGTTTAGACAATTTTCAGCCGTTTGAAATGTATTGCAATTTTAACGCACTAATTATGTGGATAAGTTAAAAGCATTTCCAGAGACTTTCAAGTAATTTTACTGACAAGAAAAACTAATGTTTCTAAAATTAAAATTAAACACGATTTTAAAAAAAGTTGCAGATTATAAGTTTAGACAATTTTCAGCCGTTTGAAATGTATTGCAATTTTAACGCACTAATAATGTGGATAAGTTAAAAGCATTTCCAATGACTTTCAAGTAATTTTATTGACCATAAAAAACTATGTTTCTAAAATCAAAATTGTTAGAAGGCGATTTGAAAAAATATTACAGATCATAAGTTCAGACAATTTTCAGCACTTTGACATGTATTGCAATTTTAACGCACTAATTATGTGGATAAGTTAAAAGCATTTCCACTGACTTTCAAGTAATTTTATTGACCATAAAAAACTATGTTTCTAAAATCAAAATTGAGTTAGAAGGCGATTTGAAAAAATATTGCAGATCATAAGTTTAGACAATTTTCAGCCGTTTGAAATGTATTGCACTTTTAACGCACTAATTATGTGGATAAGTTAAAAGCATTTCCACTGACTTTCAAGTAATTTTACTGACAAGAAAAACTAATGTTTCTGAAATCAAAATTGAGTAGAAAGCGATTTGAAAAAAAATTGCAGATCATAAGTTTAGACTATTTTCAGCCGTTTGAAATGTATTGCACTTTTAACGCACTAATTATGTGGATAAGTTAAAAGCATTTCCCGAGACTTTCAAGTAATTTTACGGACAAGAAAAACTAATGTTTCTCAAATTAAAATTAAACACGATTTGAAAAAAAGTTGATGATCATAAGTTTAGACAATTTTCAGCACTTTGAAATGTATTGCAATTCTAACGCACTAATTATGTGTATAAGTTAAAAGCATTTCCACTGACTTTCAAGTAATTTTACTGACAAGGAAAACTAATGTTTCTGAAATCAAAATTGAGAAGGCGATTTTACAAAAATTTGGAGATCAAAGTTTAGACAATTTTCAGCCGTTTGAAATGTATTGCACTTTTAACGCACTAATTATGTGGATAAGTTAAAAGCATTTCCAGAGACTTTCAAGTAATTTTACTGACAAGAAAAACTAATTTTTCTGAAATCAAAATTGAGTAGAAGGCGATTTGAAAAAAAATTTGCAGATCATAAGTTTAGACAATTTTCAGCCGTTTGAAATGTATTGCAATTTTAACGCACTAATTATGTGGATAAGTTAAAAGCATTTCCAGAGACTTTCAAGTAATTTTACTGACAAGAAAAACTAATGTTTCTAAAATTAAAATTAAACACGATTTTAAAAAAAGTTGCAGATTATAAGTTTAGACAATTTTCAGCCGTTTGAAATGTATTGCAATTTTAACGCACTAATAATGTGGATAAGTTAAAAGCATTTCCAATGACTTTCAAGTAATTTTATTGACCATAAAAAACTATGTTTCTAAAATCAAAATTGTTAGAAGGCGATTTGAAAAAATATTACAGATCATAAGTTCAGACAATTTTCAGCACTTTGAAATGTATTGCAATTTTAACGCACTAATTATGTGGATAAGTTAAAAGCATTTCCCGAGACTTTCAAGTAATTTTACGGACAAGAAAAACTAATGTTTCTCAAATTAAAATTAAACACGATTTGAAAAAAAGTTGATGATCATAAGTTTAGACAATTTTCAGCCGTTTGAAATGTATTGCAATTTTAACGCACTAATTATGTGGATAAGTTAAAAGCATTTCCAATGACTTTCAAGTAATTTTATTGACCATAAAAAACTATGTTTCTAAAATCAAAATTGAGTTAGAAGGCGATTTGAAAAAAATATTACAGATCATAAGTTTAGACAATTTTCAGCACTTTGAAATGTATTGCAATTCTAACGCACTAATTATGTGCATAAGTTAAAAGCATTTCCAATGACTTTCAAGTAATTTTATTGACCAGAAAAAACGATGTTTCTAAAATCAAAATTGAGTTAGAAGGCGATTTGAAAAAATATTACAGATCATAAGTTTAGAAAATTTTCAGCACTTTGAAATGTATTGCATATTTAACGCACTAATTATGTGTATAAGTTAAAAGCATTTCCACTGACTTTCAAGTAATTTTACTGACAAGGAAAACTAATGTTTCTGAAATAAAAATTGAGTAGAAGGCGATTTTACAAAAATTTGGAGATCATAAGTTTGACAATTTTCAGCCGTTTGAAATGTATTGCACTTTTAACGCACTAATTATGTGGATAAGTTAAAAGCATTTCCAGAGACTTTCAAGTAATTTTACTGACAAGAAAAACTAATTTTTCTGAAATCAAAATTGAGTAGAAGGCGATTTGAAAAAAAATTTGCAGATCATAAGTTTAGACAATTTTCAGCCGTTTGAAATGTATTGCAATTTTAACGCACTAATTATGTGGATAAGTTAAAAGCATTTCCAGAGACTTTCAAGTAATTTTACTGACAAGAAAAACTAATGTTTCTAAAATTAAAATTAAACACGATTTTAAAAAAAGTTGCAGATTATAAGTTTAGACAATTTTCAGCCGTTTGAAATGTATTGCAATTTTAACGCACTAATAATGTGGATAAGTTAAAAGCATTTCCAATGACTTTCAAGTAATTTTATTGACCATAAAAAACTATGTTTCTAAAATCAAAATTGTTAGAAGGCGATTTGAAAAAATATTACAGATCATAAGTTCAGACAATTTTCAGCACTTTGAAATGTATTGCAATTTTAACGCACTAATTATGTGGATAAGTTAAAAGCATTTCCCGAGACTTTCAAGTAATTTTACGGACAAGAAAAACTAATGTTTCTCAAATTAAAATTAAACACGATTTGAAAAAAAGTTGATGATCATAAGTTTAGACAATTTTCAGCCGTTTGAAATGTATTGCAATTTTAACGCACTAATTATGTGGATAAGTTAAAAGCATTTCCAATGACTTTCAAGTAATTTTATTGACCATAAAAAACTATGTTTCTAAAATCAAAATTGAGTTAGAAGGCGATTTGAAAAAAATATTACAGATCATAAGTTTAGACAATTTTCAGCACTTTGAAATGTATTGCAATTCTAACGCACTAATTATGTGCATAAGTTAAAAGCATTTCCAATGACTTTCAAGTAATTTTATTGACCAGAAAAAACGATGTTTCTAAAATCAAAATTGAGTTAGAAGGCGATTTGAAAAAATATTACAGATCATAAGTTTAGAAAATTTTCAGCACTTTGAAATGTATTGCATATTTAACGCACTAATTATGTGTATAAGTTAAAAGCATTTCCACTGACTTTCAAGTAATTTTACTGACAAGGAAAACTAATGTTTCTGAAATAAAAATTGAGTAGAAGGCGATTTTACAAAAATTTGGAGATCATAAGTTTGACAATTTTCAGCCGTTTGAAATGTATTGCACTTTTAACGCACTAATTATGTGGATAAGTTAAAAGCATTTCCAGAGACTTTCAAGTAATTTTACTGACAAGAAAAACTAATTTTTCTGAAATCAAAATTGAGTAGAAGGCGATTTGAAAAAAAATTTGCAGATCATAAGTTTAGACAATTTTCAGCCGTTTGAAATGTATTGCAATTTTAACGCACTAATTATGTGGATAAGTTAAAAGCATTTCCAGAGACTTTCAAGTAATTTTACTGACAAGAAAAACTAATGTTTCTAAAATTAAAATTAAACACGATTTTAAAAAAAGTTGCAGATTATAAGTTTAGACAATTTTCAGCCGTTTGAAATGTATTGCAATTTTAACGCACTAATAATGTGGATAAGTTAAAAGCATTTCCAATGACTTTCAAGTAATTTTATTGACCATAAAAAACTATGTTTCTAAAATCAAAATTGTTAGAAGGCGATTTGAAAAAATATTACAGATCATAAGTTCAGACAATTTTCAGCACTTTGACATGTATTGCAATTTTAACGCACTAATTATGTGGATAAGTTAAAAGCATTTCCACTGACTTTCAAGTAATTTTATTGACCATAAAAAACTATGTTTCTAAAATCAAAATTGAGTTAGAAGGCGATTTGAAAAAATATTGCAGATCATAAGTTTAGACAATTTTCAGCCGTTTGAAATGTATTGCACTTTTAACGCACTAATTATGTGGATAAGTTAAAAGCATTTCCACTGACTTTCAAGTAATTTTACTGACAAGAAAAACTAATGTTTCTGAAATCAAAATTGAGTAGAAAGCGATTTGAAAAAAAATTGCAGATCATAAGTTTAGACTATTTTCAGCCGTTTGAAATGTATTGCACTTTTAACGCACTAATTATGTGGATAAGTTAAAAGCATTTCCCGAGACTTTCAAGTAATTTTACGGACAAGAAAAACTAATGTTTCTCAAATTAAAATTAAACACGATTTGAAAAAAAGTTGATGATCATAAGTTTAGACAATTTTCAGCACTTTGAAATGTATTGCAATTCTAACGCACTAATTATGTGTATAAGTTAAAAGCATTTCCACTGACTTTCAAGTAATTTTACTGACAAGGAAAACTAATGTTTCTGAAATCAAAATTGAGAAGGCGATTTTACAAAAATTTGGAGATCAAAGTTTAGACAATTTTCAGCCGTTTGAAATGTATTGCAATTTTAACGCACTAATTATGTGGATAAGTTAAAAGCATTTCCACTGACTTTCAAGTAATTTTATTGACCAGAAAAAACGATGTTTCTAAAATCACAATTGAGTTAGAAGGCGATTTGAAAAAATATTACAGATCATAAGTTTAGACAATTTTCAGCACTTTGAAATGTATTGCAATTCTAACGCACTAATTATGTGCATAAGTTAAAAGCATTTCCAATGACTTTCAAGTAATTTTATTGACCAGAAAAAACGATGTTTCTAAAATCAAAATTGAGTTAGAAGGCGATTTGAAAAAATATTACAGATCATAAGTTTAGAAAATTTTCAGCACTTTGAAATGTATTGCATATTTAACGCACTAATTATGTGTATAAGTTAAAAACATTTCCACTGACTTTCAAGTAATTTTACTGACAAGGAAAACTAATGTTTCTGAAATAAAAATTGAGTAGAAGGCGATTTTACAAAAATTTGGAGATCATAAGTTTAGACAATTTTCAGCCGTTTGAAATGTATTGCACTTTTAACGCACTAATTATGTGGATAAGTTAAAAGCATTTCCAGAGACTTTCAAGTAATTTTACTGACAAGAAAAACTAATTTTTCTGAAATCAAAATTGAGTAGAAGGCGATTTGAAAAAAAATTTGCAGATCATAAGTTTAGACAATTTTCAGCCGTTTGAAATGTATTGCAATTTTAACGCACTAATTATGTGGATAAGTTAAAAGCATTTCCAGAGACTTTCAAGTAATTTTACTGACAAGAAAAACTAATGTTTCTAAAATTAAAATTAAACACGATTTTAAAAAAAGTTGCAGATTATAAGTTTAGACAATTTTCAGCCGTTTGAAATGTATTGCAATTTTAACGCACTAATAATGTGGATAAGTTAAAAGCATTTCCAATGACTTTCAAGTAATTTTATTGACCATAAAAAACTATGTTTCTAAAATCAAAATTGTTAGAAGGCGATTTGAAAAAATATTACAGATCATAAGTTCAGACAATTTTCAGCACTTTGAAATGTATTGCAATTTTAACGCACTAATTATGTGGATAAGTTAAAAGCATTTCCACTGACTTTCAAGTAATTTTATTGACCATAAAAAACTATGTTTCTAAAATCAAAATTGAGTTAGAAGGCGATTTGAAAAAATATTGCAGATCATAAGTTTAGACAATTTTCAGCCGTTTGAAATGTATTGCACTTTTAACGCACTAATTATGTGGATAAGTTAAAAGCATTTCCACTGACTTTCAAGTAATTTTACTGACAAGAAAAACTAATGTTTCTGAAATCAAAATTGAGTAGAAAGCGATTTGAAAAAAAATTGCAGATCATAAGTTTAGACTATTTTCAGCCGTTTGAAATGTATTGCACTTTTAACGCACTAATTATGTGGATAAGTTAAAAGCATTTCCCGAGACTTTCAAGTAATTTTACGGACAAGAAAAACTAATGTTTCTCAAATTAAAATTAAACACGATTTGAAAAAAAGTTGATGATCATAAGTTTAGACAATTTTCAGCCGTTTGAAATGTATTGCAATTTTAACGCACTAATTATGTGGATAAGTTAAAAGCATTTCCAATGACTTTCAAGTAATTTTATTGACCATAAAAAACTATGTTTCTAAAATCAAAATTGAGTTAGAAGGCGATTTGAAAAAAATATTACAGATCATAAGTTTAGACAATTTTCAGCACTTTGAAATGTATTGCAATTCTAACGCACTAATTATGTGCATAAGTTAAAAGCATTTCCAATGACTTTCAAGTAATTTTATTGACCAGAAAAAACGATGTTTCTAAAATCAAAATTGAGTTAGAAGGCGATTTGAAAAAATATTACAGATCATAAGTTTAGAAAATTTTCAGCACTTTGAAATGTATTGCATATTTAACGCACTAATTATGTGTATAAGTTAAAAGCATTTCCACTGACTTTCAAGTAATTTTACTGACAAGGAAAACTAATGTTTCTGAAATAAAAATTGAGTAGAAGGCGATTTTACAAAAATTTGGAGATCATAAGTTTGACAATTTTCAGCCGTTTGAAATGTATTGCACTTTTAACGCACTAATTATGTGGATAAGTTAAAAGCATTTCCAGAGACTTTCAAGTAATTTTACTGACAAGAAAAACTAATTTTTCTGAAATCAAAATTGAGTAGAAGGCGATTTGAAAAAAAATTTGCAGATCATAAGTTTAGACAATTTTCAGCCGTTTGAAATGTATTGCAATTTTAACGCACTAATTATGTGGATAAGTTAAAAGCATTTCCAGAGACTTTCAAGTAATTTTACTGACAAGAAAAACTAATGTTTCTAAAATTAAAATTAAACACGATTTTAAAAAAAGTTGCAGATTATAAGTTTAGACAATTTTCAGCCGTTTGAAATGTATTGCAATTTTAACGCACTAATAATGTGGATAAGTTAAAAGCATTTCCAATGACTTTCAAGTAATTTTATTGACCATAAAAAACTATGTTTCTAAAATCAAAATTGTTAGAAGGCGATTTGAAAAAATATTACAGATCATAAGTTCAGACAATTTTCAGCACTTTGAAATGTATTGCAATTTTAACGCACTAATTATGTGGATAAGTTAAAAGCATTTCCACTGACTTTCAAGTAATTTTATTGACCATAAAAAACTATGTTTCTAAAATCAAAATTGAGTTAGAAGGCGATTTGAAAAAATATTGCAGATCATAAGTTTAGACAATTTTCAGCCGTTTGAAATGTATTGCACTTTTAACGCACTAATTATGTGGATAAGTTAAAAGCATTTCCACTGACTTTCAAGTAATTTTACTGACAAGAAAAACTAATGTTTCTGAAATCAAAATTGAGTAGAAAGCGATTTGAAAAAAAATTGCAGATCATAAGTTTAGACTATTTTCAGCCGTTTGAAATGTATTGCACTTTTAACGCACTAATTATGTGGATAAGTTAAAAGCATTTCCCGAGACTTTCAAGTAATTTTACGGACAAGAAAAACTAATGTTTCTCAAATTAAAATTAAACACGATTTGAAAAAAAGTTGATGATCATAAGTTTAGACAATTTTCAGCACTTTGAAATGTATTGCAATTCTAACGCACTAATTATGTGTATAAGTTAAAAGCATTTCCACTGACTTTCAAGTAATTTTACTGACAAGGAAAACTAATGTTTCTGAAATCAAAATTGAGAAGGCGATTTTACAAAAATTTGGAGATCAAAGTTTAGACAATTTTCAGCCGTTTGAAATGTATTGCAATTTTAACGCACTAATTATGTGGATAAGTTAAAAGCATTTCCACTGACTTTCAAGTAATTTTATTGACCAGAAAAAACGATGTTTCTAAAATCACAATTGAGTTAGAAGGCGATTTGAAAAAATATTACAGATGATAAGTTTAGAAAATTTTCAGCACTTTGAAATGTATTGCATATTTAACGCACTAATTATGTGTATAAGTTAAAAGCATTTCCACTGACTTTCAAGTAATTTTACTGACAAGGAAAACTAATGTTTCTGAAATAAAAATTGAGTAGAAGGCGATTTTACAAAAATTTGGAGATCATAAGTTTAGACAATTTTCAGCCGTTTGAAATGTATTGCACTTTTAACGCACTAATTATGTGGATAAGTTAAAAGCATTTCCAATGACTTTTGAGTAATTTTATTGACCATAAAAAACTATGTGTCTAAAATCAAAATTGAGTTAGAAGGCGATTTGAAAAAATATTACAGATCATAAGTTTAGACAATTTTCAGCACTTTGAAATGTATTGCAATTCTAACGCACTAATTATGTGTATAAGTTAAAAGCATTTCCACTGACTTTCAAGTAATTTTACTGACAAGGAAAACTAATGTTTCTGAAATCAAAATTGAGTAGAAGGCGATTTTACAAAAATTTGGAGATCAAAGTTTAGACAATTTTCAGCCGTTTGAAATGTATTGCAATTTTAACGCACTAATTATGTGGATAAGTTAAAAGCATTTCCACTGACTTTCAAGTAATTTTATTGACCATAAAAAACTATGTTTCTAAAATCAAAATTGAGTTAGAAGGCGATTTGAAAAAATATTACAGATCATAAGTTTAGAAAATTTTCAGCACTTTGAAATGTATTGCATATTTAACGCACTAATTATGTGTATAAGTTAAAAGCATTTCCACTGACTTTCAAGTAATGTTACTGACAAGGAAAACTAATGTTTCTGAAATAAAAATTGAGTAGAAGGCGATTTTACAAAAATTTGGAGATCATAAGTTTAGACAATTTTCAGCCGTTTGAAATGTATTGCACTTTTAACGCACTAATTATGTGGATAAGTTAAAAGCATTTCCAGAGACTTTCAAGTAATTTTACTGACAAGAAAAACTTATTTTTCTGAAATCAAAATTGAGTAGAAGGCGATTTGAAAAAAAATTGCAGATCATAAGTTTATACAATTTTCAGCCGTTTGAAATGTATTGCAATTTTAACGCACTAATTATGTGGATAAGTTAAAAGCATTTCCAGAGACTTTCAAGTAATTTTACTGACAAGAAAAACTAATGTTTCTAAAATTAAAATTAAACACAATTTGAAAAAAAGTTGCAGATCATAAGTTTAGACAATTTTCAGCCGTTTGAAATGTATTGCAATTTTAACGCACTAATTATGTGGATAAGTTAAAAGCATTTCCAATGACTTTCAAGTAATTTTATTGACCATAAAAAACTATGTTTCTAAAATCAAAATTGAGTTAGAAGGCGAATTGAAAAAAATATTACAGATCATAAGTTTAGACAATTTTCAGCACTTTGAAATGTATTGCAATTCTAACGCACTAATTATGTGTATAAGTTAAAAGCATTTCCAATGACTTTCAAGTAATTTTATTGACCAGAAAAAACGATGTTTCTAAAATCAAAATTGAGTTAGAAGGCGATTTGAAAAAATATTACAGATCATAAGTTTAGAAAATTTTCAGCACTTTGAAATGTATTGCACTTTTAACGCACTAATTATGTGGATAAGTTAAAAGCATTTCCCGAGACTTTCAAGTAATTTTACGGACAAGAAAAACTAATGTTTCTCAAATTAAAATTAAACACGATTTGAAAAAAAGTTGATAATCATAAGTTTAGACAATTTTCAGCACTTTGAAATGTATTGCAATTCTAACGCACTAATTATGTGTATAAGTTAAAAGCATTTCCACTGACTTTCAAGTAATTTTACTGACAAGGAAAACTAATGTTTCTGAAATCAAAATTGAGTAGAAGGCGATTTTACAAAAATTTGGAGATCAAAGTTTAGACAATTTTCAGCCGTTTGAAATGTATTGCAATTTTAACGCACTAATTATGTGGATAAGTTAAAAGCATTTCCACTGACTTTCAAGTAATTTTATTGACCAGAAAAAACGATGTTTCTAAAATCACAATTGAGTTAGAAGGCGATTTGAAAAAATATTAAAGATGATAAGTTTAGAAAATTTTCAGCACTTTGAAATGTATTGCATATTTAACGCACTAATTATGTGTATAAGTTAAAAGCATTTCCACTGACTTTCAAGTAATTTTACTGACAAGGAAAACTAATGTTTCTGAAATAAAAATTGAGTAGAAGGCGATTTTACAAAAATTTGGAGATCATAAGTTTAGACAATTTTCAGCCGTTTGAAATGTATTGCACTTTTAACGCACTAATTATGTGGATAAGTTAAAAGCATTTCCAATGACTTTTGAGTAATTTTATTGACCATAAAAAACTATGTGTCTAAAATCAAAATTGAGTTAGAAGGCGATTTGAAAAAATATTACAGATCATAAGTTTAGACAATTTTCAGCACTTTGAAATGTATTGCAATTCTAACGCACTAATTATGTGTATAAGTTAAAAGCATTTCCACTGACTTTCAAGTAATTTTACTGACAAGGAAAACTAATGTTTCTGAAATCAAAATTGAGTAGAAGGCGATTTTACAAAAATTTGGAGATCATAAGTTTAGACAATTTTCAGCCGTTTGAAATGTATTGCACTTTTAACGCACTAATTATGTGGATAAGTTAAAAGCATTTCCAGAGACTTTCAAGTAATTTTACTGACAAGAAAAACTAATTTTTCTGAAATCAAAATTGAGTAGAAGGCGATTTGAAAAAAAATTTGCAGATCATAAGTTTAGACAATTTTCAGCCGTTTGAAATGTATTGCAATTTTAACGCACTAATTATGTGGATAAGTTAAAAGCATTTCCAGAGACTTTCAAGTAATTTTACTGAAAAGAAAAACTAATGTTTCTAAAATTAAAATTAAACACGATTTTAAAAAAAGTTGCAGATTATAAGTTAGACAATTTTCAGCCGTTTGAAATGTATTGCAATTTTAACGCACTAATTATGTGGATAAGTTAAAAGCATTTCCACTGACTTTCAAGTAATTTTATTGACCATAAAAAACTATGTTTCTAAAATCAAAATTGTTAGAAGGCGATTTGAAAAAATATTACAGATCATAAGTTCAGACAATTTTCAGCACTTTGAAATGTATTGCAATTTTAACGCACTAATTATGTGTATAAGTTAAAAGCATTTCCACTGACTTTCAAGTAATTTTACTGACAAGAAAAACTAATGTTTCTGAAATCAAAATTGAGAAGGCGATTTTACAAAAATTTGGAGATCAAAGTTTAGACAATTTTCAGCCGTTTGAAATGTATTGCAATTTTAACGCACTAATTATGTGGATAAGTTAAAAGCATTTCCACTGACTTTCAAGTAATTTTATTGACCAGAAAAAACGATGTTTCTAAAATCACAATTGAGTTAGAAGGCGATTTGAAAAAATATTACAGATGATAAGTTTAGAAAATTTTCAGCACTTTGAAATGTATTGCATATTTAACGCACTAATTATGTGTATAAGTTAAAAGCATTTCCACTGACTTTCAAGTAATTTTACTGACAAGGAAAACTAATGTTTCTGAAATAAAAATTGAGTAGAAGGCGATTTTACAAAAATTTGGAGATCATAAGTTTAGACAATTTTCAGCCGTTTGAAATGTATTGCACTTTTAACGCACTAATTATGTGGATAAGTTAAAAGCATTTCCAATGACTTTTGAGTAATTTTATTGACCATAAAAAACTATGTGTCTAAAATCAAAATTGAGTTAGGCGATTTGAAAAAATATTACAGATCATAAGTTTAGACAATTTTCAGCACTTTGAAATGTATTGCAATTCTAACGCACTAATTATGTGTATAAGTTAAAAGCATTTCCACTGACTTTCAAGTAATTTTACTGACAAGGAAAACTAATGTTTCTGAAATCAAAATTGAGTAGAAGGCGATTTTACAAAAATTCGGAGATCAAAGTTTAGACAATTTTCAGCCGTTTGAAATGTATTGCACTTTTAACGCACTAATTATGTGGATAAGTTAAAAGCATTTCCAATGACTTTTGAGTAATTTTATTGACCATAAAAAACTATGTGTCTAAAATCAAAATTGAGTTAGAAGGCGATTTGAAAAAATATTACAGATCATAAGTTTAGACAATTTTCAGCACTTTGAAATGTATTGCAATTCTAACGCACTAATTATGTGTATAAGTTAAAAGCATTTCCACTGACTTTCAAGTAATTTTACTGACAAGGAAAACTAATGTTTCTGAAATAAAAATTGAGTAGAAGGCGATTTTACAAAAATTTGGAGATCATAAGTTTAGACAATTTTCAGCCGTTTGAAATGTATTGCACTTTTAACGCACTAATTATGTGGATAAGTTAAAAGCATTTCCAGAGACTTTCAAGTAATTTTACTGACAAGAAAAACTAATTTTTCTGAAATCAAAATTGAGTAGAAGGCGATTTGAAAAAAAATTTGCAGATCATAAGTTTAGACAATTTTCAGCCGTTTGAAATGTATTGCAATTTTAACGCACTAATTATGTGGATAAGTTAAAAGCATTTCCAGAGACTTTCAAGTAATTTTACTGACAAGAAAAACTAATGTTTCTAAAATTAAAATTAAACACGATTTTAAAAAAAGTTGCAGATTATAAGTTTAGACAATTTTCAGCACTTTGAAATGTATTGCAATTTTAACGCACTAATTATGTGGATAAGTTAAAAGCATTTCCAATGACTTTCAAGTAATTTTATTGACCATAAAAAACTATGTTTCTAAAATCAAAATTGTTAGAAGGCGATTTGAAAAAATATTACAGATCATAAGTTCAGACAATTTTCAGCACTTTGAAATGTATTGCAATTTTAACGCACTAATTATGTGGATAAGTTAAAAGCATTTCCACTGACTTTCAAGTAATTTTATTGACCATAAAAAACTATGTTTCTAAAATCAAAATTGAGTTAGAAGGCGATTTGAAAAAATATTGCAGATCATAAGTTTAGACAATTTTCAGCCGTTTGAAATGTATTGCACTTTTAACGCACTAATTATGTGGATAAGTTAAAAGCATTTCCACTGACTTTCAAGTAATTTTACTGACAAGAAAAACTAATGTTTCTGAAATCAAAATTGAGTAGAAAGCGATTTGAAAAAAAATTGCAGATCATAAGTTTAGACTATTTTCAGCCGTTTGAAATGTATTGCACTTTTAACGCACTAATTATGTGGATAAGTTAAAAGCATTTCCCGAGACTTTCAAGTAATTTTACGGACAAGAAAAACTAATGTTTCTCAAATTAAAATTAAACACGATTTGAAAAAAAGTTGATGATCATAAGTTTAGACAATTTTCAGCACTTTGAAATGTATTGCAATTCTAACGCACTAATTATGTGTATAAGTTAAAAGCATTTCCACTGACTTTCAAGTAATTTTACTGACAAGGAAAACTAATGTTTCTGAAATCAAAATTGAGAAGGCGATTTTACAAAAATTTGGAGATCAAAGTTTAGACAATTTTCAGCCGTTTGAAATGTATTGCAATTTTAACGCACTAATTATGTGGATAAGTTAAAAGCATTTCCACTGACTTTCAAGTAATTTTATTGACCAGAAAAAACGATGTTTCTAAAATCACAATTGAGTTAGAAGGCGATTTGAAAAAATATTACAGATGATAAGTTTAGAAAATTTTCAGCACTTTGAAATGTATTGCATATTTAACGCACTAATTATGTGTATAAGTTAAAAGCATTTCCACTGACTTTCAAGTAATTTTACTGACAAGGAAAACTAATGTTTCTGAAATAAAAATTGAGTAGAAGGCGATTTTACAAAAATTTGGAGATCATAAGTTTAGACAATTTTCAGCCGTTTGAAATGTATTGCACTTTTAACGCACTAATTATGTGGATAAGTTAAAAGCATTTCCAATGACTTTTGAGTAATTTTATTGACCATAAAAAACTATGTGTCTAAAATCAAAATTGAGTTAGAAGGCGATTTGAAAAAATATTACAGATCATAAGTTTAGACAATTTTCAGCACTTTGAAATGTATTGCAATTCTAACGCACTAATTATGTGTATAAGTTAAAAGCATTTCCACTGACTTTCAAGTAATTTTACTGACAAGGAAAACTAATGTTTCTGAAATCAAAATTGAGTAGAAGGCGATTTTACAAAAATTTGAAGATCAAAGTTTAGACAATTTTCAGCCGTTTGAAATGTATTGCAATTTTAACGCACTAATTATGTGGATAAGTTAAAAGCATTTCCACTGACTTTCAAGTAATTTTATTGACCATAAAAAACTATGTTTCTAAAATCAAAATTGAGTTAGAAGGCGATTTGAAAAAATATTACAGATCATAAGTTTAGAAAATTTTCAGCACTCTGAAATGTATTGCATATTTAACGCACTAATTATGTGTATAAGTTAAAAGCATTTCCACTGACTTTCAAGTAATTTTACTGACAAGGAAAACTAATGTTTCTGAAATAAAAATTGAGTAGAAGGCGATTTTACAAAAATTTGGAGATCATAAGTTTAGACAATTTTCAGCCGTTTGAAATGTATTGCACTTTTAACGCACTAATTATGTGGATAAGTTAAAAGCATTTCCAGAGACTTTCAAGTAATTTTACTGACAAGAAAAACTAATTTTTCTGAAATCAAAATTGAGTAGAAGGCGATTTGAAAAAAAATTGCAGATCATAAGTTTATACAATTTTCAGCCGTTTGAAATGTATTGCAATTTTAACGCACTAATTATGTGGATAAGTTAAAAGCATTTCCAGAGACTTTCAAGTAATTTTACTGACAAGAAAAACTAATGTTTCTAAAATTAAAATTAAACACAATTTGAAAAAAAGTTGCAGATCATAAGTTTAGACAATTTTCAGCCGTTTGAAATGTATTGCAATTTTAACGCACTAATTATGTGGATAAGTTAAAAGCATTTCCAATGACTTTCAAGTAATTTTATTGACCATAAAAAACTATGTTTCTAAAATCAAAATTGAGTTAGAAGGCGAATTGAAAAAAATATTACAGATCATAAGTTTAGACAATTTTCAGCACTTTGAAATGTATTGCAATTCTAACGCACTAATTATGTGTATAAGTTAAAAGCATTTCCAATGACTTTCAAGTAATTTTATTGACCAGAAAAAACGATGTTTCTAAAATCAAAATTGAGTTAGAAGGCGATTTGAAAAAATATTACAGATCATAAGTTTAGAAAATTTTCAGCACTTTGAAATGTATTGCACTTTTAACGCACTAATTATGTGGATAAGTTAAAAGCATTTCCCGAGACTTTCAAGTAATTTTACGGACAAGAAAAACTAATGTTTCTCAAATTAAAATTAAACACGATTTGAAAAAAAGTTGATGATCATAAGTTTAGACAATTTTCAGCACTTTGAAATGTATTGCAATTCTAACGCACTAATTATGTGTATAAGTTAAAAGCATTTCCACTGACTTTCAAGTAATTTTACTGACAAGGAAAACTAATGTTTCTGAAATCAAAATTGAGTAGAAGGAGATTTTACAAAAATTTGGAGATCAAAGTTTAGACAATTTTCAGCCGTTTGAAATGTATTGCAATTTTAACGCACTAATTATGTGGATAAGTTAAAAGCATTTCCACTGACTTTCAAGTAATTTTATTGACCAGAAAAAACGATGTTTCTAAAATCACAATTGAGTTAGAAGGCGATTTGAAAAAATATTACAGATGATAAGTTTAGAAAATTTTCAGCACTTTGAAATGTATTGCATATTTAACGCACTAATTATGTGTATAAGTTAAAAGCATTTCCACTGACTTTCAAGTAATTTTACTGACAAGGAAAACTAATGTTTCTGAAATCAAAATTGAGTAGAAGGCGATTTTACAAAAATTTGGAGATCATAAGTTTAGACAATTTTCAGCCGTTTGAAATGTATTGCACTTTTAACGCACTAATTATGTGGATAAGTTAAAAGCATTTCCAATGACTTTTGAGTAATTTTATTGACCATAAAAAACTATGTTTCTAAAATCAAAATTGAGTTAGAAGGCGATTTTGAAAAAATATTACAGATCATAAGTTTAGAAAATTTTCAGCACTTTGAAATGTATTGCAATTCTAACGCACTAATTATGTGTATAAGTTAAAAGCATTTCCACTGACTTTCAAGTAATTTTACTGACAAGGAAAACTAATGTTTCTGAAATCAAAATTGAGTAGAAGGCGATTTTACAAAAATTTGAAGATCAAAGTTTAGACAATTTTCAGCCGTTTGAAATGTATTGCAATTTTAACGCACTAATTATGTGGATAAGTTAAAAGCATTTCCACTGACTTTCAAGTAATTTTATTGACCATAAAAAACTATGTTTCTAAAATCAAAATTGAGTTAGAAGGCGATTTGAAAAAATATTACAGATCATAAGTTTAGAAAATTTTCAGCACTTTGAAATGTATTGCATATTTAACGCACTAATTATGTGTATAAGTTAAAAGCATTTCCACTGACTTTCAAGTAATTTTACTGACAAGGAAAACTAATGTTTCTGAAATAAAAATTGAGTAGAAGGCGATTTTACAAAAATTTGGAGATCATAAGTTTAGACAATTTTCAGCCGTTTGAAATGTATTGCACTTTTAACGCACTAATTATGTGGATAAGTTAAAAGCATTTCCGGAGACTTTCAAGTAATTTTACTGACAAGAAAAACTAATTTTTCTGAAATCAAAATTGAGTAGAAGGCGATTTGAAAAAAAATTGCAGATCATAAGTTTATACAATTTTCAGCCGTTTGAAATGTATTGCAATTTTAACGCACTAATTATGTGGATAAGTTAAAAGCATTTCCAGAGACTTTCAAGTAATTTTACTGACAAGAAAAACTAATGTTTCTAAAATTAAAATTAAACACAATTTGAAAAAAAGTTGCAGATCATAAGTTTAGACAATTTTCAGCTGTTTGAAATGTATTGCAATTTTAACGCACTAATTATGTGGATAAGTTAAAAGCATTTCCAATGACTTTCAAGTAATTTTATTGACCATAAAAAACTATGTTTCTAAAATCAAAATTGAGTTAAAAGGCGATTTGAAAAAAATATTACAGATCATAAGTTTAGACAATTTTCAGCACTTTGAAATGTATTGCAATTCTAACGCACTAATTATGTGTATAAGTTAAAAGCATTTCCAATGACTTTCAAGTAATTTTATTGACCAGAAAAAACGATGTTTCTAAAATCAAAATTGAGTTAGAAGGCGATTTGAAAAAATATTACAGATCATAAGTTTAGAAAATTTTCAGCACTTTGAAATGTATTGCATATTTAACGCACTAATTATGTGTATAAGTTAAAAGCATTTCCACTGACTTTCAAGTAATTTTACTGACAAGGAAAACTAATGTTTCTGAAATAAAAATTGAGTAGAAGGCGATTTTACAAAAATTTGGAGATCATAAGTTTAGACAATTTTCAGCCGTTTGAAATGTATTGCACTTTTAACGCACTAATTATGTGGATAAGTTAAAAGCATTTCCAGAGACTTTCAAGTAATTTTACTGACAAGAAAAACTAATTTTTCTGAAATCAAAATTGAGTAGAAGGTGATTTGAAAAAAAATTGCAGATCATAAATTTAGACAATTTTCAGCCGTTTGAAATGTATTGCAATTTTAACGCACTAATTATGTGGATAAGTTAAAAGCATTTCCACTGACTTTCAAGTAATTTTACTGACAAGGAAAACTAATGTTTCTGAAATCAAAATTGAGTAGAAGGCGATTTTACAAAAATTTGGAGATCAAAGTTTAGACAATTTTCAGCCGTTTGAAATGTATTGCAATTTTAACGCACTAATTATGTGGATAAGTTAAAAGCATTTCCACTGACTTTCAAGTAATTTTATCGACCAGAAAAGACGATGTTTCTAAAATCAAAATTGAGTTAGAAGGCGATTTGAAAAAATATTACAGATCATAAGTTTAGAAAATTTTCAGCACTTTGAAATGTATTGCATATTTAACGCACTAATTATGTGTATAAGTTAAAAGCATTTCCACTGACTTTCAAGTAATTTTACTGACAAGGAAAACTAATGTTTCTGAAATAAAAATTGAGTAGAAGGCGATTTTACAAAAATTTGGAGATCATAAGTTTAGACAATTTTCAGCCGTTTGAAATGTATTGCACTTTTAACGCACTAATTATGTGGATAAGTTAAAAGCATTTCCAGAGACTTTCAAGTAATTTTACTGACAAGAAAAACTAATTTTTCTGAAATCAAAATTGAGTAGAAGGCGATTTGAAAAAAAATTGCAGATCATAAGTTCAGACAATTTTCAGCACTTTGAAATGTATTGCAATTTTAACGCACTAATTATGTGGATAAGTTAAAAGCATTTCCACTGACTTTCAAGTAATTTTATTGACCATAAAAAACTATGTTTCTAAAATCAAAATTGAGTTAGAAGGCGATTTGAAAAAATATTGCAGATCATAAGTTTAGACAATTTTCAGCTGTTTGAAATGTATTGCACTTTTAACGCACTAATTATGTGGATAAGTTAAAAGCATTTCCACTGACTTTCAAGCAATTTTACTGACAAGAAAAACTAATGTTTCTGAAATCAAAATTGAGTAGAAAGCGATTTGAAAAAAAATTGCAGATCATAAGTTTAGACTATTTTCAGCCGTTTGAAATGTATTGCACTTTTAACGCACTAATTATGTGGATA
Organism: Ariolimax columbianus; assembly: GCA_036924085.1. Taxonomy (NCBI): domain Eukaryota; kingdom Metazoa; phylum Mollusca; class Gastropoda; order Stylommatophora; family Arionidae; genus Ariolimax; species Ariolimax columbianus. The sequence goes on from JAVGWX010000030.1 coordinate 108,677, forward strand.
AGTTAAAAGCATTTCCCGAGACTTTCAAGTAATTTTACGGACAAAAAAAACTAATGTTTCTCAAATTAAAATTAAACACGATTTGAAAAAAAGTTGATGATCATAAGTTTAGACAATTTTCAGCACTTTGAAATGTATTGCAATTCTAACGCACTAATTATGTGTATAAGTTAAAAGCATTTCCACTGACTTTCAAGTAATTTTACTGACAAGGAAAACTAATGTTTCTGAAATCAAAATTGAGTAGAAGGCGATTTTACAAAAATTTGGAGATCAAAGTTTAGACAATTTTCAGCCGTTTGAAATGTATTGCAATTTTAACGCACTAATTATGTGGATAAGTTAAAAGCATTTCCACTGACTTTCAAGTAATTTTATTGACCAGAAAAAACGATGTTTCTAAAATCACAATTGAGTTAGAAGGCGATTTGAAAAAATATTACAGATGATGTTTAGAAAATTTTCAGCACTTTGAAATGTATTGCATATTTAACGCACTAATTATGTGTATAAGTTAAAAGCATTTCCACTGACTTTCAAGTAATTTTACTGACAAGGAAAACTAATGTTTCTGAAATAAAAATTGAGTAGAAGGCGATTTTACAAAAATTTGGAGATCATAAGTTTAGACAATTTTCAGCCGTTTGAAATGTATTGCACTTTTAACGCACTAATTATGTGGATAAGTTAAAAGCATTTCCAATGACTTTTGAGTAATTTTATTGACCATAAAAAACTATGTGTCTAAAATCAAAATTGAGTTAGAAGGCGATTTGAAAAAATATTACAGATCATAAGTTTAGACAATTTTCAGCACTTTGAAATGTATTGCAATTCTAACGCACTAATTATGTGGATAAGTTAAAAGCATTTCCACTGACTTTCAAGTAATTTTATTGACCATAAAAAACTATGTTTCTAAAATCAAAATTGAGTTAGAAGGCGATTTGAAAAAATATTACAGATCATAAGTTTAGAAAATTTTCAGCACTTTGAAATGTATTGCATATTTAACGCACTAATTATGTGTATAAGTTAAAAGCATTTCCACTGACTTTCAAGTAATTTTACTGACAAGGAAAACTAATGTTTCTGAAATAAAAATTGAGTAGAAGGCGATTTTACAAAAATTTGGAGATCATAAGTTTAGACAATTTTCAGCCGTTTGAAATGTATTGCACTTTTAACGCACTAATTATGTGGATAAGTTAAAAGCATTTCCAGAGACTTTCAAGTAATTTTACTGACAAGAAAAACTAATTTTTCTGAAATCAAAATTGAGTAGAAGGCGATTTGAAAAAAAATTGCAGATCATAAGTTTATACAATTTTCAGCCGTTTGAAATGTATTGCAATTTTAACGCACTAATTATGTGGATAAGTTAAAAGCATTTCCAGAGACTTTCAAGTAATTTTACTGACAAGAAAAACTAATGTTTCTAAAATTAAAATTAAACACAATTTGAAAAAAAGTTGCAGATCATAAGTTTAGACAATTTTCAGCTGTTTGAAATGTATTGCAATTTTAACGCACTAATTATGTGGATAAGTTAAAAGCATTTCCAATGACTTTCAAGTAATTTTATTGACCATAAAAAACTATGTTTCTAAAATCAAAATTGAGTTAGAAGGCGATTTGAAAAAAATATTACAGATCATAAGTTTAGACAATTTTCAGCACTTTGAAATGTATTGCAATTCTAACGCACTAATTATGTGTATAAGTTAAAAGCATTTCCAATGACTTTCAAGTAATTTTATTGACCAGAAAAAACGATGTTTCTAAAATCAAAATTGAGTTAGAAGGCGATTTGAAAAAATATTACAGATCATAAGTTTAGAAAATTTTCAGCACTTTGAAATGTATTGCATATTTAACGCACTAATTATGTGTATAAGTTAAAAGCATTTCCACTGACTTTCAATTAATTTTACTGACAAGGAAAACTAATGTTTCTGAAATAAAAATTGAGTAGAAGGCGATTTTACAAAAATTTGGAGATCATAAGTTTAGACAATTTTCAGCCGTTTGAAATGTATTGCACTTTTAACGCACTAATTATGTGGATAAGTTAAAAGCATTTCCAGAGACTTTCAAGTAATTTTACTGACAAGAAAAACTAATTTTTCTGAAATCAAAATTGAGTAGAAGGTGATTTGAAAAAAAATTGCAGATCATAAATTTAGACAATTTTCAGTCGTTTGAAATGTATTGCAATTTTAACGCACTAATTATTCGGATAAGTTAAAAGCATTTCCACTGACTTTCAAGTAATTTTACTGACAAGGAAAACTAATGTTTCTGAAATCAAAATTGAGTAGAAGGCGATTTTACAAAAATTTGGAGATCAAAGTTTAGACAATTTTCAGCCGTTTGAAATGTATTGCAATTTTAACGCACTAATTATGTGGATAAGTTAAAAGCATTTCCACTGACTTTCAAGTAATTTTATCGACCAGAAAAAACGATGTTTCTAAAATCAAAATTGAGTTAGAAGGCGATTTGAAAAAATATTACAGATCATAAGTTTAGAAAATTTTCAGCACTTTGAAATGTATTGCATATTTAACGCACTAATTATGTGTATAAGTTAAAAGCATTTCCACTGACTTTCAAGTAATTTTACTGACAAGGAAAACTAATGTTTCTGAAATAAAAATTGAGTAGAACGCGATTTTACAAAAATTTGGAGATCATAAGTTTAGACAATTTTCAGCCGTTTGAAATGTATTGCACTTTTAACGCACTAATTATGTGGATAAGTTAAAAGCATTTCCAGAGACTTTCAAGTAATTTTACTGACAAGAAAAACTAATTTTTCTGAAATCAAAATTGAGTAGAAGGCGATTTGAAAAAAAATTGCAGATCATAAGTTCAGACAATTTTCAGCACTTTGAAATGTATTGCAATTTTAACGCACTAATTATGTGGATAAGTTAAAAGCATTTCCACTGACTTTCAAGTAATTTTATTGACCATAAAAAACTATGTTTCTAAAATCAAAATTGAGTTAGAAGGCGATTTGAAAAAATATTGCAGATCATAAGTTTAGACAATTTTCAGCCGTTTGAAATGTATTGCACTTTTAACGCACTAATTATGTGGATAAGTTAAAAGCATTTCCACTGACTTTCAAGCAATTTTACTGACAAGAAAAACTAATGTTTCTGAAATCAAAATTGAGTAGAAAGCGATTTGAAAAAAAATTGCAGATCATAAGTTTAGACTATTTTCAGCCGTTTGAAATGTATTGCACTTTTAACGCACTAATTATGTGGATAAGTTAAAAGCATTTCCCGAGACTTTCAAGTAATTTTACGGACAAGAAAAACTAATGTTTCTCAAATTAAAATTAAACACGATTTGAAAAAAAGTTGATGATCATAAGTTTAGACAATTTTCAGCACTTTGAAATGTATTGCAATTCTAACGCACTAATTATGTGTATAAGTTAAAAGCATTTCCACTGACTTTCAAGTAATTTTACTGACAAGGAAAACTAATGTTTCTGAAATCAAAATTGAGTAGAAGGCGATTTTACAAAAATTTGGAGATCAAAGTTTAGACAATTTTCAGCCGTTTGAAATGTATTGCAATTTTAACGCACTAATTATGTGGATAAGTTAAAAGCATTTCCACTGACTTTCAAGTAATTTTATTGACCAGAAAAAACGATGTTTCTAAAATCACAATTGAGTTAGAAGGCGATTTGAAAAAATATTACAGATGATGTTTAGAAAATTTTTAGCACTTTGAAATGTATTGCATATTTAACGCACTAATTATGTGTATAAGTTAAAAGCATTTCCACTGACTTTCAAGTAATTTTACTGACAAGGAAAACTAATGTTTCTGAAATAAAAATTGAGTAGAAGGCGATTTTACAAAAATTTGGAGATCATAAGTTTAGACAATTTTCAGCCGTTTGAAATGTATTGCACTTTTAACGCACTAATTATGTGGATAAGTTAAAAGCATTTCCAATGACTTTTGAGTAATTTTATTGACCATAAAAAACTATGTGTCTAAAATCAAAATTGAGTTAGAAGGCGATTTGAAAAAATATTACAGATCATAAGTTTAGACAATTTTCAGCACTTTGAAATGTATTGCAATTCTAACGCACTAATTATGTGTATAAGTTAAAAGCATTTCCACTGACTTTCAAGTAATTTTACTGACAAGGAAAACTAATGTTTCTGAAATCAAAATTGAGTAGAAGGCGATTTTACAAAAATTTGGAGATCAAAGTTTAGACAATTTTCAGCCGTTTGAAATGTATTGCAATTTTAACGCACTAATTATGTGGATAAGTTAAAAGCATTTCCACTGACTTTCAAGTAATTTTATTGACCATAAAAAACTATGTTTCTAAAATCAAAATTGAGTTAGAAGGCGATTTGAAAAAATATTACAGATCATAAGTTTAGAAAATTTTCAGCACTTTGAAATGTATTGCATATTTAACGCACTAATTATGTGTATAAGTTAAAAGCATTTCCACTGACTTTCAAGTAATTTTACTGACAAGGAAAACTAATGTTTCTGAAATCAAAATTGAGTAGAAGGCGATTTTACAAAAATTTGGAGATCATAAGTTTAGACAATTTTCAGCCGTTTGAAATGTATTGCAATTTTAACGCACTAATTATGTGGATAAGTTAAAAGCATTTCCAATGACTTTCAAGTGATTTTTTTGACCATAAAAAACTATGTTTCTAAAATCAAAATTGAGTTAGAAGGCGATTTGAAAAAAATATTACAGATCATAAGTTTAGACAATTTTCAGCACTTTGAAATGTATTGCAATTCTAACGCACTAATTATGTGGTTAAGTTAAAAGCATTTCCACTGACTTTCAAGTAATTTTATCGACCAGAAAAAACGATGTTTCTAAAATCAAAATTGAGTTAGAAGGCGATTTGAAAAAATATTACAGATCATAAGTTTAGAAAATTTTCAGCACTTTGAAATGTATTGCATATTTAACGCACTAATTATGTGTATAAGTTAAAAGCATTTCCACTGACTTTCAAGTAATTTTACTGACAAGGAAAACTAATGTTTCTGAAATAAAAATTGAGTAGAAGGCGATTTTACAAAAATTTGGAGATCATAAGTTTAGACAATTTTCAGCCGTTTGAAATGTATTGCACTTTTAACGCACTAATTATGTGGATAAGTTAAAAGCATTTCCAGAGACTTTCAAGTAATTTTACTGACAAGAAAAACTAATTTTTCTAAAATCAAAATTGAGTAGAAGGCGATTTGAAAAAAAATTGCAGATCATAAGTTTAGACAATTTTCAGCCGTTTGAAATGTATTGCAATTTTAACGCACTAATTATGTGGATAAGTTAAAAGCATTTCCACTGACTTTCAAGTAATTTTATCGACCAGAAAAAACGATGTTTCTAAAATCAAAATTGAGTTAGAAGGCGATTTGAAAAAATATTACAGATCATAAGTTTAGAAAATTTTCAGCACTTTGAAATGTATTGCATATTTAACGCACTAATTATGTGTATAAGTTAAAAGCATTTCCACTGACTTTCAAGTAATTTTACTGACAAGGAAAACTAATGTTTCTGAAATAAAAATTGAGTAGAACGCGATTTTACAAAAATTTGGAGATCATAAGTTTAGACAATTTTCAGCCGTTTGAAATGTATTGCACTTTTAACGCACTAATTATGTGGATAAGTTAAAAGCATTTCCAGAGACTTTCAAGTAATTTTACTGACAAGAAAAACTAATTTTTCTGAAATCAAAATTGAGTAGAAGGCGATTTGAAAAAAAATTGCAGATCATAAGTTCAGACAATTTTCAGCACTTTGAAATGTATTGCAATTTTAACGCACTAATTATGTGGATAAGTTAAAAGCATTTCCACTGACTTTCAAGTAATTTTATTGACCATAAAAAACTATGTTTCTAAAATCAAAATTGAGTTAGAAGGCGATTTGAAAAAATATTGCAGATCATAAGTTTAGACAATTTTCAGCCGTTTGAAATGTATTGCACTTTTAACGCACTAATTATGTGGATAAGTTAAAAGCATTTCCACTGACTTTCAAGCAATTTTACTGACAAGAAAAACTAATGTTTCTGAAATCAAAATTGAGTAGAAAGCGATTTGAAAAAAAATTGCAGATCATAAGTTTAGACTATTTTCAGCCGTTTGAAATGTATTGCACTTTTAACGCACTAATTATGTGGATAAGTTAAAAGCATTTCCCGAGACTTTCAAGTAATTTTACGGACAAGAAAAACTAATGTTTCTCAAATTAAAATTAAACACGATTTGAAAAAAAGTTGATGATCATAAGTTTAGACAATTTTCAGCACTTTGAAATGTATTGCAATTCTAACGCACTAATTATGTGTATAAGTTAAAAGCATTTCCACTGACTTTCAAGTAATTTTACTGACAAGGAAAACTAATGTTTCTGAAATCAAAATTGAGTAGAAGGCGATTTTACAAAAATTTGGAGATCAAAGTTTAGACAATTTTCAGCCGTTTGAAATGTATTGCAATTTTAACGCACTAATTATGTGGATAAGTTAAAAGCATTTCCACTGACTTTCAAGTAATTTTATTGACCATAAAAAACTATGTGTCTAAAATCAAAATTGAGTTAGAAGGCGATTTGAAAAAATATTACAGATCATAAGTTTAGACAAATTTCAGCACTTTGAAATGTATTGCAATTCTAACGCACTAATTATGTGTATAAGTTAAAAGCATTTCCACTGACTTTCAAGTAATTTTACTGACAAGGAAAACTAATGTTTCTGAAATCAAAATTGAGTAGAAGGCGATTTTACAAAAATTTGGAGATCAAAGTTTAGACAATTTTCAGCCGTTTGAAATGTATTGCAATTTTAACGCACTAATTATGTGGATAAGTTAAAAGCATTTCCACTGACTTTCAAGTAATTTTATTGACCATAAAAAACTATGTTTCTAAAATCAAAATTGAGTTAGAAGGCGATTTGAAAAAATATTACAGATCATAAGTTTAGAAAATTTTCAGCACTTTGAAATGTATTGCATATTTAACGCACTAATTATGTGTATAAGTTAAAAGCATTTCCACTGACTTTCAAGTAATTTTACTGACAAGGAAAACTAATGTTTCTGAAATCAAAATTGAGTAGAAGGCGATTTTACAAAAATTTGGAGATCATAAGTTTAGACAATTTTCAGCCGTTTGAAATGTATTGCAATTTTAACGCACTAATTATGTGGATAAGTTAAAAGCATTTCCAATGACTTTCAAGTGATTTTTTTGACCATAAAAAACTATGTTTCTAAAATCAAAATTGAGTTAGAAGGCGATTTAAAAAAAATATTACAGATCATAAGTTTAGACAATTTTCAGCACTTTGAAATGTATTGCAATTCTAACGCACTAATTATGTGGTTAAGTTAAAAGCATTTCCACTGACTTTCAAGTAATTTTATCGACCAGAAAAAACGATGTTTCTAAAATCAAAATTGAGTTAGAAGGCGATTTGAAAAAATATTACAGATCATAAGTTTAGAAAATTTTCAGCACTTTGAAATGTATTGCATATTTAACGCACTAATTATGTGTATAAGTTAAAAGCATTTCCACTGACTTTCAAGTAATTTTACTGACAAGGAAAACTAATGTTTCTGAAATAAAAATTGAGTAGAAGGCGATTTTACAAAAATTTGGAGATCATAAGTTTAGACAATTTTCAGCCGTTTGAAATGTATTGCACTTTTAACGCACTAATTATGTGGATAAGTTAAAAGCATTTCCAGAGACTTTCAAGTAATTTTACTGACAAGAAAAACTAATTTTTCTAAAATCAAAATTGAGTAGAAGGCGATTTGAAAAAAAATTGCAGATCATAAGTTTAGACAATTTTCAGCCGTTTGAAATGTATTGCAATTTTAACGCACTAATTATGTGGATAAGTTAAAAGCATTTCCAGAGACTTTCAAGTAATTTTACTGACAAGAAAAACTAATGTTTCTAAAATTAAAATTAAACACAATTTGAAAAAAAGTTGCAGATCATAAGTTTAGACTATTTTCAGCCGTTTGAAATGTATTGCACTTTTAACGCACTAATTATGTGGATAAGTTAAAAGCATTTCCCGAGACTTTCAAGTAATTTTACGGACAAGAAAAACTAATGTTTCTCAAATTAAAATTAAACACGATTTGAAAAAAAGTTGATGATCATAAGTTTAGACAATTTTCAGCACTTTGAAATGTATTGCAATTCTAACGCACTAATTATGTGTATAAGTTAAAAGCATTTCCACTGACTTTCAAGTAATTTTACTGACAAGGAAAACTAATGTTTCTGAAATCAAAATTGAGTAGAAGGCGATTTTACAAAAATTTGGAGATCAAAGTTTAGACAATTTTCAGCCGTTTGAAATGTATTGCAATTTTAACGCACTAATTATGTGGATAAGTTAAAAGCATTTCCACTGACTTTCAAGTAATTTTATTGACCATAAAAAACTATGTGTCTAAAATCAAAATTGAGTTAGAAGGCGATTTGAAAAAATATTACAGATCATAAGTTTAGACAATTTTCAGCACTTTGAAATGTATTGCAATTCTAACGCACTAATTATGTGGATAAGTTAAAAGCATTTCCACTGACTTTCAAGTAATTTTACTGACAAGGAAAACTAATGTTTCTGAAATCAAAATTGAGTAGAAGGCGATTTTACAAAAATTTGGAGATCAAAGTTTAGACAATTTTCAGCCGTTTGAAATGTATTGCAATTTTAACGCACTAATTATGTGGATAAGTTAAAAGCATTTCCACTGACTTTCAAGTAATTTTATCGACCAGAAAAAACGATGTTTCTAAAATTAAAATTGAGTTAGAAGGCGATTTGAAAAAATATTACAGATCATAAGTTTAGAAAATTTTCAGCACTTTGAAATGTATTGCATATTTAACGCACTAATTATGTGTATAAGTTAAAAGCATTTCCACTGACTTTCAAGTAATTTTACTGACAAGGAAAACTAATGTTTCTGAAATAAAAATTGAGTAGAACGCGATTTTACAAAAATTTGGAGATCATAAGTTTAGACAATTTTCAGCCGTTTGAAATGTATTGCACTTTTAACGCACTAATTATGTGGATAAGTTAAAAGCATTTCCAGAGACTTTCAAGTAATTTTACTGACAAGAAAAACTAATTTTTCTGAAATCAAAATTGAGTAGAAGGCGATTTGAAAAAAAATTGCAGATCATAAGTTCAGACAATTTTCAGCACTTTGAAATGTATTGCAATTTTAACGCACTAATTATGTGGATAAGTTAAAAGCATTTCCACTGACTTTCAAGTAATTTTATTGACCATAAAAAACTATGTTTCTAAAATCAAAATTGAGTTAGAAGCGATTTGAAAAAATATTGCAGATCATAAGTTTAGACAATTTTCAGCCGTTTGAAATGTATTGCACTTTTAACGCACTAATTATGTGGATAAGTTAAAAGCATTTCCACTGACTTTCAAGCAATTTTACTGACAAGAAAAACTAATGTTTCTGAAATCAAAATTGAGTAGAAAGCGATTTGAAAAAAAATTGCAGATCATAAGTTTAGACTATTTTCAGCCGTTTGAAATGTATTGCACTTTTAACGCACTAATTATGTGGATAAGTTAAAAGCATTTCCCGAGACTTTCAAGTAATTTTACGGACAAGAAAAACTAATGTTTCTCAAATTAAAATTAAACACGATTTGAAAAAAAGTTGATGATCATAAGTTTAGACAATTTTCAGCACTTTGAAATGTATTGCAATTCTAACGCACTAATTATGTGTATAAGTTAAAAGCATTTCCACTGACTTTCAAGTAATTTTACTGACAAGGAAAACTAATGTTTCTGAAATCAAAATTGAGTAGAAGGCGATTTTACAAAAATTTGGAGATCAAAGTTTAGACAATTTTCAGCCGTTTGAAATGTATTGCAATTTTAACGCACTAATTATGTGGATAAGTTAAAAGCATTTCCACTGACTTTCAAGTAATTTTATTGACCAGAAAAAACGATGTTTCTAAAATCACAATTGAGTTAGAAGGCGATTTGAAAAAATATTACAGATGATGTTTAGAAAATTTTCAGCACTTTGAAATGTAATGCATATTTAACGCACTAATTATGTGTATAAGTTAAAAGCATTTCCACTGACTTTCAAGTAATTTTACTGACAAGGAAAACTAATGTTTCTGAAATAAAAATTGAGTAGAAGGCGATTTTACAAAAATTTGGAGATCATAAGTTTAGACAATTTTCAGCCGTTTGAAATGTATTGCACTTTTAACGCACTAATTATGTGGATAAGTTAAAAGCATTTCCAATGACTTTTGAGTAATTTTATTGACCATAAAAAACTATGTGTCTAAAATCAAAATTGAGTTAGAAGGCGATTTGAAAAAATATTACAGATCATAAGTTTAGACAATTTTCAGCACTTTGAAATGTATTGCAATTCTAACGCACTAATTATGTGTATAAGTTAAAAGCATTTCCACTGACTTTCAAGTAATTTTACTGACAAGGAAAACTAATGTTTCTGAAATCAAAATTGAGTAGAAGGCGATTTTACAAAAATTTGGAGATCAAAGTTTAGACAATTTTCAGCCGTTTGAAATGTATTGCAATTTTAACGCACTAATTATGTGGATAAGTTAAAAGCATTTCCACTGACTTTCAAGTAATTTTATCGACCAGAAAAAACGATGTTTCTAAAATCAAAATTGAGTTAGAAGGCGATTTGAAAAAATATTACAGATCATAAGTTTAGAAAATTTTCAGCACTTTGAAATGTATTGCATATTTAACGCACTAATTATGTGTATAAGTTAAAAGCATTTCCACTGACTTTCAAGTAATTTTACTGACAAGGAAAACTAATGTTTCTGAAATAAAAATTGAGTAGAACGCGATTTTACAAAAATTTGGAGATCATAAGTTTAGACAATTTTCAGCCGTTTGAAATGTATTGCACTTTTAACGCACTAATTATGTGGATAAGTTAAAAGCATTTCCAGAGACTTTCAAGTAATTTTACTGACAAGAAAAACTAATTTTTCTGAAATCAAAATTGAGTAGAAGGCGATTTAAAAAAAAATTGCAGATCATAAGTTTATACAATTTTCAGCCGTTTGAAATGTATTGCAATTTTAACGCACTAATTATGTGGATAAGTTAAAAGCATTTCCAGAGACTTTCAAGTAATTTTACTGACAAGAAAAACTAATGTTTCTAAAATTAAAATTAAACACAATTTGAAAAAAAGTTGCAGATCATAAGTTTAGACAATTTTCAGCCGTTTGAAATGTATTGCAATTTTAACGCACTAATTATGTGGATAAGTTAAAAGCATTTCCAATGACTTTCAAGTAATTTTATTGACCATAAAAAACTATGTTTCTAAAATCAAAATTGAGTTAGAAGGCGATTTGAAAAAAATATTACAGATCATAAGTTTAGACAATTTTCAGCACTTTGAAATGTATTGCAATTCTAACGCACTAATTATGTGTATAAGTTAAAAGCATTTCCAATGACTTTCAAGTAATTTTATTGACCAGAAAAAACGATGTTTCTAAAATCAAAATTGAGTTAGAAGGCGATTTGAAAAAATATTACAGATCATAAGTTTAGAAAATTTTCAGCACTTTGAAATGTATTGCACTTTTAACGCACTAATTATGTGGATAAGTTAAAAGCATTTCCCGAGACTTTCAAGTAATTTTACGGACAAGAAAAACTAATGTTTCTCAAATTAAAATTAAACACGATTTGAAAAAAAGTTGATGATCATAAGTTTAGACAATTTTCAGCACTTTGAAATGTATTGCAATTCTAACGCACTAATTATGTGTATAAGTTAAAAGCATTTCCACTGACTTTCAAGTAATTTTACTGACAAGGAAAACTAATGTTTCTGAAATCAAAATTGAGTAGAAGGCGATTTTACAAAAATTTGGAGATCAAAGTTTAGACAATTTTCAGCCGTTTGAAATGTATTGCAATTTTAACGCACTAATTATGTGGATAAGTTAAAAGCATTTCCACTGACTTTCAAGTAATTTTATTGACCAGAAAAAACGATGTTTCTAAAATCACAATTGAGTTAGAAGGCGATTTGAAAAAATATTACAGATGATAAGTTTAGAAAATTTTCAGCACTTTGAAATGTATTGCATATTTAACGCACTAATTATGTGTATAAGTTAAAAGCATTTCCACTGACTTTCAAGTAATTTTACTGACAAGGAAAACTAATGTTTCTGAAATAAAAATTGAGTAGAAGGCGATTTTACAAAAATTTGGAGATCATAAGTTTAGACAATTTTCAGCCGTTTGAAATGTATTGCACTTTTAACGCACTAATTATGTGGATAAGTTAAAAGCATTTCCAGAGACTTTCAAGTAATTTTACTGACAAGAAAAACTAATTTTTCTGAAATCAAAATTGAGTAGAAGGCGATTTGAAAAAAAATTGCAGATCATAAGTTTATACAATTTTCAGCCGTTTGAAATGTATTGCAATTTTAACGCACTAATTATGTGGATAAGTTAAAAGCATTTCCAGAGACTTTCAAGTAATTTTACTGACAAGAAAAACTAATGTTTCTAAAATTAAAATTAAACACAATTTGAAAAAAAGTTGCAGATCATAAGTTTAGACAATTTTCAGCCGTTTGAAATGTATTGCAATTTTAACGCACTAATTATGTGGATAAGTTAAAAGCATTTCCAATGACTTTCAAGTAATTTTATTGACCATAAAAAACTATGTTTCTAAAATCAAAATTGAGTTAGAAGGCGATTTGAAAAAAATATTACAGATCATAAGTTTAGACAATTTTCAGCACTTTGAAATGTATTGCAATTCTAACGCACTAATTATGTGTATAAGTTAAAAGCATTTCCAATGACTTTCAAGTAATTTTATTGACCAGAAAAAACGATGTTTCTAAAATCAAAATTGAGTTAGAAGGCGATTTGAAAAAATATTACAGATCATAAGTTTAGAAAATTTTCAGCACTTTGAAATGTATTGCATATTTAACGCACTAATTATGTGTATAAGTTAAAAGCATTTCCACTGACTTTCAAGTAATTTTACTGACAAGGAAAACTAATGTTTCTGAAATACAAATTGAGTAGAAGGCGATTTTACAAAAATTTGGAGATCATAAGTTTAGACAATTTTCAGCCGTTTGAAATGTATTGCACTTTTAACGCACTAATTATGTGGATAAGTTAAAAGCATTTCCAGAGACTTTCAAGTAATTTTACTGACAAGAAAAACTAATTTTTCTGAAATCAAAATTGAGTAGAAGGTGATTTGAAAAAAAATTGCAGATCATAAATTTAGACAATTTTCAGCCGTTTGAAATGTATTGCAATTTTAACGCACTAATTATGTGGATAAGTTAAAAGCATTTCCACTGACTTTCAAGTAATTTTACTGACAAGGAAAACTAATGTTTCTGAAATCAAAATTGAGTAGAAGGCGATTTTACAAAAATTTGGAGATCAAAGTTTAGACAATTTTCAGCCGTTTGAAATGTATTGCAATTTTAACGCACTAATTATGTGGATAAGTTAAAAGCATTTCCACTGACTTTCAAGTAATTTTATCGACCAGAAAAAACGATGTTTCTAAAATCAAAATTGAGTTAGAAGGCGGTTTGAAAAAATATTACAGATCATAAGTTTAGAAAATTTTCAGCACTTTGAAATGTATTGCATATTTAACGCACTAATTATGTGTATAAGTTAAAAGCATTTCCCGAGACTTTCAAGTAATTTTACTGACAAGGAAAACTAATGTTTCTGAAAAAAAAATTGAGTAGAAGGCGATTTTACAAAAATTTGGAGATCATAAGTTTAGACAATTTTCAGCCGTTTGAAATGTATTGCACTTTTAACGCACTAATTATGTGGATAAGTTAAAAGCATTTCCAGAGACTTTCAAGTAATTTTACTGACAAGAAAAACTAATTTTTCTGAAATCAAAATTGAGTAGAAGGCGATTTGAAAGAAAATTGCAGATCATAAGTTCAGACAATTTTCAGCACTTTGAAATGTATTGCAATTTTAACGCACTAATTATGTGGATAAGTTAAAAGCATTTCCACTGACTTTCAAGTAATTTTATTGACCATAAAAAACTATGTTTCTAAAATCAAAATTGAGTTAGAAGGCGATTTGAAAAAATATTGCAGATCATAAGTTTAGACAATTTTCAGCCGTTTGAAATGTATTGCACTTTTAACGCACTAATTATGTGGATAAGTTAAAAGCATTTCCACTGACTTTCAAGTAATTTTACTGACAAGAAAAACTAATGTTTCTGAAATCAAAATTGAGTAGAAAGCGATTTGAAAAAAAATTGCAGATCATAAGTTTAGACTATTTTCAGCCGTTTGAAATGTATTGCACTTTTAACGCACTAATTATGTGGATAAGTTAAAAGCATTTCCCGAGACTTTCAAGTAATTTTACGGACAAGAAAAACTAATGTTTCTCAAATTAAAATTAAACACGATTTGAAAAAAAGTTGATGATCATAAGTTTAGACAATTTTCAGCACTTTGAAATGTATTGCAATTCTAACGCACTAATTATGTGTATAAGTTAAAAGCATTTCCACTGACTTTCAAGTAATTTTACTGACAAGGAAAACTAATGTTTCTGAAATAAAAATTGAGTAGAAGGCGATTTTACAAAAATTTGGAGATCAAAGTTTAGACAATTTTCAGCCGTTTGAAATGTATTGCAATTTTAACGCACTAATTATGTGGATAAGTTAAAAGCATTTCCAATGACTTTTGAGTAATTTTATTGACCATAAAAAACTATGTGTCTAAAATCAAAATTGAGTTAGAAGGCGATTTGAAAAAATATTACAGATCATAAGTTTAGACAATTTTCAGCACTTTGAAATGTATTGCAATTCTAACGCACTAATTATGTGTATAAGTTAAAAGCATTTCCACTGACTTTCAAGTAATTTTACTGACAAGGAAAACTAATGTTTCTGAAATCAAAATTGAGTAGAAGGCGATTTTACAAAAATTTGGAGATCAAAGTTTAGACAATTTTCAGCCGTTTGAAATGTATTGCAATTTTAACGCACTAATTATGTGGATAAGTTAAAAGCATTTCCACTGACTTTCAAGTAATTTTATTGACCATAAAAAACTATGTTTCTAAAATCAAAATTGAGTTAGAAGGCGATTTGAAAAAATATTACAGATCATAAGTTTAGAAAATTTTCAGCACTTTGAAATGTATTGCATTTTTAACGCACTAATTATGTGTATAAGTTAAAAGCATTTCCACTGACTTTCAAGTAATTTTACTGACAAGGAAAACTAATGTTTCTGAAATCAAAATTGAGTAGAAGGCGATTTTACAAAAATTTGGAGATCATAAGTTTAGACAATTTTCAGCCGTTTGAAATGTATTGCAATTTTAACGCACTAATTATGTGGATAAGTTAAAAGCATTTCCAATGACTTTCAAGTAATTTTATTGACCATAAAAAACTATGTTTCTAAAATCAAAATTGAGTTAGAAGGCGATTTGAAAAAAATATTACAGATCATAAGTTTAGACAATTTTCAGCACTTTGAAATGTATTGCAATTCTAACGCACTAATTATGTGTATAAGTTAAAAGCATTTCCACTGACTTTCAAGTAATTTTATCGACCAGAAAAAACGATGTTTCTAAAATCAAAATTGAGTTAGAAGGCGATTTGAAAAAATATTACAGATCATAAGTTTAGACAATTTTCAGCACTTTGAAATGTATTGCATATTTAACGCACTAATTATGTGTATAAGTTAAAAGCATTTCCACTGACTTTCAAGTAATTTTACTGACAAGGAAAACTAATGTTTCTGAAATCAAAATTGAGTAGAAGGCGATTTTACAAAAATTTGGAGATCATAAGTTTAGACAATTTTCAGCCGTTTGAAATGTATTGCACTTTTAACGCACTAATTATGTGGATAAGTTAAAAGCATTTCCAGAGACTTTCAAGTAATTTTACTGACAAGAAAAACTAATTTTTCTAAAATCAAAATTGAGTAGAAGGCGATTTGAAAAAAAATTGCAGATCATAAGTTTAGACAATTTTCAGCCGTTTGAAATGTATTGCAATTTTAACGCACTAATTATGTGGATAAGTTAAAAGCATTTCCAGAGACTTTCAAGTAATTTTACTGACAAGAAAAACTAATGTTTCTAAAATTAAAATTAAACACAATTTGAAAAAAAGTTGCAGATCATAAGTTTAGACAATTTTCAGCCGTTTGAAATGTATTGCAATTTTAACGCACTAATTATGTGGATAAGTTAAAAGCATTTCCAATGACTTTCAAGTAATTTTATTGACCATAAAAAACTATGTTTCTAAAATCAAAATTGAGTTAGAAGGCGATTTGAAAAAAATATTACAGATCATAAGTTTAGACAATTTTCAGCACTTTGAAATGTATTGCAATTCTAACGCACTAATTATGTGTATAAGTTAAAAGCATTTCCAATGACTTTCAAGTAATTTTATTGACCAGAAAAAACGATGTTTCTAAAATCAAAATTGAGTTAGAAGGCGATTTGAAAAAATATTACAGATCATAAGTTTAGAAAATTTTCAGCCGTTTGAAATGTATTGCACTTTTAACGCACTAATTATGTGGATAAGTTAAAAGCATTTCCACTGACTTTCAAGTAATTTTACTGACAAGAAAAACTAATGTTTCTGAAATCAAAATTGAGTAGAAAGCGATTTGAAAAAAAATTGCAGATCATAAGTTTAGACTATTTTCAGCCGTTTGAAATGTATTGCACTTTTAACGCACTAATTATGTGGATAAGTTAAAAGCATTTCCCGAGACTTTCAAGTAATTTTACGGACAAGAAAAACTAATGTTTCTCAAATTAAAATTAAACACGATTTGAAAAAAAGTTGATGATCATAAGTTTAGACAATTTTCAGCACTTTGAAATGTATTGCAATTCTAACGCACTAATTATGTGTATAAGTTAAAAGCATTTCCACTGACTTTCAAGTAATTTTACTGACAAGGAAAACTAATGTTTCTGAAATCAAAATTGAGTAGAAGGCGATTTTACAAAAATTTGGAGATCAAAGTTTAGACAATTTTCAGCCGTTTGAAATGTATTGCAATTTTAACGCACTAATTATGTGGATAAGTTAAAAGCATTTCCACTGACTTTCAAGTAATTTTATTGACCAGAAAAAACGATGTTTCTAAAATCACAATTGAGTTAGAAGGCGATTTGAAAAAATATTACAGATGATAAGTTTAGAAAATTTTCAGCACTTTGAAATGTATTGCATATTTAACGCACTAATTATGTGTATAAGTTAAAAGCATTTCCACTGACTTTCAAGTAATTTTACTGACAAGGAAAACTAATGTTTCTGAAATAAAAATTGAGTAGAAGGCGATTTTACAAAAATTTGGAGATCATAAGTTTAGACAATTTTCAGCCGTTTGAAATGTATTGCACTTTTAACGCACTAATTATGTGGATAAGTTAAAAGCATTTCCAGAGACTTTCAAGTAATTTTACTGACAAGAAAAACTAATTTTTCTGAAATCAAAATTGAGTAGAAGGCGATTTGAAAAAAAATTGCAGATCATAAGTTTATACAATTTTCAGCCGTTTGAAATGTATTGCAATTTTAACGCACTAATTATGTGGATAAGTTAAAAGCATTTCCAGAGACTTTCAAGTAATTTTACTGACAAGAAAAACTAATGTTTCTAAAATTAAAATTAAACACAATTTGAAAAAAAGTTGCAGATCATAAGTTTAGACAATTTTCAGCCGTTTGAAATGTATTGCAATTTTAACGCACTAATTATGTGGATAAGTTAAAAGCATTTCCAATGACTTTCAAGTAATTTTATTGACCATAAAAAACTATGTTTCTAAAATCAAAATTGAGTTAGAAGGCGATTTGAAAAAAATATTACAGATCATAAGTTTAGACAATTTTCAGCACTTTGAAATGTATTGCATATCTAACGCACTAATTATGTGTATAAGTTAAAAGCATTTCCAATGACTTTCAAGTAATTTTATTGACCAGAAAAAACGATGTTTCTAAAATCAAAATTGAGTTAGAAGGCGATTTGAAAAAATATTACAGATCATAAGTTTAGAAAATTTTCAGCACTTTGAAATGTATTGCATATTTAACGCACTAATTATGTGTATAAGTTAAAAGCATTTCCACTGACTTTCAAGTAATTTTACTGACAAGGAAAACTAATGTTTCTGAAATAAAAATTGAGTAGAAGGCGATTTTACAAAAATTTGGAGATCATAAGTTTAGACAATTTTCAGCCGTTTGAAATGTATTGCAATTTTAACGCACTAATTATGTGGATAAGTTAAAAGCATTTCCAATGACTTTCAAGTAATTTTATTGACCATAAAAAACTATGTTTCTAAAATCAAAATTGTTAGAAGGCGATTTGAAAAAATATTACAGATCATAAGTTCAGACAATTTTCAGCACTTTGAAATGTATTGCAATTTTAACGCACTAATTATGTGGATAAGTTAAAAGCATTTCCACTGACTTTCAAGTAATTTTATTGACCATAAAAAACTATGTTTCTAAAATCAAAATTGAGTAAGAAGGCGATTTGAAAAAATATTGCAGATCATAAGTTTAGACAATTTTCAGCCGTTTGAAATGTATTGCACTTTTAACGCACTAATTATGTGGATAAGTTAAAAGCATTTCCACTGACTTTCAAGTAATTTTACTGACAAGAAAAACTAATGTTTCTGAAATCAAAATTGAGTAGAAAGCGATTTGAAAAAAAATTGCAGATCATAAGTTTAGACTATTTTCAGCCGTTTGAAATGTATTGCACTTTTAACGCACTAATTATGTGGATAAGTTAAAAGCATTTCCCGAGACTTTCAAGTAATTTTACGGACAAGAAAAACTAATGTTTCTCAAATTAAAATTAAACACGATTTGAAAAAAAGTTGATGATCATAAGTTTAGACAATTTTCAGCACTTTGAAATGTATTGCAATTCTAACGCACTAATTATGTGTATAAGTTAAAAGCATTTCCACTGACTTTCAAGTAATTTTACTGACAAGGAAAACTAATGTTTCTGAAATCAAAATTGAGTAGAAGGCGATTTTACAAAAATTTGGAGATCAAAGTTTAGACAATTTTCAGCCGTTTGAAATGTATTGCAATTTTAACGCACTAATTATGTGGATAAGTTAAAAGCATTTCCACTGACTTTCAAGTAATTTTATTGACCAGAAAAAACGATGTTTCTAAAATCACAATTGAGTTAGAAGGCGATTTGAAAAAATATTACAGATGATAAGTTTAGAAAATTTTCAGCACTTTGAAATGTATTGCATATTTAACGCACTAATTATGTGTATAAGTTAAAAGCATTTCCACTGACTTTCAAGTAATTTTACTGACAAGGAAAACTAATGTTTCTGAAATAAAAATTGAGTAGAAGGCGATTTTACAAAAATTTGGAGATCATAAGTTTAGACAATTTTCAGCCGTTTGAAATGTATTGCACTTTTAACGCACTAATTATGTGGATAAGTTAAAAGCATTTCCAGAGACTTTCAAGTAATTTTACTGACAAGAAAAACTAATTTTTCTGAAATCAAAATTGAGTAGAAGGCGATTTGAAAAAAAATTGCAGATCATAAGTTTATACAATTTTCAGCCGTTTGAAATGTATTGCAATTTTAACGCACTAATTATGTGGATAAGTTAAAAGCATTTCCAGAGACTTTCAAGTAATTTTACTGACAAGAAAAACTAATGTTTCTAAAATTAAAATTAAACACAATTTGAAAAAAAGTTGCAGATCATAAGTTTAGACAATTTTCAGCCGTTTGAAATGTATTGCAATTTTAACGCACTAATTATGTGGATAAGTTAAAAGCATTTCCAATGACTTTCAAGTAATTTTATTGACCATAAAAAACTATGTTTCTAAAATCAAAATTGAGTTGAAAGGCGATTTGAAAAAAATATTACAGATCATAAGTTTAGACAATTTTCAGCACTTTGAAATGTATTGCAATTCTAACGCACTAATTATGTGTATAAGTTAAAAGCATTTCCAATGACTTTCAAGTAATTTTATTGACCAGAAAAAACGATGTTTCTAAAATCAAAATTGAGTTAGAAGGCGATTTGAAAAAATATTACAGATCATAAGTTTAGAAAATTTTCAGCACTTTGAAATGTATTGCACTTTTAACGCACTAATTATGTGGATAAGTTAAAAGCATTTCCCGAGACTTTCAAGTAATTTTACGGACAAGAAAAACTAATGTTTCTCAAATTAAAATTAAACACGATTTGAAAAAAAGTTGATGATCATACGTTTAGACAATTTTCAGCACTTTGAAATGTATTGCAATTCTAACGCACTAATTATGTGTATAAGTTAAAAGCATTTCCACTGACTTTCAAGTAATTTTACTGACAAGTAAAACTAATGTTTCTGAAATCAAAATTGAGTAGAAGGCGATTTTACAAAAATTTGGAGATCAAAGTTTAGACAATTTTCAGCCGTTTGAAATGTATTGCAATTTTAACGCACTAATTATGTGGATAAGTTAAAAGCATTTCCACTGACTTTCAAGTAATTTTATTGACCAGAAAAAACGATGTTTCTAAAATCACAATTGAGTTAGAAGGCGATTTGAAAAAATATTACAGATGATAAGTTTAGAAAATTTTCAGCACTTTGAAATGTATTGCATATTTAACGCACTAATTATGTGTATAAGTTAAAAGCATTTCCACTGACTTTCAAGTAATTTTACTGACAAGGAAAACTAATGTTTCTGAAATAAAAATTGAGGAGAAGGCGATTTTACAAAAATTTGGAGATCATAAGTTTAGACAATTTTCAGCCGTTTGAAATGTATTGCACTTTTAACGCACTAATTATGTGGATAAGTTAAAAGCATTTCCAGAGACTTTCAAGTAATTTTACTGACAAGAAAAACTAATTTTTCTGAAATCAAAATTGAGTAGAAGGCGATTTGAAAAAAAATTGCAGATCATAAGTTTATACAATTTTCAGCCGTTTGAAATGTATTGCAATTTTAACGCACTAATTATGTGGATAAGTTAAAAGCATTTCCAGAGACTTTCAAGTAATTTTACTGACAAGAAAAACTAATGTTTCTAAAATTAAAATTAAACACAATTTGAAAAAAAGTTGCAGATCATAAGTTTAGACAATTTTCAGCCGTTTGAAATGTATTGCAATTTTAACGCACTAATTATGTGGATAAGTTAAAAGCATTTCCAATGACTTTCAAGTAATTTTATTGACCATAAAAAACTATGTTTCTAAAATCAAAATTGAGTTAGAAGGCGATTTGAAAAAAATATTACAGATCATAAGTTTAGACAATTTTCAGCACTTTGAAATGTATTGCAATTCTAACGCACTAATTATGTGTATAAGTTAAAAGCATTTCCAATGACTTTCAAGTAATTTTATTGACCAGAAAAAACGATGTTTCTAAAATCAAAATTGAGTTAGAAGGCGATTTGAAAAAATATTACAGATCATAAGTTTAGAAAATTTTCAGCACTTTGAAATGTATTGCATATTTAACGCACTAATTATGTGTATAAGTTAAAAGCATTTCCAGAGACTTTCAAGTAATTTTACTGACAAGAAAAACTAATGTTTCTAAAATTAAAATTAAACACGATTTTAAAAAAAGTTGCAGATTATAAGTTTAGACAATTTTCAGCCGTTTGAAATGTATTGCAATTTTAACGCACTAATTATGTGGATAAGTTAAAAGCATTTCCAATGACTTTCAAGTAATTTTATTGACCATAAAAAACTATGTTTCTAAAATCAAAATTGTTAGAAGGCGATTTGAAAAAATATTACAGATCATAAGTTCAGACAATTTTCAGCACTTTGAAATGTATTGCAATTTTAACGCACTAATTATGTGGATAAGTTAAAAGCATTTCCACTGACTTTCAAGTAATTTTATTGACTATAAAAAACTATGTTTCTAAAATCAAAATTGAGTTAGAAGGCGATTTGAAAAAATATTGCAGATCATAAGTTTAGACAATTTTCAGCCGTTTGAAATGTATTGCACTTTTAACGCACTAATTATGTGGATAAGTTAAAAGCATTTCCACTGACTTTCAAGTAATTTTACTGACAAGAAAAACTAATGTTTCTGAAATCAAAATTGAGTAGAAAGCGATTTGAAAAAAAATTGCAGATCATAAGTTTAGACTATTTTCAGCCGTTTGAAATGTATTGCACTTTTAACGCACTAATTATGTGGATAAGTTAAAAGCATTTCCCGAGACTTTCAAGTAATTTTACGGACAAGAAAAACTAATGTTTCTCAAATTAAAATTAAACACGATTTGAAAAAAAGTTGATGATCATAAGTTTAGACAATTTTCAGCACTTTGAAATGTATTGCAATTCTAACGCACTAATTATGTGTATAAGTTAAAAGCATTTCCACTGACTTTCAAGTAATTTTACTGACAAGGAAAACTAATGTTTCTGAAATCAAAATTGAGTAGAAGGCGATTTTACAAAAATTTGGAGATCAAAGTTTAGACAATTTTCAGCCGTTTGAAATGTATTGCAATTTTAACGCACTAATTATGTGGATAAGTTAAAAGCATTTCCACTGACTTTCAAGTAATTTTATTGACCATAAAAAACTATGTTTCTAAAATCAAAATTGAGTTAGAAGGCGATTTGAAAAAATATTACAGATCATAAGTTTAGAAAATTTTCAGCACTTTGAAATGTATTGCATATTTAACGCACTAATTATGTGTATAAGTTAAAAGCATTTCCACTGACTTTCAAGTAATTTTACTGACAAGGAAAACTAATGTTTCTGAAATAAAAATTGAGTAGAAGGCGATTTTACAAAAATTTGGAGATCATAAGTTTAGACAATTTTCAGCCGTTTGAAATGTATTGCAATTTTAACGCACTAATTATGTGGATAAGTTAAAAGCATTTCCAGAGACTTTCAAGTAATTTTACTGACAAGAAAAACTATTGTTTCTAAAATTAAAATATAAAACACAATTTGAAAAAAAGTTGCAGATCATAAGTTTAGACAATTTTCAGCCGTTTGAAATGTATTGCAATTTTAACGCACTAATTATGTGGATAAGTTAAAAGCATTTCCAGAGACTTTCAAGTAATTTTACTGACAAGAAAAACTATTGTTTCTAAAATTAAAATATAAAACACAATTTGAAAAAAAGTTGCAGATCATAAGTTTAGACAATTTTCAGCCGTTTGAAATGTATTGCAATTTTAACGCACTAATTATGTGGATAAGTTAAAAGCATTTCCAGAGACTTTCAAGTAATTTTACTGACAAGAAAAACTATTGTTTCTAAAATTAAAATATAAAACACAATTTGAAAAAAAGTTGCAGATCATAAGTTTAGACAATTTTCAGCCGTTTGAAATGTATTGCAATTTTAACGCACTAATTATGTGGATAAGTTAAAAGCATTTCCAATGACTTTCAAGTAATTTTATTGACCATAAAAAACTATGTTTCTAAAATCAAAATTGAGTTAGAAGGCGATTTGAAAAAAATATTACAGATCATAAGTTTAGACAATTTTCAGCACTTTGAAATGTATTGCAATTCTAACGCACTAATTATGTGTATAAGTTAAAAGCATTTCCAATGACTTTCAAGTAATTTTATTGACCATAAAAAACTATGTTTCTAAAATCAAAATTGAGTTAGAAGGCGATTTGAAAAAAATATTACAGATCATAAGTTTAGACAATTTTCAGCCGTTTGAAATGTATTGCAATTTTAACGCACTAATTATGTGGATAAGTTAAAAGCATTTCCACTGACTTTCAAGTAATTTTATTGACCAGAAAAAACGATGTTTCTAAAATCACAATTGAGTTAGAAGGCGATTTGAAAAAATATTACAGATGATAAGTTTAGAAAATTTTCAGCACTTTGAAATGTATTGCATATTTAACGCACTAATTATGTGTATAAGTTAAAAGCATTTCCACTGACTTTCAAGTAATTTTACTGACAAGGAAAACTAATGTTTCTGAAATAAAAATTGAGTAGAAGGCGATTTTACAAAAATTTGGAGATCATAAGTTTAGACAATTTTCAGCCGTTTGAAATGTATTGCACTTTTAACGCACTAATTATGTGGATAAGTTAAAAGCATTTCCAATGACTTTTGAGTAATTTTATTGACCATAAAAAACTATGTGTCTAAAATCAAAATTGAGTTAGAAGGCGATTTGAAAAAATATTACAGATCATAAGTTTAGACAATTTTCAGCACTTTGAAATGTATTGCAATTCTAACGCACTAATTATGTGTATAAGTTAAAAGCATTTCCACTGACTTTCAAGTAATTTTACTGACAAGGAAAACTAATGTTTCTGAAATCAAAATTGAGTAGTAGGCGATTTTACAAAAATTTGGAGATCAAAGTTTAGACAATTTTCAGCCGTTTGAAATGTATTGCAATTTTAACGCACTATATATGTGGATAAGTTAAAAGCATTTCCACTGACTTTCAAGTAATTTTATTGACCATAAAAAACTATGTTTCTAAAATCAAAATTGAGTTAGAAGGCGATTTGAAAAAATATTACAGATCATAAGTTTAGAAAATTTTCAGCACTTTGAAATGTATTGCATATTTAACGCACTAATTATGTGTATAAGTTAAAAGCATTTCCACTGACTTTCAAGTAATTTTACTGACAAGGAAAACTAATGTTTCTGAAATAAAAATTGAGGAGAAGGCGATTTTACAAAAATTTGGAGATCATAAGTTTAGACAATTTTCAGCCGTTTGAAATGTATTGCACTTTTAACGCACTAATTATGTGGATAAGTTAAAAGCATTTCCAGAGACTTTCAAGTAATTTTACTGACAAGAAAAACTAATTTTTCTGAAATCAAAATTGAGTAGAAGGCGATTTGAAAAAAAATTGCAGATCATAAGTTTATACAATTTTCAGCCGTTTGAAATGTATTGCAATTTTAACGCACTAATTATGTGGATAAGTTAAAAGCATTTCCAGAGACTTTCAAGTAATTTTACTGACAAGAAAAACTAATGTTTCTAAAATTAAAATTAAACACAATTTGAAAAAAAGTTGCAGATCATAAGTTTAGACAATTTTCAGCCGTTTGAAATGTATTGCAATTTTAACGCACTAATTATGTGGATAAGTTAAAAGCATTTCCAATGACTTTCAAGTAATTTTATTGACCATAAAAAACTATGTTTCTAAAATCAAAATTGAGTTAGAAGGCGATTTGAAAAAATATTACAGATCATAAGTTTAGAAAATTTTCAGCACTTTGAAATGTATTGCATATTTAACGCACTAATTATGTGTATAAGTTAAAAGCATTTCCACTGACTTTCAAGTAATTTTACTGACAAGGAAAACTAATGTTTCTGAAATAAAAATTGAGTAGAAGGCGATTTTACAAAAATTTGGAGATCATAAGTTTAGACAATTTTCAGCCGTTTGAAATGTATTGCACTTTTAACGCACTAATTATGTGGATAAGTTAAAAGCATTTCCAGAGACTTTCAAGTAATTTTACTGACAAGAAAAACTAATTTTTCTGAAATCAAAATTGAGTAGAAGGTGATTTGAAAAAAAATTGCAGATCATAAATTTAGACAATTTTCAGCCGTTTGAAATGTATTGCAATTTTAACGCACTAATTATGTGGATAAGTTAAAAGCATTTCCACTGACTTTCAAGTAATTTTATCGACCAGAAAAAACGATGTTTCTAAAATCAAAATTGAGTTAGAAGGCGATTTGAAAAAATATTACAGATCATAAGTTTAGAAAATTTTCAGCACTTTGAAATGTATTGCATATTTAACGCACTAATTATGTGTATAAGTTAAAAGCATTTCCACTGACTTTCAAGTAATTTTACTGACAAGGAAAACTAATGTTTCTGAAATCAAAATTGAGTAGAAGGCGATTTTACAAAAATTTGGAGATCATAAGTTTAGACAATTTTCAGCCGTTTGAAATGTATTGCACTTTTAACGCACTAATTATGTGGATAAGTTAAAAGCATTTCCAGAGACTTTCAAGTAATTTTACTGACAAGAAAAACTAATTTTTCTGAAATCAAAATTGAGTAGAAGGCGATTTGAAAAAAAATTGCAGATCATAAGTTTATACAATTTTCAGCCGTTTGAAATGTATTGCAATTTTAACGCACTAATTATGTGGATAAGTTAAAAGCATTTCCAGAGACTTTCAAGTAATTTTACTGACAAGAAAAACTATTGTTTCTAAAATTAAAATATAAAACACAATTTGAAAAAAAGTTGCAGATCATAAGTTTAGACAATTTTCAGCCGTTTGAAATGTATTGCAATTTTAACGCACTAATTATGTGGATAAGTTAAAAGCATTTCCAATGACTTTCAAGTAATTTTATTGACCATAAAAAACTATGTTTCTAAAATCAAAATTGAGTTAGAAGGCGATTTGAAAAAAATATTACAGATCATAAGTTTAGACAATTTTCAGCACTTTGAAATGTATTGCAATTCTAACGCACTAATTATGTGTATAAGTTAAAAGCATTTCCAATGACTTTCAAGTAATTTTATTGACCAGAAAAAACGATGTTTCTAAAATCAAAATTGAGTTAGAAGGCGATTTTACAAAAATTTGGAGATCATAAGTTTAGACAATTTTCAGCCGTTTGAAATGTATTGCACTTTTAACGCACTAATTATGTGGATAAGTTAAAAGCATTTCCCGAGACTTTCAAGTAATTTTACGGACAAGAAAAACTAATGTTTCTCAAATTAAAATTAAACACGATTTGAAAAAAAGTTGATGATCATAAGTTTAGACAATTTTCAGCACTTTGAAATGTATTGCATATTTAACGCACTAATTATGTGTATAAGTTAAAAGCATTTCCACTGACTTTCAAGTAATTTTACTGACAAGGAAAACTAAAGTTTCTGAAATAAAAATTGAGTAGAAGGCGATTTTACAAAAATTTGGAGATCATAAGTTTAGACAATTTTCAGCCGTTTGAAATGTATTGCACTTTTAACGCACTAATTATGTGGATAAGTTAAAAGCATTTCCAATGACTTTTGAGTAATTTTATTGACCATAAAAAACTATGTGTCTAAAATCAAAATTGAGTTAGAAGGCGATTTGAAAAAATATTACAGATCATAAGTTTAGACAATTTTCAGCCGTTTGAAATGTATTGCAATTTTAACGCACTAATTATGTGGATAAGTTAAAAGCATTTCCAGAGACTTTCAAGTAATTTTACTGACAAGAAAAACTAATGTTTCTAAAATTAAAATTAAACACAATTTGAAAAAAAGTTGCAGATCATAAGATTAGACAATTTTCAGCCGTTTGAAATGTATTGCAATTTTAACGCACCAATTATGTGGATAAGTTAAAAGCATTTCCAATGACTTTCAAGTAATTTTATTGACCATAAAAAACTATGTTTCTAAAATCAAAATTGAGTTAGAAGGCGATTTGAAAAAAATATTACAGATCATAAGTTTAGACAATTTTCAGCACTTTGAAATGTATTGCAATTCTAACGCACTAATTATGTGTATAAGTTAAAAGCATTTCCAATGACTTTCAAGTAATTTTATTGACCAGAAAAAACGATGTTTCTAAAATCAAAATTGAGTTAGAAGGCGATTTGAAAAAATATTACAGATCATAAGTTTAGAAAATTTTCAGCACTTTGAAATGTATTGCATATTTAACGCACTAATTATGTGTATAAGTTAAAAGCATTTCCACTGACTTTCAAGTAATTTTACTGACAAGGAAAACTAATGTTTCTGAAATAAAAATTGAGTAGAAGGCGATTTTACAAAAATTTGGAGATCATAAGTTTAGACAATTTTCAGCCGTTTGAAATGTATTGCACTTTTAACGCACTAATTATGTGGATAAGTTAAAAGCATTTCCAGAGACTTTCAAGTAATTTTACTGACAAGAAAAACTAATTTTTCTGAAATCAAAATTGAGTAGAAGGTGATTTGAAAAAAAATTGCAGATCATAAATTTAGACAATTTTCAGCCGTTTGAAATGTATTGCAATTTTAACGCACTAATTATGTGGATAAGTTAAAAGCATTTCCACTGACTTTCAAGTAATTTTACTGACAAGGAAAACTAATGTTTCTGAAATCAAAATTGAGTAGAAGGCGATTTTACAAAAATTTGGAGATCAAAGTTTAGACAATTTTCAGCCGTTTGAAATGTATTGCAATTTTAACGCACTAATTATGTGGATAAGTTAAAAGCATTTCCACTGACTTTCAAGTAATTTTATCGACCAGAAAAAACGATGTTTCTAAAATCAAAATTGAGTTAGAAGGCGATTTGAAAAAATATTACAGATCATAAGTTTAGAAAATTTTCAGCACTTTGAAATGTATTGCATATTTAACGCACTAATTATGTGTATAAGTTAAAAGCATTTCCACTGACTTTCAAGTAATTTTACTGACAAGGAAAACTAATGTTTCTGAAATAAAAATTGAGTAGAAGGCGATTTTACAAAAATTTGGAGATCATAAGTTTAGACAATTTTCAGCCGTTTGAAATGTATTGCACTTTTAACGCACTAATTATGTGGATAAGTTAAAAGCATTTCCAGAGACTTTCAAGTAATTTTACTGACAAGAAAAACTAATTTTTCTGAAATCAAAATTGAGTAGAAGGCGATTTGAAAAAAAATTGCAGATCATAAGTTTAGACAATTTTCAGCCGTTTGAAATGTATTGCAATTTTAACGCACTAATTATGTGGATAAGTTAAAAGCATTTCCAGAGACTTTCAAGTAATTTTACTGACAAGAAAAACTATTGTTTCTAAAATTAAAATATAAAACACAATTTGAAAAAAAGTTGCAGATCATAAGTTTAGACAATTTTCAGCCGTTTGAAATGTATTGCAATTTTAACGCACTAATTATGTGGATAAGTTAAAAGCATTTCCAATGACTTTCAAGTAATTTTATTGACCATAAAAAACTATGTTTCTAAAATCAAAATTGAGTTAGAAGGCGATTTGAAAAAAATATTACAGATCATAAGTTTAGACAATTTTCAGCACTTTGAAATGTATTGCAATTCTAACGCACTAATTATGTGTATAAGTTAAAAGCATTTCCAATGACTTTCAAGTAATTTTATTGACCAGAAAAAACGATGTTTCTAAAATCAAAATTGAGTTAGAAGGCGATTTTACAAAAATTTGGAGATCATAAGTTTAGACAATTTTCAGCCGTTTGAAATGTATTGCACTTTTAACGCACTAATTATGTGGATAAGTTAAAAGCATTTCCCGAGACTTTCAAGTAATTTTACGGACAAGAAAAACTAATGTTTCTCAAATTAAAATTAAACACGATTTGAAAAAAAGTTGATGATCATAAGTTTAGACAATTTTCAGCACTTTGAAATGTATTGCATATTTAACGCACTAATTATGTGTATAAGTTAAAAGCATTTCCACTGACTTTCAAGTAATTTTACTGACAAGGAAAACTAAAGTTTCTGAAATAAAAATTGAGTAGAAGGCGATTTTACAAAAATTTGGAGATCATAAGTTTAGACAATTTTCAGCCGTTTGAAATGTATTGCACTTTTAACGCACTAATTATGTGGATAAGTTAAAAGCATTTCCAATGACTTTTGAGTAATTTTATTGACCATAAAAAACTATGTGTCTAAAATCAAAATTGAGTTAGAAGGCGATTTGAAAAAATATTACAGATCATAAGTTTAGACAATTTTCAGCCGTTTGAAATGTATTGCAATTTTAACGCACTAATTATGTGGATAAGTTAAAAGCATTTCCAGAGACTTTCAAGTAATTTTACTGACAAGAAAAACTAATGTTTCTAAAATTAAAATTAAACACAATTTGAAAAAAAGTTGCAGATCATAAGTTTAGACAATTTTCAGCCGTTTGAAATGTATTGCAATTTTAACGCACCAATTATGTGGATAAGTTAAAAGCATTTCCAATGACTTTCAAGTAATTTTATTGACCATAAAAAACTATGTTTCTAAAATCAAAATTGAGTTAGAAGGCGATTTGAAAAAAATATTACAGATCATAAGTTTAGACAATTTTCAGCACTTTGAAATGTATTGCAATTCTAACGCACTAATTATGTGTATAAGTTAAAAGCATTTCCAATGACTTTCAAGTAATTTTATTGACCAGAAAAAACGATGTTTCTAAAATCAAAATTGAGTTAGAAGGCGATTTGAAAAAATATTACAGATCATAAGTTTAGAAAATTTTCAGCACTTTGAAATGTATTGCATATTTAACGCACTAATTATGTGTATAAGTTAAAAGCATTTCCACTGACTTTCAAGTAATTTTACTGACAAGGAAAACTAATGTTTCTGAAATAAAAATTGAGTAGAAGGCGATTTTACAAAAATTTGGAGATCATAAGTTTAGACAATTTTCAGCCGTTTGAAATGTATTGCACTTTTAACGCACTAATTATGTGGATAAGTTAAAAGCATTTCCAGAGACTTTCAAGTAATTTTACTGACAAGAAAAACTAATTTTTCTGAAATCAAAATTGAGTAGAAGGTGATTTGAAAAAAAATTGCAGATCATAAATTTAGACAATTTTCAGCCGTTTGAAATGTATTGCAATTTTAACGCACTAATTATGTGGATAAGTTAAAAGCATTTCCACTGACTTTCAAGTAATTTTACTGACAAGGGAAACTAATGTTTCTGAAATCAAAATTGAGTAGAAGGCGATTTTACAAAAATTTGGAGATCAAAGTTTAGACAATTTTCAGCCGTTTGAAATGTATTGCAATTTTAACGCACTAATTATGTGGATAAGTTAAAAGCATTTCCACTGACTTTCAAGTAATTTTATCGACCAGAAAAAACGATGTTTCTAAAATCAAAATTGAGTTAGAAGGCGATTTGAAAAAATATTACAGATCATAAGTTTAGAAAATTTTCAGCACTTTGAAATGTATTGCATATTTAACGCACTAATTATGTGTATAAGTTAAAAGCATTTCCACTGACTTTCAAGTAATTTTACTGACAAGGAAAACTAATGTTTTTGAAATAAAAATTGAGTAGAAGGCGATTTTACAAAAATTTGGAGATCATAAGTTTAGACAATTTTCAGCCGTTTGAAATGTATTGCACTTTTAACGAACTAATTATGTGGATAAGTTAAAAGCATTTCCAGAGACTTTCAAGTAATTTTACTGACAAGAAAAACTAATTTTTCTGAAATCAAAATTGAGTAGAAGGCGATTTGAAAAAAAATTGCAGATCATAAGTTTAGACAATTTTCAGCCGTTTGAAATGTATTGCAATTTTAACGCACTAATTATGTGGATAAGTTAAAAGCATTTCCAATGACTTTCAAGTAATTTTATTGACCATAAAAAACTATGTTTCTAAAATCAAAATTGTTAGAAGGCGATTTGAAAAAATATTACAGATCATAAGTTCAGACAATTTTCAGCACTTTGAAATGTATTGCAATTTTAACGCACTAATTATGTGGATAAGTTAAAAGCATTTCCACTGACTTTCAAGTAATTTTATTGACCATAAAAAACTATGTTTCTAAAATCAAAATTGAGTTAGAAGGCGATTTGAAAAAATATTGCAGATCATAAGTTTAGACAATTTTCAGCCGTTTGAAATGTATTGCACTTTTAACGCACTAATTATGTGGATAAGTTAAAAGCATTTCCACTGACTTTCAAGTAATTTTACTGACAAGAAAAACTAATGTTTCTGAAATCAAAATTGAGTAGAAAGCGATTTGAAAAAAAATTGCAGATCATAAGTTTAGACTATTTTCAGCCGTTTGAAATGTATTGCACTTTTAACGCACTAATTATGTGGATAAGTTAAAAGCATTTCCCGAGACTTTCAAGTAATTTTACGGACAAGAAAAACTAATGTTTCTCAAATTAAAATTAAACACGATTTGAAAAAAAATTGCAGATCATAAGTTTAGACAATTTTCAGCCGTTTGAAATGTATTGCAATTCTAACGCACTAATTATGTGTATAAGTTAAAAGCATTTCCACTGACTTTCAAGTAATTTTACTGACAAGGAAAACTATGTTTCTAAAATCAAAATTGAGTTAGAAGGCGATTTGAAAAAATATTACAGATCATAAGTTTAGAAAAATTTCAGCACTTTGAAATGTATTGCATATTTAACGCACTAATTATGTGTATAAGTTAAAAGCATTTCCACTGACTTTCAAGTAATTTTACTGACAAGGAAAACTAATGTTTCTGAAATCAAAATTGAGTAGAAGGCGATTTGAAAAAAAATTGCAGATCATAAGTTTAGACAATTTTCAGCCGTTTGAAATGTATTGCAATTTTAACGCACTAATTATGTGGATAAGTTAAAAGCATTTCCAATGACTTTCAAGTAATTTTATTGACCATAAAAAACTATGTTTCTAAAATCAAAATTGTTAGAAGGCGATTTGAAAAAATATTACAGATCATAAGTTCAGACAATTTTCAGCACTTTGAAATGTATTGCAATTTTAACGCACTAATTATGTGGATAAGTTAAAAGCATTTCCACTGACTTTCAAGTAATTTTATTGACCATAAAAAACTATGTTTCTAAAATCAAAATTGAGTTAGAAGGCGATTTGAAAAAATATTGCAGATCATAAGTTTATACAATTTTCAGCCGTTTGAAATGTATTGCACTTTTAACGCACTAATTATGTGGATAAGTTAAAAGCCTTTCCAATGACTTTCAAGTAATTTTATTGACCATAAAAAACTATGTTTCTAAAATCAAAATTGTTAGAAGGCGATTTGAAAAAATATTACAGATCATAAGTTCAGACAATTTTCAGCACTTTGAAATGTATTGCAATTTTAACGCACTAATTATGTGGATAAGTTAAAAGCATTTCCACTGACTTTCAAGTAATTTTATTGACCATAAAAAACTATGTTTCTAAAATCAAAATTGAGTTAGAAGGCGATTTGAAAAAATATTGCAGATCATAAGTTTAGACAATTTTCAGCAGTTTGAAATGTATTGCACTTTTAACGCACTAATTATGTGGATAAGTTAAAAGCATTTCCACTGACTTTCAAGTAATTTTACTGACAAGAAAAACTAATGTTTCTGAAATCAAAATTGAGTAGAAAGCGATTTAAAAAAAATTGCAGATCATAAGTTTAGACTATTTTCAGCCGTTTGAAATGTATTGCACTTTTAACGCACTAATTATGTGGATAAGTTAAAAGCATTTCCCGAGACTTTCAAGTAATTTTACGGACAAGAAAAACTAATGTTTCTCAAATTAAAATTAAACACGATTTGAAAAAAAGTTGATGATCATAAGTTTAGACAATTTTCAGCCGTTTGAAATGTATTGCAATTTTAACGCACTAATTATGTGGATAAGTTAAAAGCATTTCCAATGACTTTCAAGTAATTTTATTGACCATAAAAAACTATGTTTCTAAAATCAAAATTGAGTTAAAAGGCGATTTGAAAAAAATATTACAGATCATAAGTTTAGACAATTTTCAGCACTTTGAAATGTATTGCAATTCTAACGCACTAATTATGTGTATAAGTTAAAAGCATTTCCACTGACTTTCAAGTAATTTTACTGACAAGGAAAACTAATGTTTCTGAAATAAAAATTGAGTAGAAGGCGATTTTACAAAAATTTGGAGATCATAAGTTTAGACAATTTTCAGCCGTTTGAAATGTATTGCACTTTTTACGCACTAATTATGTGGATAAGTTAAAAGCATTTCCCGAGACTTTCAAGTAATTTTACTGACAAGAAAAACTAATTTTTCTGAAATCAAAATTGAGTAGAAGGCGATTTGAAAAAAAATTGCAGATCATAAGTTTAGACAATTTTCAGCCGTTTGAAATGTATTGCAATTTTAACGCACTAATTATGTGGATAAGTTAAAAGCATTTCCAATGACTTTCAAGTAATTTTATTGACCATAAAAAACTATGTTTCTAAAATCAAAATTGTTAGAAGGCGATTTGAAAAAATATTACAGATCATAAGTTCAGACAATTTTCAGCACTTTGAAATGTATTGCAATTTTAACGCACTAATTATGTGGATAAGTTAAAAGCATTTCCACTGACTTTCAAGTAATTTTATTGACCATAAAAAACTATGTTTCTAAAATCAAAATTGAGTTAGAAGGCGATTTGAAAAAATATTGCAGATCATAAGTTTAGACAATTTTCAGCCGTTTGAAATGTATTGCACTTTTAACGCACTAATTATGTGGATAAGTTAAAAGCATTTCCACTGACTTTCAAGTAATTTTACTGACAAGAAAAACTAATGTTTCTGAAATCAAAATTGAGTAGAAAGCGATTTGAAAAAAAATTGCAGATCATAAATTTAGACAATTTTCAGCCGTTTGAAATGTATTGCAATTTTAACGCACTAATTATGTGGATAAGTTAAAAGCATTTCCCGAGACTTTCAAGTAATTTTACGGACAAGAAAAACTAATGTTTCTCAAATTAAAATTAAACACGATTTGAAAAAAAGTTGATGATCATAAGTTTAGACAATTTTCAGCCGTTTGAAATGTATTGCAATTTTAACGCACTAATTATGTGGATAAGTTAAAAGCATTTCCAATGACTTTCAAGTAATTTTATTGACCATAAAAAACTATGTTTCTAAAATCAAAATTGAGTTAGAAGGCGATTTGAAAAAAATATTACAGATCATAAGTTTAGACAATTTTCAGCACTTTGAAATGTATTGCAATTCTAACGCACTAATTATGTGTATAAGTTAAAAGCATTTCCACTGACTTTCAAGTAATTTTACTGACAAGGAAAACTAATGTTTCTGAAATCAAAATTGAGTAGAAGGCGATTTTACAAAAATTTGGAGATCAAAGTTTAGACAATTTTCAGCCGTTTGAAATGTATTGCAATTTTAACGCACTAATTATGTGGATAAGTTAAAAGCATTTCCACTGACTTTCAAGTAATTTTATTGACCAGAAAAAACGATGTTTCTAAAATCACAATTGAGTTAGAAGGCGATTTGAAAAAATATTACAGATGATAAGTTTAGAAAATTTTCAGCACTTTGAAATGTATTGCATATTTAACGCACTAATTATGTGTATAAGTTAAAAGCATTTCCACTGACTTTCAAGTAATTTTACTGACAAGGAAAACTAATGTTTCTGAAATAAAAATTGAGTAGAAGGCGATTTTACAAAAAATTGGAGATCATAAGTTTAGACAATTTTCAGCCGTTTGAAATGTATTGCACTTTTAACGCACTAATTATGTGGATAAGTTAAAAGCATTTCCAATGACTTTTGAGTAATTTTATTGACCATAAAAAACTATGTGTCTAAAATCAAAATTGAGTTAGAAGGCGATTTGAAAAAATATTACAGATCATAAGTTTAGACAATTTTCAGCACTTTGAAATGTATTGCAATTCTAACGCACTAATTATGTGTATAAGTTAAAAGCATTTCCACTGACTTTCAAGTAATTTTACTGACAAGGAAAACTAATGTTTCTGAAATCAAAATTGAGTAGAAGGCGATTTTACAAAAATTTGGAGATCAAAGTTTAGACAATTTTCAGCCGTTTGAAATGTATTGCAATTTTAACGCATTAATTATGTGGATAAGTTAAAAGCATTTCCACTGACTTTCAAGTAATTTTATTGACCAGAAAAAACGATGTTTCTAAAATCACAATTGAGTTAGAAGGCGATTTGAAAAAATATTACAGATGATAAGTTTAGAAAATTTTCAGCACTTTGAAATGTATTGCATATTTAACGCACTAATTATGTGTATAAGTTAAAAGCATTTCCACTGACTTTCAAGTAATTTTACTGACAAGGAAAACTAATGTTTCTGAAATAAAAATTGAGTAGAAGGCGATTTTACAAAAATTTGGAGATCATAAGTTTAGACAATTTTCAGCCGTTTGAAATGTATTGCACTTTTAACGCACTAATTATGTGGATAAGTTAAAAGCATTTCCAATGACTTTTGAGTAATTTTATTGACCATAAAAAACTATGTGTCTAAAATCAAAATTGAGTTAGAAGGCGATTTGAAAAAATATTACAGATCATAAGTTTAGACAATTTTCAGCACTTTGAAATGTATTGCAATTCTAACGCACTAATTATGTGTATAAGTTAAAAGCATTTCCACTGACTTTCAAGTAATTTTACTGACAAGGAAAACTAATGTTTCTGAAATCAAAATTGAGTAGAAGGCGATTTTACAAAAATTTGGAGATCAAAGTTTAGACAATTTTCAGCCGTTTGAAATGTATTGCAATTTTAACGCACTAATTATGTGGATAAGTTAAAAGCATTTCCACTGACTTTCAAGTAATTTTATTGACCAGAAAAAACGATGTTTCTAAAATCAAAATTGAGTTAGAAGGCGATTTGAAAAAATATTACAGATCATAAGTTTACATAATTTTCAGCACTTTGAAATGTATTGCATATTTAACGCACTAATTATGTGTATAAGTTAAAAGCATTTCCACTGACTTTCAAGTAATTTTACTGACAAGGAAAACTAATGTTTCTGAAATAAAAATTGAGTAGAAGGCGATTTTACAAAAATTTGGAGATCATAAGTTTAGACAATTTTCAGCCGTTTGAAATGTATTGCACTTTTAACGCACTAATTATGTGGATAAGTTAAAAGCATTTTTCAGAGACTTTCAAGTAATTTTACTGACAAGAAAAACTAATTTTTCTAAAATCAAAATTGAGTAGAAGGCGATTTGAAAAAAAATTGCAGATCATAAGTTTAGACAATTTTCAGCCGTTTGAAATGTATTGCAATTTTAACGCACTAATTATGTGGATAAGTTAAAAGCATTTCCAGAGACTTTCAAGTAATTTTACTGACAAGAAAAACTAATGTTTCTAAAATTAAAATTAAACACAATTTGAAAAAAAGTTGCAGATCATAAGTTTAGACTATTTTCAGCCGTTTGAAATGTATTGCACTTTTAACGCACTAATTATGTGGATAAGTTAAAAGCATTTCCCGAGACTTTCAAGTAATTTTACGGACAAGAAAAACTAATGTTTCTCAAATTAAAATTAAACACGATTTGAAAAAAAGTTGATGATCATAAGTTTAGACAATTTTCAGCCGTTTGAAATGTATTGCAATTTTAACGCACTAATTATGTGGATAAGTTAAAAGCATTTCCAATGACTTTCAAGTAATTTTATTGACCATAAAAAACTATGTTTCTAAAATCAAAATTGAGTTAGAAGGCGATTTGAAAAAAATATTACAGATCATAAGTTTAGACAATTTTCAGCACTTTGAAATGTATTGCAATTCTAACGCACTAATTATGTGTATAAGTTAAAAGCATTTCCACTGACTTTCAAGTAATTTTACTGACAAGGAAAACTAATGTTTCTGAAATCAAAATTGAGTAGAAGGCGATTTTACAAAAATTTGGAGATCAAAGTTTAGACAATTTTCAGCCGTTTGAAATGTATTGCAATTTTAACGCACTAATTATGTGGATAAGTTAAAAGCATTTCCACTGACTTTCAAGTAATTTTATTGACCAGAAAAAACGATGTTTCTAAAATCAAAATTGAGTTAGAAGGCGATTTGAAAAAATATTACAGATCATAAGTTTACATAATTTTCAGCACTTTGAAATGTATTGCATATTTAACGCACTAATTATGTGTATAAGTTAAAAGCATTTCCACTGACTTTCAAGTAATTTTACTGACAAGGAAAACTAATGTTTCTGAAATAAAAATTGAGTAGAAGGCGATTTTACAAAAATTTGGAGATCATAAGTTTAGACAATTTTCAGCCGTTTGAAATGTATTGCACTTTTAACGCACTAATTATGTGGATAAGTTAAAAGCATTTCCAATGACTTTTGAGTAATTTTATTGACCATAAAAAACTATGTGTCTAAAATCAAAATTGAGTTAGAAGGCGATTTGAAAAAATATTACAGATCATAAGTTTAGACAATTTTCAGCACTTTGAAATGTATTGCAATTCTAACGCACTAATTATGTGTATAAGTTAAAAGCATTTCCACTGACTTTCAAGTAATTTTACTGACAAGGAAAACTAATGTTTCTGAAATCAAAATTGAGTAGAAGGCGATTTTACAAAAATTTGGAGATCAAAGTTTAGACAATTTTCAGCCGTTTGAAATGTATTGCAATTTTAACGCACTAATTATGTGGATAAGTTAAAAGCATTTCCACTGACTTTCAAGTAATTTTATTGACCAGAAAAAACGATGTTTCTAAAATCACAATTGAGTTAGAAGGCGATTTGAAAAAATATTACAGATGATAAGTTTAGAAAATTTTCAGCACTTTGAAATGTATTGCATATTTAACGCACTAATTATGTGTATAAGTTAAAAGCATTTCCACTGACTTTCAAGTAATTTTACTGACAAGGAAAACTAATGTTTCTGAAATAAAAATTGAGTAGAAGGCGATTTTACAAAAATTTGGAGATCATAAGTTTAGACAATTTTCAGCCGTTTGAAATGTATTGCACTTTTAACGCACTAATTATGTGGATAAGTTAAAAGCATTTCCAATGACTTTTGAGTAATTTTATTGACCATAAAAAACTATGTGTCTAAAATCAAAATTGAGTTAGAAGGCGATTTGAAAAAATATTACAGATCATAAGTTTAGACAAATTTCAGCACTTTGAAATGTATTGCAATTCTAACGCACTAATTATGTGTATAAGTTAAAAGCATTTCCACTGACTTTCAAGTAATTTTACTGACAAGGAAAACTAATGTTTCTGAAATCAAAATTGAGTAGAAGGCGATTTTACAAAAATTTGGAGATCAAAGTTTAGACAATTTTCAGCCGTTTGAAATGTATTGCAATTTTAACGCACTAATTATGTGGATAAGTTAAAAGCATTTCCACTGACTTTCAAGTAATTTTATTGACCAGAAAAAACGATGTTTCTAAAATCAAAATTGAGTTAGAAGGCGATTTGAAAAAATATTACAGATCATAAGTTTACATAATTTTCAGCACTTTGAAATGTATTGCATATTTAACGCACTAATTATGTGTATAAGTTAAAAGCATTTCCACTGACTTTCAAGTAATTTTACTGACAAGGAAAACTAATGTTTCTGAAATAAAAATTGAGTAGAAGGCGATTTTACAAAAATTTGGAGATCATAAGTTTAGACAATTTTCAGCCGTTTGAAATGTATTGCACTTTTAACGCACTAATTATGTGGATAAGTTAAAAGCATTTTTCAGAGACTTTCAAGTAATTTTACTGACAAGAAAAACTAATTTTTCTGAAATCAAAATTGAGTAGAAGGTGATTTGAAAAAAAATTGCAGATCATAAATTTAGACAATTTTCAGCCGTTTGAAATGTATTGCAATTTTAACGCACTAATTATGTGGATAAGTTAAAAGCATTTCCACTGACTTTCAAGTAATTTTACTGACAAGAAAAACTAATGTTTCTGAAATCAAAATTGAGTAGAAGGCGATTTTACAAAAATTTGGAGATCAAAGTTTAGACAATTTTCAGCCGTTTGAAATGTATTGCAATTTTAACGCACTAATTATGTGGATAAGTTAAAAGCATTTCCACTGACTTTCAAGTAATTTTATCGACCAGAAAAAACGATGTTTCTAAAATCAAAATTGAGTTAGAAGGCGATTTGAAAAAATATTACAGATCATAAGTTTAGAAAATTTTCAGCACTTTGAAATGTATTGCATATTTAACGCACTAATTATGTGTATAAGTTAAAAGCATTTCCACTGACTTTCAAGTAATTTTACTGACAAGGAAAACTAATGTTTCTGAAATAAAAATTGAGTAGAAGGCGATTTTACAAAAATTTGGAGATCATAAGTTTAGACAATTTTCAGCCGTTTGATATGTATTGCACTTTTAACGCACTAATTATGTGGATAAGTTAAAAGCATTTCCAGAGACTTTCAAGTAATTTTACTGACAAGAAAAACTAATTTTTCTGAAATCAAAATTGAGTAGAAGGCGATTTGAAAAAAAATTGCAGATCATAAGTTTAGACAATTTTCAGCCGTTTGAAATGTATTGCAATTTTAACGCACTAATTATGTGGATAAGTTAAAAGCATTTCCAATGACTTTCAAGTAATTTTATTGACCATAAAAAACTATGTTTCTAAAATCAAAATTGAGTTAGAAGGCGATTTGAAAAAAATATTACAGATCATAAGTTTAGACAATTTTCAGCACTTTGAAATGTATTGCAATTCTAACGCACTAATTATGTGCATAAGTTAAAAGCATTTCCAATGACTTTCAAGTAATTTTATTGACCAGAAAAAACGATGTTTCTAAAATCAAAATTGAGTTAGAAGGCGATTTGAAAAAATATAACAGATCATAAGTTTAGAAAATTTTCAGCACTTTGAAATGTATTGCATATTTAACGCACTATTTATGTGTATAAGTTAAAAGCATTTCCACTGACTTTCAAGTAATTTTACTGACAAGGAAAACTAATGTTTCTGAAATAAAAATTGAGTAGAAGGCGATTTTACAAAAATTTGGAGATCATAAGTTTAGACAATTTTCAGCCGTTTGAAATGTATTGCACTTTTAACGCACTAATTATGTGGATAAGTTAAAAGCATTTCCAGAGACTTTCAAGTAATTTTACTGACAAGAAAAACTAATTTTTCTGAAATCAAAATTGAGTAGAAGGCGATTTGAAAAAAAATTGCAGATCATAAGTTCAGACAATTTTCAGCACTTTGAAATGTATTGCAATTTTAACGCACTAATTATGTGGATAAGTTAAAAGCATTTCCACTGACTTTCAAGTAATTTTATTGACCATAAAAAACTATGTTTCTAAAATCAAAATTGAGTAAGAAGGCGATTTGAAAAAATATTGCAGATCATAAGTTTAGACAATTTTCAGCCGTTTGAAATGTATTGCACTTTTAACGCACTAATTATGTGGATTAGTTAAAAGCATTTCCACTGACTTTCAAGTAATTTTACTGACAAGGAAAACTAATGTTTCTGAAATCAAAATTGAGTAGAAGGCGATTTTACAAAAATTTGGAGATCAAAGTTTAGACAATTTTCAGCCGTTTGAAATGTATTGCAATTTTAACGCACTAATTATGTGGATAAGTTAAAAGCATTTCCACTGACTTTCAAGTAATTTTATTGACCAGAAAAAACGATGTTTCTAAAATCACAATTGAGTTAGAAGGCGATTTGAAAAAATATTACAGATGATAAGTTTAGAAAATTTTCAGCACTTTGAAATGTATTGCATATTTAACGCACTAATTATGTGTATAAGTTAAAAGCATTTCCACTGACTTTCAAGTAATTTTACTGACAAGGAAAACTAATGTTTCTGAAATAAAAATTGAGTAGAAGGCGATTTTACAAAAATTTGGAGATCATAAGTTTAGACAATTTTCAGCCGTTTGAAATGTATTGCACTTTTAACGCACTAATTATGTGGATAAGTTAAAAGCATTTCCAGAGACTTTCAAGTAATTTTACTGACAAGAAAAACTAATTTTTCTGAAATCAAAATTGAGTAGAAGGCGATTTGAAAAAAAATTGCAGATCATAAGTTTATACAATTTTCAGCCGTTTGAAATGTAATGCAATTTTAACGCACTAATTATGTGGATAAGTTAAAAGCATTTCCAGAGACTTTCAAGTAATTTTACTGACAAGAAAAACTAATGTTTCTAAAATTAAAATTAAACACAATTTGAAAAAAAGTTGCAGATCATAAGTTTAGACAATTTTCAGCCGTTTGAAATGTATTGCAATTTTAACGCACTAATTATGTGGATAAGTTAAAAGCATTTCCAATGACTTTCAAGTAATTTTATTGACCATAAAAAACTATGTTTCTAAAATCAAAATTGAGTTAGAAGGCGATTTGAAAAAAATATTACAGATCATAAGTTTAGACAATTTTCAGCACTTTGAAATGTATTGCAATTCTAACGCACTAATTATGTGTATAAGTTAAAAGCATTTCCAATGACTTTCAAGTAATTTTATTGACCAGAAAAAACGATGTTTCTAAAATCAAAATTGAGTTAGAGGGCGATTTGAAAAAATATTACAGATCATAAGTTTAGAAAATTTTCAGCACTTTGAAATGTATTGCACTTTTAACGCACTAATTATGTGGATAAGTTAAAAGCATTTCCCGAGACTTTCAAGTAATTTTACGGACAAGAAAAACTAATGTTTCTCAAATTAAAATTAAACACGATTTGAAAAAAAGTTGATGATCATAAGTTTAGACAGTTTTCAGCACTTTGAAATGTATTGCAATTCTAACGCACTAATTATGTGTATAAGTTAAAAGCATTTCCACTGACTTTCAAGTAATTTTACTGACAAGGAAAACTAATGTTTCTGAAATCAAAATTGAGTAGAAGGCGATTTTACAAAAATTTGGAGATCAAAGTTTAGACAATTTTCAGCCGTTTGAAATGTATTGCAATTTTAACGCACTAATTATGTGGATAAGTTAAAAGCATTTCCACTGACTTTCAAGTAATTTTACTGACAAGGAAAACTAATGTTTCTGAAATCAAAATTGAGTAGAAGGCGATTTTACAAAAATTTGGAGATCAAAGTTTAGACAATTTTCAGCCGTTTGAAATGTATTGCAATTTTAACGCACTAATTATGTGGATAAGTTAAAAGCATTTCCACTGACTTTCAAGTAATTTTATTGACCAGAAAAAACGATGTTTCTAAAATCACAATTGAGTTAGAAGGCGATTTGAAAAAATATTACAGATGATAAGTTTAGAAAATTTTCAGCACTTTGAAATGTATTGCATATTTAACGCACTAATTATGTGTATAAGTTAAAAGCATTTCCACTGACTTTCAAGTAATTTTACTGACAAGGAAAACTAATGTTTCTGAAATAAAAATTGAGTAGAAGGCGATTTTACAAAAATTTGGAGATCATAAGTTTAGACAATTTTCAGCCGTTTGAAATGTATTGCACTTTTAACGCACTAATTATGTGGATAAGTTAAAAGCATTTCCAGAGACTTTCAAGTAATTTTACTGACAAGAAAAACTAATTTTTCTGAAATCAAAATTGAGTAGAAGGCGATTTGAAAAAAAATTGCAGATCATAAGTTTATACAATTTTCAGCCGTTTGAAATGTATTGCAATTTTAACGCACTAATTATGTGGATAAGTTAAAAGCATTTCCAGAGACTTTCAAGTAATTTTACTGACAAGAAAAACTAATGTTTCTAAAATTAAAATTAAACACAATTTGAAAAAAAGTTGCAGATCATAAGTTTAGACAATTTTCAGCCGTTTGAAATGTATTGCAATTTTAACGCACTAATTATGTGGATAAGTTAAAAGCATTTCCAATGACTTTCAAGTAATTTTATTGACCATAAAAAACTATGTTTCTAAAATCAAAATTGAGTTAGAAGGCGATTTGAAAAAAATATTACAGATCATAAGTTTAGACAATTTTCAGCACTTTGAAATGTATTGCAATTCTAACGCACTAATTATGTGTATAAGTTAAAAGCATTTCCAATGACTTTCAAGTAATTTTATTGACCAGAAAAAACGATGTTTCTAAAATCAAAATTGAGTTAGAAGGCGATTTGAAAAAATATTACAGATCATAAGTTTAGAAAATTTTCAGCACTTTGAAATGTATTGCACTTTTAACGCACTAATTATGTGGATAAGTTAAAAGCATTTCCCGAGACTTTCAAGTAATTTTACGGACAAGAAAAACTAATGTTTCTCAAATTAAAATTAAACACGATTTGAAAAAAAGTTAATGATCATAAGTTTAGACAGTTTTCAGCACTTTGAAATGTATTGCAATTCTAACGCACTAATTATGTGTATAAGTTAAAAGCATTTCCACTGACTTTCAAGTAATTTTACTGACAAGGAAAACTAATGTTTCTGAAATCAAAATTGAGTAGAAGGCGATTTTACAAAAATTTGGAGATCAAAGTTTAGACAATTTTCAGCCGTTTGAAATGTATTGCAATTTTAACGCACTAATTATGTGGATAAGTTAAAAGCATTTCCACTGACTTTCAAGTAATTTTATTGACCAGAAAAAACGATGTTTCTAAAATCACAATTGAGTTAGAAGGCGATTTGAAAAAATATTACAGATCATAAGTTTAGAAAATTTTCAGCACTTTGAAATGTATTGCATATTTAACGCACTAATTATGTGTATAAGTTAAAAGCATTTCCACTGACTTTCAAGTA
The DNA here is from genome assembly GCA_036924085.1 of Ariolimax columbianus. Taxonomy (NCBI): domain Eukaryota; kingdom Metazoa; phylum Mollusca; class Gastropoda; order Stylommatophora; family Arionidae; genus Ariolimax; species Ariolimax columbianus. Next base: position 153,231 of record JAVGWX010000030.1, read on the forward strand.
ATTTTACTGACAAGGAAAACTAATGTTTCTGAAATAAAAATTGAGTAGAAGGCGATTTTACAAAAATTTGGAGATCATAAGTTTAGACAATTTTCAGCCGTTTGAAATGTATTGCACTTTTAACGCACTAATTATGTGGATAAGTTAAAAGCATTTCCAGAGACTTTCAAGTAATTTTACTGACAAGAAAAACTAATTTTTCTGAAATCAAAATTGAGTAGAAGGCGATTTGAAAAAAAATTGCAGATCATAAGTTTATACAATTTTCAGCCGTTTGAAATGTATTGCAATTTTAACGCACTAATTATGTGGATAAGTTAAAAGCATTTCCAGAGACTTTCAAGTAATTTTACTGACAAGAAAAACTAATGTTTCTAAAATTAAAATTAAACACAATTTGAAAAAAAGTTGCAGATCATAAGTTTAGACAATTTTCAGCCGTTTGAAATGTATTGCAATTTTAACGCACTAATTATGTGGATAAGTTAAAAGCATTTCCAATGACTTTCAAGTAATTTTATTGACCATAAAAAACTATGTTTCTAAAATCAAAATTGAGTTAGAAGGCGATTTGAAAAAATATTACAGATCATAAGTTTAGAAAATTTTCAGCACTTTGAAATGTATTGCATATTTAACGCACTAATTATGTGTATAAGTTAAAAGCATTTCCACTGACTTTCAAGTAATTTTACTGACAAGGAAAACTAATGTTTCTGAAATCAAAATTGAGTAGAAGGCGATTTTACAAAAATTTGGAGATCATAAGTTTAGACAATTTTCAGCCGTTTGAAATGTATTGCAATTTTAACGCACTAATTATGTGGATAAGTTAAAAGCATTTCCAATGACTTTCAAGTAATTTTATTGACCATAAAAAACTATGTTTCTAAAATCAAAATTGAGTTAGAAGGCGATTTGAAAAAAATATTACAGATCATAAGTTTAGACAATTTTCAGCACTTTGAAATGTATTGCAATTCTAACGCACTAATTATGTGTATAAGTTAAAAGCATTTCCAATGACTTTCAAGTAATTTTATTGACCAGAAAAAACGATGTTTCTAAAATCAAAATTGAGTTAGAAGGCGATTTGAAAAAATATTACAGATCATAAGTTTAGAAAATTTTCAGCACTTTGAAATGTATTGCATATTTAACGCACTAATTATGTGTATAAGTTAAAAGCATTTCCACTGACTTTCAAGTAATTTTACTGACAAGGAAAACTAATGTTTCTGAAATAAAAATTGAGTAGAAGGCGATTTTACAAAAATTTGGAGATCATAAGTTTAGACAATTTTCAGCCGTTTGAAATGTATTGCACTTTTAACGCACTAATTATGTGGATAAGTTAAAAGCATTTTTCAGAGACTTTCAAGTAATTTTACTGACAAGAAAAACTAATTTTTCTGAAATCAAAATTGAGTAGAAGGTGATTTGAAAAAAAATTGCAGATCATAAATTTAGACAATTTTCAGCCGTTTGAAATGTATTGCAATTTTAACGCACTAATTATGTGGATAAGTTAAAAGCATTTCCACTGACTTTCAAGTAATTTTACTGACAAGAAAAACTAATGTTTCTGAAATCAAAATTGAGTAGAAGGCGATTTTACAAAAATTTGGAGATCAAAGTTTAGACAATTTTCAGCCGTTTGAAATGTATTGCAATTTTAACGCACTAATTATGTGGATAAGTTAAAAGCATTTCCACTGACTTTCAAGTAATTTTATCGACCAGAAAAAACGATGTTTCTAAAATCAAAATTGAGTTAGAAGGCGATTTGAAAAAATATTACAGATCATAAGTTTAGAAAATTTTCAGCACTTTGAAATGTATTGCATATTTAACGCACTAATTATGTGTATAAGTTAAAAGCATTTCCACTGACTTTCAAGTAATTTTACTGACAAGGAAAACTAATGTTTCTGAAATAAAAATTGAGTAGAAGGCGATTTTACAAAAATTTGGAGATCATAAGTTTAGACAATTTTCAGCCGTTTGAAATGTATTGCACTTTTAACGCACTAATTATGTGGATAAGTTAAAAGCATTTCCAGAGACTTTCAAGTAATTTTACTGACAAGAAAAACTAATTTTTCTGAAATCAAAATTGAGTAGAAGGCGATTTGAAAAAAAATTGCAGATCATAAGTTTAGACAATTTTCAGCCGTTTGAAATGTATTGCAATTTTAACGCACTAATTATGTGGATAAGTTAAAAGCATTTCCAGAGACTTTCAAGTAATTTTACTGACAAGAAAAACTAATGTTTCTAAAATTAAAATTAAACACAATTTGAAAAAAAGTTGCAGATCATAAGTTTAGACAATTTTCAGCCGTTTGAAATGTATTGCAATTTTAACGCACTAATTATGTGGATAAGTTAAAAGCATTTCCAATGACTTTCAAGTAATTTTATTGACCATAAAAAACTATGTTTCTAAAATCAAAATTGAGTTAGAAGGCGATTTGAAAAAAATATTACAGATCATAAGTTTAGACAATTTTCAGCACTTTGAAATGTATTGCAATTCTAACGCACTAATTATGTGTATAAGTTAAAAGCATTTCCACTGACTTTCAAGTAATTTTATCGACCAGAAAAAACGATGTTTCTAAAATCAAAATTGAATTAGAAGGCGATTTGAAAAAATATTACAGATCATAAGTTTAGAAAATTTTCAGCACTTTGAAATGTATTGCATATTTAACGCACTAATTATGTGTATAAGTTAAAAGCATTTCCACTGACTTTCAAGTAATTTTACTGACAAGGAAAACTAATGTTTCTGAAATAAAAATTGAGTAGAAGGCGATTTTACAAAAATTTGGAGATCATAAGTTTAGACAATTTTCAGCCGTTTGAAATGTATTGCACTTTTAACGCACTAATTATGTGGATAAGTTAAAAGCATTTCCAGAGACTTTCAAGTAATTTTACTGACAAGAAAAACTAATTTTTCTGAAATCAAAATTGAGTAGAAGGCGATTTGAAAAAAAATTGCAGATCATAAGTTTAGACAATTTTCAGCCGTTTGAAATGTATTGCAATTTTAACGCACTAATTATGTGGATAAGTTAAAAGCATTTCCAGAGACTTTCAAGTAATTTTACTGACAAGAAAAACTAATGTTTCTAAAATTAAAATTAAACACAATTTGAAAAAAAGTTGCAGATCATAAGTTTAGACAATTTTCAGCCGTTTGAAATGTATTGCAATTTTAACGCACTAATTATGTGGATAAGTTAAAAGCATTTCCAATGACTTTCAAGTAATTTTATTGACCATAAAAAACTATGTTTCTAAAATCAAAATTGAGTTAGAAGGCGATTTGAAAAAAATATTACAGATCATAAGTTTAGACAATTTTCAGCACTTTGAAATGTATTGCAATTCTAACGCACTAATTATGTGCATAAGTTAAAAGCATTTCCAATGACTTTCAAGTAATTTTATTGACCAGAAAAAACGATGTTTCTAAAATCAAAATTGAGTTAGAAGGCGATTTGAAAAAATATTACAGATCATAAGTTTAGAAAATTTTCAGCACTTTGAAATGTATTGCATATTTAACGCACTAATTATGTGTATAAGTTAAAAGCATTTCCACTGACTTTCAAGTAATTTTACTGACAAGGAAAACTAATGTTTCTGAAATCAAAATTGAGTAGAAGGCGATTTTACAAAAATTTGGAGATCAAAGTTTAGACAATTTTCAGCCGTTTGAAATGTATTGCAATTTTAACGCACTAATTATGTGGATAAGTTAAAAGCATTTCCACTGACTTTCAAGTAATTTTATTGACCAGAAAAAACGATGTTTCTAAAATCAAAATTGAGTTAGAAGGCGATTTGAAAAAATATTACAGATCATAAGTTTACATAATTTTCAGCACTTTGAAATGTATTGCATATTTAACGCACTAATTATGTGTATAAGTTAAAAGCATTTCCACTGACTTTCAAGTAATTTTACTGACAAGGAAAACTAATGTTTCTGAAATAAAAATTGAGTAGAAGGCGATTTTACAAAAATTTGGAGATCATAAGTTTAGACAATTTTCAGCCGTTTGAAATGTATTGCACTTTTAACGCACTAATTATGTGGATAAGTTAAAAGCATTTTTCAGAGACTTTCAAGTAATTTTACTGACAAGAAAAACTAATTTTTCTGAAATCAAAATTGAGTAGAAGGTGATTTGAAAAAAAATTGCAGATCATAAATTTAGACAATTTTCAGCCGTTTGAAATGTATTGCAATTTTAACGCACTAATTATGTGGATAAGTTAAAAGCATTTCCACTGACTTTCAAGTAATTTTACTGACAAGAAAAACTAATGTTTCTGAAATCAAAATTGAGTAGAAGGCGATTTTACAAAAATTTGGAGATCAAAGTTTAGACAATTTTCAGCCGTTTGAAATGTATTGCAATTTTAACGCACTAATTATGTGGATAAGTTAAAAGCATTTCCACTGACTTTCAAGTAATTTTATCGACCAGAAAAAACGATGTTTCTAAAATCAAAATTGAGTTAGAAGGCGATTTGAAAAAATATTACAGATCATAAGTTTAGAAAATTTTCAGCACTTTGAAATGTATTGCATATTTAACGCACTAATTATGTGTATAAGTTAAAAGCATTTCCACTGACTTTCAAGTAATTTTACTGACAAGGAAAACTAATGTTTCTGAAATAAAAATTGAGTAGAAGGCGATTTTACAAAAATTTGGAGATCATAAGTTTAGACAATTTTCAGCCGTTTGAAATGTATTGCACTTTTAACGCACTAATTATGTGGATAAGTTAAAAGCATTTCCAGAGACTTTCAAGTAATTTTACTGACAAGAAAAACTAATTTTTCTGAAATCAAAATTGAGTAGAAGGCGATTTGAAAAAAAATTGCAGATCATAAGTTTAGACAATTTTCAGCCGTTTGAAATGTATTGCAATTTTAACGCACTAATTATGTGGATAAGTTAAAAGCATTTCCAGAGACTTTCAAGTAATTTTACTGACAAGAAAAACTAATGTTTCTAAAATTAAAATTAAACACAATTTGAAAAAAAGTTGCAGATCATAAGTTTAGACAATTTTCAGCCGTTTGAAATGTATTGCAATTTTAACGCACTAATTATGTGGATAAGTTAAAAGCATTTCCAATGACTTTCAAGTAATTTTATTGACCATAAAAAACTATGTTTCTAAAATCAAAATTGAGTTAGAAGGCGATTTGAAAAAAATATTACAGATCATAAGTTTAGACAATTTTCAGCACTTTGAAATGTATTGCAATTCTAACGCACTAATTATGTGGATAAGTTAAAAGCATTTCCACTGACTTTCAAGTAATTTTATCGACCAGAAAAAACGATGTTTCTAAAATCAAAATTGAGTTAGAAGGCGATTTGAAAAAATATTACAGATCATAAGTTTAGAAAATTTTCAGCACTTTGAAATGTATTGCATATTTAACGCACTAATTATGTGTATAAGTTAAAAGCATTTCCACTGACTTTCAAGTAATTTTACTGACAAGGAAAACTAATGTTTCTGAAATAAAAATTGAGTAGAAGGCGATTTTACAAAAATTTGGAGATCATAAGTTTAGACAATTTTCAGCCGTTTGAAATGTATTGCAATTCTAACGCACTAATTATGTGCATAAGTTAAAAGCATTTCCAATGACTTTCAAGTAATTTTATTGACCAGAAAAAACGATGTTTCTAAAATCAAAATTGAGTTAGAAGGCGATTTGAAAAAATATTACAGATCATAAGTTTAGAAAATTTTCAGCACTTTGAAATGTATTGCATATTTAACGCACTAATTATGTGTATAAGTTAAAAGCATTTCCACTGACTTTCAAGTAATTTTACTGACAAGGAAAACTAATGTTTCTGAAATCAAAATTGAGTAGAAGGCGATTTTACAAAAATTTGGAGATCAAAGTTTAGACAATTTTCAGCCGTTTGAAATGTATTGCAATTTTAACGCACTAATTATGTGGATAAGTTAAAAGCATTTCCACTGACTTTCAAGTAATTTTATTGACCAGAAAAAACGATGTTTCTAAAATCAAAATTGAGTTAGAAGGCGATTTGAAAAAATATTACAGATCATAAGTTTACATAATTTTCAGCACTTTGAAATGTATTGCATATTTAACGCACTAATTATGTGTATAAGTTAAAAGCATTTCCACTGACTTTCAAGTAATTTTACTGACAAGGAAAACTAATGTTTCTGAAATAAAAATTGAGTAGAAGGCGATTTTACAAAAATTTGGAGATCATAAGTTTAGACAATTTTCAGCCGTTTGAAATGTATTGCACTTTTAACGCACTAATTATGTGGATAAGTTAAAAGCATTTTTCAGAGACTTTCAAGTAATTTTACTGACAAGAAAAACTAATTTTTCTGAAATCAAAATTGAGTAGAAGGTGATTTGAAAAAAAATTGCAGATCATAAATTTAGACAATTTTCAGCCGTTTGAAATGTATTGCAATTTTAACGCACTAATTATGTGGATAAGTTAAAAGCATTTCCACTGACTTTCAAGTAATTTTACTGACAAGAAAAACTAATGTTTCTGAAATCAAAATTGAGTAGAAGGCGATTTTACAAAAATTTGGAGATCAAAGTTTAGACAATTTTCAGCCGTTTGAAATGTATTGCAATTTTAACGCACTAATTATGTGGATAAGTTAAAAGCATTTCCACTGACTTTCAAGTAATTTTATCGACCAGAAAAAACGATGTTTCTAAAATCAAAATTGAGTTAGAAGGCGATTTGAAAAAATATTACAGATCATAAGTTTAGAAAATTTTCAGCACTTTGAAATGTATTGCATATTTAACGCACTAATTATGTGTATAAGTTAAAAGCATTTCCACTGACTTTCAAGTAATTTTACTGACAAGGAAAACTAATGTTTCTGAAATAAAAATTGAGTAGAAGGCGATTTTACAAAAATTTGGAGATCATAAGTTTAGACAATTTTCAGCCGTTTGAAATGTATTGCACTTTTAACGCACTAATTATGTGGATAAGTTAAAAGCATTTCCAGAGACTTTCAAGTAATTTTACTGACAAGAAAAACTAATTTTTCTGAAATCAAAATTGAGTAGAAGGCGATTTGAAAAAAAATTGCAGATCATAAGTTTAGACAATTTTCAGCCGTTTGAAATGTATTGCAATTTTAACGCACTAATTATGTGGATAAGTTAAAAGCATTTCCAGAGACTTTCAAGTAATTTTACTGACAAGAAAAACTAATGTTTCTAAAATTAAAATTAAACACAATTTGAAAAAAAGTTGCAGATCATAAGTTTAGACAATTTTCAGCCGTTTGAAATGTATTGCAATTTTAACGCACTAATTATGTGGATAAGTTAAAAGCATTTCCAATGACTTTCAAGTAATTTTATTGACCATAAAAAACTATGTTTCTAAAATCAAAATTGAGTTAGAAGGCGATTTGAAAAAAATATTACAGATCATAAGTTTAGACAATTTTCAGCACTTTGAAATGTATTGCAATTCTAACGCACTAATTATGTGCATAAGTTAAAAGCATTTCCAATGACTTTCAAGTAATTTTATTGACCAGAAAAAACGATGTTTCTAAAATCAAAATTGAGTTAGAAGGCGATTTGAAAAAATATAACAGATCATAAGTTTAGAAAATTTTCAGCACTTTGAAATGTATTGCATATTTAACGCACTATTTATGTGTATAAGTTAAAAGCATTTCCACTGACTTTCAAGTAATTTTACTGACAAGGAAAACTAATGTTTCTGAAATAAAAATTGAGTAGAAGGCGATTTTACAAAAATTTGGAGATCATAAGTTTAGACAATTTTCAGCCGTTTGAAATGTATTGCACTTTTAACGCACTAATTATGTGGATAAGTTAAAAGCATTTCCAGAGACTTTCAAGTAATTTTACTGACAAGAAAAACTAATTTTTCTGAAATCAAAATTGAGTAGAAGGCGATTTGAAAAAAAATTGCAGATCATAAGTTTAGACAATTTTCAGCCGTTTGAAATGTATTGCAATTTTAACGCACTAATTATGTGGATAAGTTAAAAGCATTTCCAGAGACTTTCAAGTAATTTTACTGACAAGAAAAACTAATGTTTCTAAAATTAAAATTAAACACAATTTGAAAAAAAGTTGCAGATCATAAGTTTAGACAATTTTCAGCCGTTTGAAATGTATTGCAATTTTAACGCACTAATTATGTGGATAAGTTAAAAGCATTTCCAATGACTTTCAAGTAATTTTATTGACCATAAAAAACTATGTTTCTAAAATCAAAATTGAGTTAGAAGGCGATTTGAAAAAAATATTACAGATCATAAGTTTAGACAATTTTCAGCACTTTGAAATGTATTGCAATTCTAACGCACTAATTATGTGGATAAGTTAAAAGCATTTCCACTGACTTTCAAGTAATTTTATCGACCAGAAAAAACGATGTTTCTAAAATCAAAATTGAGTTAGAAGGCGATTTGAAAAAATATTACAGATCATAAGTTTAGAAAATTTTCAGCACTTTGAAATGTATTGCATATTTAACGCACTAATTATGTGTATAAGTTAAAAGCATTTCCACTGACTTTCAAGTAATTTTACTGACAAGGAAAACTAATGTTTCTGAAATAAAAATTGAGTAGAAGGCGATTTTACAAAAATTTGGAGATCATAAGTTTAGACAATTTTCAGCCGTTTGAAATGTATTGCAATTCTAACGCACTAATTATGTGCATAAGTTAAAAGCATTTCCAATGACTTTCAAGTAATTTTATTGACCAGAAAAAACGATGTTTCTAAAATCAAAATTGAGTTAGAAGGCGATTTGAAAAAATATTACAGATCATAAGTTTAGAAAATTTTCAGCACTTTGAAATGTATTGCATATTTAACGCACTAATTATGTGTATAAGTTAAAAGCATTTCCACTGACTTTCAAGTAATTTTACTGACAAGGAAAACTAATGTTTCTGAAATCAAAATTGAGTAGAAGGCGATTTTACAAAAATTTGGAGATCAAAGTTTAGACAATTTTCAGCCGTTTGAAATGTATTGCAATTTTAACGCACTAATTATGTGGATAAGTTAAAAGCATTTCCACTGACTTTCAAGTAATTTTATTGACCAGAAAAAACGATGTTTCTAAAATCAAAATTGAGTTAGAAGGCGATTTGAAAAAATATTACAGATCATAAGTTTACATAATTTTCAGCACTTTGAAATGTATTGCATATTTAACGCACTAATTATGTGTATAAGTTAAAAGCATTTCCACTGACTTTCAAGTAATTTTACTGACAAGGAAAACTAATGTTTCTGAAATAAAAATTGAGTAGAAGGCGATTTTACAAAAATTTGGAGATCATAAGTTTAGACAATTTTCAGCCGTTTGAAATGTATTGCACTTTTAACGCACTAATTATGTGGATAAGTTAAAAGCATTTTTCAGAGACTTTCAAGTAATTTTACTGACAAGAAAAACTAATTTTTCTGAAATCAAAATTGAGTAGAAGGTGATTTGAAAAAAAATTGCAGATCATAAATTTAGACAATTTTCAGCCGTTTGAAATGTATTGCAATTTTAACGCACTAATTATGTGGATAAGTTAAAAGCATTTCCACTGACTTTCAAGTAATTTTACTGACAAGAAAAACTAATGTTTCTGAAATCAAAATTGAGTAGAAGGCGATTTTACAAAAATTTGGAGATCAAAGTTTAGACAATTTTCAGCCGTTTGAAATGTATTGCAATTTTAACGCACTAATTATGTGGATAAGTTAAAAGCATTTCCACTGACTTTCAAGTAATTTTATCGACCAGAAAAAACGATGTTTCTAAAATCAAAATTGAGTTAGAAGGCGATTTGAAAAAATATTACAGATCATAAGTTTAGAAAATTTTCAGCACTTTGAAATGTATTGCATATTTAACGCACTAATTATGTGTATAAGTTAAAAGCATTTCCACTGACTTTCAAGTAATTTTACTGACAAGGAAAACTAATGTTTCTGAAATAAAAATTGAGTAGAAGGCGATTTTACAAAAATTTGGAGATCATAAGTTTAGACAATTTTCAGCCGTTTGAAATGTATTGCACTTTTAACGCACTAATTATGTGGATAAGTTAAAAGCATTTCCAGAGACTTTCAAGTAATTTTACTGACAAGAAAAACTAATTTTTCTGAAATCAAAATTGAGTAGAAGGCGATTTGAAAAAAAATTGCAGATCATAAGTTTAGACAATTTTCAGCCGTTTGAAATGTATTGCAATTTTAACGCACTAATTATGTGGATAAGTTAAAAGCATTTCCAGAGACTTTCAAGTAATTTTACTGACAAGAAAAACTAATGTTTCTAAAATTAAAATTAAACACAATTTGAAAAAAAGTTGCAGATCATAAGTTTAGACAATTTTCAGCCGTTTGAAATGTATTGCAATTTTAACGCACTAATTATGTGGATAAGTTAAAAGCATTTCCAATGACTTTCAAGTAATTTTATTGACCATAAAAAACTATGTTTCTAAAATCAAAATTGAGTTAGAAGGTGATTTGAAAAAAATATTACAGATCATAAGTTTAGACAATTTTCAGCACTTTGAAATGTATTGCAATTCTAACGCACTAATTATGTGGATAAGTTAAAAGCATTTCCACTGACTTTCAAGTAATTTTATCGACCAGAAAAAACGATGTTTCTAAAATCAAAATTGAGTTAGAAGGCGATTTGAAAAAATATTACAGATCATAAGTTTAGAAAATTTTCAGCACTTTGAAATGTATTGCATATTTAACGCACTAATTATGTGTATAAGTTAAAAGCATTTCCACTGACTTTCAAGTAATTTTACTGACAAGGAAAACTAATGTTTCTGAAATAAAAATTGAGTAGAAGGCGATTTTACAAAAATTTGGAGATCATAAGTTTAGACAATTTTCAGCCGTTTGAAATGTATTGCACTTTTAACGCACTAATTATGTGGATAAGTTAAAAGCATTTCCAGAGACTTTCAAGTAATTTTACTGACAAGAAAAACTAATTTTTCTGAAATCAAAATTGAGTAGAAGGCGATTTGAAAAAAAATTGCAGATCATAAGTTTAGACAATTTTCAGCCGTTTGAAATGTATTGCAATTTTAACGCACTAATTATGTGGATAAGTTAAAAGCATTTCCAGAGACTTTCAAGTAATTTTACTGACAAGAAAAACTAATGTTTCTAAAATTAAAATTAAACACAATTTGAAAAAAAGTTGCAGATCATAAGTTTAGACAATTTTCAGCCGTTTGAAATGTATTGCAATTTTAACGCACTAATTATGTGGATAAGTTAAAAGCATTTCCAATGACTTTCAAGTAATTTTATTGACCATAAAAAACTATGTTTCTAAAATCAAAATTGAGTTAGAAGGCGATTTGAAAAAAATATTACAGATCATAAGTTTAGACAATTTTCAGCACTTTGAAATGTATTGCAATTCTAACGCACTAATTATGTGCATAAGTTAAAAGCATTTCCAATGACTTTCAAGTAATTTTATTGACCAGAAAAAACGATGTTTCTAAAATCAAAATTGAGTTAGAAGGCGATTTGAAAAAATATAACAGATCATAAGTTTAGAAAATTTTCAGCACTTTGAAATGTATTGCATATTTAACGCACTATTTATGTGTATAAGTTAAAAGCATTTCCACTGACTTTCAAGTAATTTTACTGACAAGGAAAACTAATGTTTCTGAAATAAAAATTGAGTAGAAGGCGATTTTACAAAAATTTGGAGATCATAAGTTTAGACAATTTTCAGCCGTTTGAAATGTATTGCACTTTTAACGCACTAATTATGTGGATAAGTTAAAAGCATTTCCAGAGACTTTCAAGTAATTTTACTGACAAGAAAAACTAATTTTTCTGAAATCAAAATTGAGTAGAAGGCGATTTGAAAAAAAATTGCAGATCATAAGTTCAGACAATTTTCAGCACTTTGAAATGTATTGCAATTTTAACGCACTAATTATGTGGATAAGTTAAAAGCATTTCCACTGACTTTCAAGTAATTTTATTGACCATAAAAAACTATGTTTCTAAAATCAAAATTGAGTAAGAAGGCGATTTGAAAAAATATTGCAGATCATAAGTTTAGACAATTTTCAGCCGTTTGAAATGTATTGCACTTTTAACGCACTAATTATGTGGATAAGTTAAAAGCATTTCCACTGACTTTCAAGTAATTTTACTGACAAGGAAAACTAATGTTTCTGAAATCAAAATTGAGTAGAAGGCGATTTTACAAAAATTTGGAGATCAAAGTTTAGACAATTTTCAGCCGTTTGAAATGTATTGCAATTTTAACGCACTAATTATGTGGATAAGTTAAAAGCATTTCCACTGACTTTCAAGTAATTTTATTGACCAGAAAAAACGATGTTTCTAAAATCACAATTGAGTTAGAAGGCGATTTGAAAAAATATTACAGATGATAAGTTTAGAAAATTTTCAGCACTTTGAAATGTATTGCATATTTAACGCACTAATTATGTGTATAAGTTAAAAGCATTTCCACTGACTTTCAAGTAATTTTACTGACAAGGAAAACTAATGTTTCTGAAATAAAAATTGAGTAGAAGGCGATTTTACAAAAATTTGGAGATCATAAGTTTAGACAATTTTCAGCCGTTTGAAATGTATTGCACTTTTAACGCACTAATTATGTGGATAAGTTAAAAGCATTTCCAGAGACTTTCAAGTAATTTTACTGACAAGAAAAACTAATTTTTCTGAAATCAAAATTGAGTAGAAGGCGATTTGAAAAAAAATTGCAGATCATAAGTTTATACAATTTTCAGCCGTTTGAAATGTATTGCAATTTTAACGCACTAATTATGTGGATAAGTTAAAAGCATTTCCAGAGACTTTCAAGTAATTTTACTGACAAGAAAAACTAATGTTTCTAAAATTAAAATTAAACACAATTTGAAAAAAAGTTGCAGATCATAAGTTTAGACAATTTTCAGCCGTTTGAAATGTATTGCAATTTTAACGCACTAATTATGTGGATAAGTTAAAAGCATTTCCAATGACTTTCAAGTAATTTTATTGACCATAAAAAACTATGTTTCTAAAATCAAAATTGAGTTAGAAGGCGATTTGAAAAAAATATTACAGATCATAAGTTTAGACAATTTTCAGCACTTTGAAATGTATTGCAATTCTAACGCACTAATTATGTGTATAAGTTAAAAGCATTTCCAATGACTTTCAAGTAATTTTATTGACCAGAAAAAACGATGTTTCTAAAATCAAAATTGAGTTAGAAGGCGATTTGAAAAAATATTACAGATCATAAGTTTAGAAAATTTTCAGCACTTTGAAATGTATTGCACTTTTAATGCACTAATTATGTGGATAAGTTAAAAGCATTTCCCGAGACTTTCAAGTAATTTTACGGACAAGAAAAACTAATGTTTCTCAAATTAAAATTAAACACGATTTGAAAAAAAGTTGATGATCATAAGTTTAGACAGTTTTCAGCACTTTGAAATGTATTGCAATTCTAACGCACTAATTATGTGTATAAGTTAAAAGCATTTCCACTGACTTTCAAGTAATTTTACTGACAAGGAAAACTAATGTTTCTGAAATCAAAATTGAGTAGAAGGCGATTTTACAAAAATTTGGAGATCAAAGTTTAGACAATTTTCAGCCGTTTGAAATGTATTGCAATTTTAACGCACTAATTATGTGGATAAGTTAAAAGCATTTCCACTGACTTTCAAGTAATTTTATTGACCAGAAAAAACGATGTTTCTAAAATCACAATTGAGTTAGAAGGCGATTTGAAAAAATATTACAGATGATAAGTTTAGAAAATTTTCAGCACTTTTAAATGTATTGCATATTTAACGCACTAATTATGTGTATAAGTTAAAAGCATTTCCACTGACTTTCAAGTAATTTTACTGACAAGGAAAACTAATGTTTCTGAAATAAAAATTGAGTAGAAGGCGATTTTACAAAAATTTGGAGATCATAAGTTTAGACAATTTTCAGCCGTTTGAAATGTATTGCACTTTTAACGCACTAATTATGTGGATAAGTTAAAAGCATTTCCAGAGACTTTCAAGTAATTTTACTGACAAGAAAAACTAATTTTTCTGAAATCAAAATTGAGTAGAAGGCGATTTGAAAAAAAATTGCAGATCATAAGTTTATACAATTTTCAGCCGTTTGAAATGTATTGCAATTTTAACGCACTAATTATGTGGATAAGTTAAAAGCATTTCCAGAGACTTTCAAGTAATTTTACTGACAAGAAAAACTAATGTTTCTAAAATTAAAATTAAACACAATTTGAAAAAAAGTTGCAGATCATAAGTTTAGACAATTTTCAGCCGTTTGAAATGTATTGCAATTTTAACGCACTAATTATGTGGATAAGTTAAAAGCATTTCCAATGACTTTCAAGTAATTTTATTGACCATAAAAAACTATGTTTCTAAAATCAAAATTGAGTTAGAAGGCGATTTGAAAAAATATTACAGATCATAAGTTTAGAAAATTTTCAGCACTTTGAAATGTATTGCATATTTAACGCACTAATTATGTGTATAAGTTAAAAGCATTTCCACTGACTTTCAAGTAATTTTACTGACAAGGAAAACTAATGTTTCTGAAATAAAAATTGAGTAGAAGGCGATTTTACAAAAATTTGGAGATCATAAGTTTAGACAATTTTCAGCCGTTTGAAATGTATTGCACTTTTAACGCACTAATTATGTGGATAAGTTAAAAGCATTTCCAGAGACTTTCAAGTAATTTTACTGACAAGAAAAACTAATTTTTCTGAAATCAAAATTGAGTAGAAGGCGATTTGAAAAAAAATTGCAGATCATAAGTTTAGACAATTTTCAGCCGTTTGAAATGTATTGCAATTTTAACGCACTAATTATGTGGATAAGTTAAAAGCATTTCCAGAGACTTTCAAGTAATTTTACTGACAAGAAAAACTAATGTTTCTAAAATTAAAATTAAACACAATTTGAAAAAAAGTTGCAGATCATAAGTTTAGACAATTTTCAGCCGTTTGAAATGTATTGCAATTTTAACGCACTAATTATGTGGATAAGTTAAAAGCATTTCCAATGACTTTCAAGTAATTTTATTGACCATAAAAAACTATGTTTCTAAAATCAAAATTGAGTTAGAAGGCGATTTGAAAAAAATATTACAGATCATAAGTTTAGACAATTTTCAGCACTTTGAAATGTATTGCAATTCTAACGCACTAATTATGTGTATAAGTTAAAAGCATTTCCACTGACTTTCAAGTAATTTTATCGACCAGAAAAAACGATGTTTCTAAAATCAAAATTGAGTTAGAAGGCGATTTGAAAAAATATAACAGATCATAAGTTTAGAAAATTTTCAGCACTTTGAAATGTATTGCATATTTAACGCACTAATTATGTGTATAAGTTAAAAGCATTTCCACTGACTTTCAAGTAATTTTACTGACAAGGAAAACTAATGTTTCTGAAATAAAAATTGAGTAGAAGGCGATTTTACAAAAATTTGGAGATCATAAGTTTAGACAATTTTCAGCCGTTTGAAATGTATTGCACTTTTAACGCACTAATTATGTGGATAAGTTAAAAGCATTTCCAGAGACTTTCAAGTAATTTTACTGACAAGAAAAACTAATTTTTCTGAAATCAAAATTGAGTAGAAGGCGATTTGAAAAAAAATTGCAGATCATAAGTTTAGACAATTTTCAGCCGTTTGAAATGTATTGCAATTTTAACGCACTAATTATGTGGATAAGTTAAAAGCATTTCCAGAGACTTTCAAGTAATTTTACTGACAAGAAAAACTAATGTTTCTAAAATTAAAATTAAACACAATTTGAAAAAAAGTTGCAGATCATAAGTTTAGACAATTTTCAGCCGTTTGAAATGTATTGCAATTTTAACGCACTAATTATGTGGATAAGTTAAAAGCATTTCCAATGACTTTCAAGTAATTTTATTGACCATAAAAAACTATGTTTCTAAAATCAAAATTGAGTTAGAAGGCGATTTGAAAAAAATATTACAGATCATAAGTTTAGACAATTTTCAGCACTTTGAAATGTATTGCAATTCTAACGCACTAATTATGTGCATAAGTTAAAAGCATTTCCAATGACTTTCAAGTAATTTTATTGACCAGAAAAAACGATGTTTCTAAAATCAAAATTGAGTTAGAAGGCGATTTGAAAAAATATTACAGATCATAAGTTTAGAAAATTTTCAGCACTTTGAAATGTATTGCATATTTAACGCACTAATTATGTGTATAAGTTAAAAGCATTTCCACTGACTTTCAAGTAATTTTACTGACAAGGAAAACTAATGTTTCTGAAATAAAAATTGAGTAGAAGGCGATTTTACAAAAATTTGGAGATCATAAGTTTAGACAATTTTCAGCCGTTTGAAATGTATTGCACTTTTAACGCACTAATTATGTGGATAAGTTAAAAGCATTTCCAGAGACTTTCAAGTAATTTTACTGACAAGAAAAACTAATTTTTCTGAAATCAAAATTGAGTAGAAGGCGATTTGAAAAAAAATTGCAGATCATAAGTTTAGACAATTTTCAGCCGTTTGAAATGTATTGCAATTTTAACGCACTAATTATGTGGATAAGTTAAAAGCATTTCCAGAGACTTTCAAGTAATTTTACTGACAAGAAAAACTAATGTTTCTAAAATTAAAATTAAACACAATTTGAAAAAAAGTTGCAGATCATAAGTTTAGACAATTTTCAGCCGTTTGAAATGTATTGCAATTTTAACGCACTAATTATGTGGATAAGTTAAAAGCATTTCCAATGACTTTCAAGTAATTTTATTGACCATAAAAAACTATGTTTCTAAAATCAAAATTGAGTTAGAAGGCGATTTGAAAAAATATTACAGATCATAAGTTTAGAAAATTTTCAGCACTTTGAAATGTATTGCATATTTAACGCACTAATTATGTGTATAAGTTAAAAGCATTTCCACTGACTTTCAAGTAATTTTACTGACAAGGAAAACTAATGTTTCTGAAATAAAAATTGAGTAGAAGGCGATTTTACAAAAATTTGGAGATCATAAGTTTAGACAATTTTCAGCCGTTTGAAATGTATTGCACTTTTAACGCACTAATTATGTGGATAAGTTAAAAGCATTTTTCAGAGACTTTCAAGTAATTTTACTGACAAGAAAAACTAATTTTTCTGAAATCAAAATTGAGTAGAAGGTGATTTGAAAAAAAATTGCAGATCATAAATTTAGACAATTTTCAGCCGTTTGAAATGTATTGCAATTTTAACGCACTAATTATGTGGATAAGTTAAAAGCATTTCCACTGACTTTCAAGTAATTTTACTGACAAGAAAAACTAATGTTTCTGAAATCAAAATTGAGTAGAAGGCGATTTTACAAAAATTTGGAGATCAAAGTTTAGACAATTTTCAGCCGTTTGAAATGTATTGCAATTTTAACGCACTAATTATGTGGATAAGTTAAAAGCATTTCCACTGACTTTCAAGTAATTTTATCGACCAGAAAAAACGATGTTTCTAAAATCAAAATTGAGTTAGAAGGCGATTTGAAAAAATATTACAGATCATAAGTTTAGAAAATTTTCAGCACTTTGAAATGTATTGCATATTTAACGCACTAATTATGTGTATAAGTTAAAAGCATTTCCACTGACTTTCAAGTAATTTTACTGACAAGGAAAACTAATGTTTCTGAAATAAAAATTGAGTAGAAGGCGATTTTACAAAAATTTGGAGATCATAAGTTTAGACAATTTTCAGCCGTTTGAAATGTATTGCACTTTTAACGCACTAATTATGTGGATAAGTTAAAAGCATTTCCAGAGACTTTCAAGTAATTTTACTGACAAGAAAAACTAATGTTTCTAAAATTAAAATTAAACACAATTTGAAAAAAAGTTGCAGATCATAAGTTTAGACAATTTTCAGCCGTTTGAAATGTATTGCAATTTTAACGCACTAATTATGTGGATAAGTTAAAAGCATTTCCAATGACTTTCAAGTAATTTTATTGACCATAAAAAACTATGTTTCTAAAATCAAAATTGAGTTAGAAGGCGATTTGAAAAAAATATTACAGATCATAAGTTTAGACAATTTTCAGCACTTTGAAATGTATTGCAATTCTAACGCACTAATTATGTGTATAAGTTAAAAGCATTTCCACTGACTTTCAAGTAATTTTATCGACCAGAAAAAACGATGTTTCTAAAATCAAAATTGAGTTAGAAGGCGATTTGAAAAAATATTACAGATCATAAGTTTAGAAAATTTTCAGCACTTTGAAATGTATTGCATATTTAACGCACTAATTATGTGTATAAGTTAAAAGCATTTCCACTGACTTTCAAGTAATTTTACTGACAAGGAAAACTAATGTTTCTGAAATAAAAATTGAGTAGAAGGCGATTTTACAAAAATTTGGAGATCATAAGTTTAGACAATTTTCAGCCGTTTGAAATGTATTGCACTTTTAACGCACTAATTATGTGGATAAGTTAAAAGCATTTCCAGAGACTTTCAAGTAATTTTACTGACAAGAAAAACTAATTTTTCTGAAATCAAAATTGAGTAGAAGGCGATTTGAAAAAAAATTGCAGATCATAAGTTTAGACAATTTTCAGCCGTTTGAAATGTATTGCAATTTTAACGCACTAATTATGTGGATAAGTTAAAAGCATTTCCAGAGACTTTCAAGTAATTTTACTGACAAGAAAAACTAATGTTTCTAAAATTAAAATTAAACACAATTTGAAAAAAAGTTGCAGATCATAAGTTTAGACAATTTTCAGCCGTTTGAAATGTATTGCAATTTTAACGCACTAATTATGTGGATAAGTTAAAAGCATTTCCAATGACTTTCAAGTAATTTTATTGACCATAAAAAACTATGTTTCTAAAATCAAAATTGAGTTAGAAGGCGATTTGAAAAAAATATTACAGATCATAAGTTTAGACAATTTTCAGCACTTTGAAATGTATTGCAATTCTAACGCACTAATTATGTGCATAAGTTAAAAGCATTTCCAATGACTTTCAAGTAATTTTATTGACCAGAAAAAACGATGTTTCTAAAATCAAAATTGAGTTAGAAGGCGATTTGAAAAAATATTACAGATCATAAGTTTAGAAAATTTTCAGCACTTTGAAATGTATTGCACTTTTAACGCACTAATTATGTGTATAAGTTAAAAGCATTTCCACTGACTTTCAAGTAATTTTACTGACAAGGAAAACTAATGTTTCTGAAATCAAAATTGAGTAGAAGGCGATTTTACAAAAATTTGGAGATCATAAGTTTAGACAATTTTCAGCCGTTTGAAATGTATTGCACTTTTAACGCACTAATTATGTGGATAAGTTAAAAGCATTTCCAGAGACTTTCAAGTAATTTTACTGACAAGAAAAACTAATTTTTCTGAAATCAAAATTGAGTAGAAGGCGATTTGAAAAAAAATTGCAGATCATAAGTTTAGACAATTTTCAGCCGTTTGAAATGTATTGCAATTTTAACGCACTAATTATGTGGATAAGTTAAAAGCATTTCCAGAGACTTTCAAGTAATTTTACTGACAAGAAAAACTAATTTTTCTGAAATCAAAATTGAGTAGAAGGCGATTTGAAAAAAAATTGCAGATCATAAGTTTAGACAATTTTCAGCCGTTTGAAATGTATTGCACTTTTAACGCACTAATTATGTGGATAAGTTAAAAGCATTTCCAGAGACTTTCAAGTAATTTTACTGACAAGAAAAACTAATTTTTCTGAAATCAAAATTGAGTAGAAGGCGATTTGAAAAAAAATTGCAGATCATAAGTTTAGACAATTTTCAGCCGTTTGAAATGTATTGCAATTTTAACGCACTAATTATGTGGATAAGTTAAAAGCATTTCCAATGACTTTCAAGTAATTTTATTGACCATAAAAAACTATGTTTCTAAAATCAAAATTGTTAGAAAGCGATTTGAAAAAATATTACAGATCATAAGTTCAGACAATTTTCAGCACTTTGAAATGTATTGCAATTTTAACGCACTAATTATGTGGATAAGTTAAAAGCATTTTTCAGAGACTTTCAAGTAATTTTACTGACAAGAAAAACTAATTTTTCTGAAATCAAAATTGAGTAGAAGGTGATTTGAAAAAAAATTGCAGATCATAAATTTAGACAATTTTCAGCCGTTTGAAATGTATTGCAATTTTAACGCACTAATTATGTGGATAAGTTAAAAGCATTTCCACTGACTTTCAAGTAATTTTACTGACAAGAAAAACTAATGTTTCTGAAATCAAAATTGAGTAGAAGGCGATTTTACAAAAATTTGGAGATCAAAGTTTAGACAATTTTCAGCCGTTTGAAATGTATTGCAATTTTAACGCACTAATTATGTGGATAAGTTAAAAGCATTTCCACTGACTTTCAAGTAATTTTATCGACCAGAAAAAACGATGTTTCTAAAATCAAAATTGAGTTAGAAGGCGATTTGAAAAAATATTACAGATCATAAGTTTAGAAAATTTTCAGCACTTTGAAATGTATTGCATATTTAACGCACTAATTATGTGTATAAGTTAAAAGCATTTCCACTGACTTTCAAGTAATTTTACTGACAAGGAAAACTAATGTTTCTGAAATAAAAATTGAGTAGAAGGCGATTTTACAAAAATTTGGAGATCATAAGTTTAGACAATTTTCAGCCGTTTGAAATGTATTGCACTTTTAACGCACTAATTATGTGGATAAGTTAAAAGCATTTCCAGAGACTTTCAAGTAATTTTACTGACAAGAAAAACTAATGTTTCTAAAATTAAAATTAAACACAATTTGAAAAAAAGTTGCAGATCATAAGTTTAGACAATTTTCAGCCGTTTGAAATGTATTGCAATTTTAACGCACTAATTATGTGGATAAGTTAAAAGCATTTCCAATGACTTTCAAGTAATTTTATTGACCATAAAAAACTATGTTTCTAAAATCAAAATTGAGTTAGAAGGCGATTTGAAAAAAATATTACAGATCATAAGTTTAGACAATTTTCAGCACTTTGAAATGTATTGCAATTCTAACGCACTAATTATGTGTATAAGTTAAAAGCATTTCCACTGACTTTCAAGTAATTTTATCGACCAGAAAAAACGATGTTTCTAAAATCAAAATTGAGTTAGAAGGCGATTTGAAAAAATATTACAGATCATAAGTTTAGAAAATTTTCAGCACTTTGAAATGTATTGCATATTTAACGCACTAATTATGTGTATAAGTTAAAAGCATTTCCACTGACTTTCAAGTAATTTTACTGACAAGGAAAACTAATGTTTCTGAAATAAAAATTGAGTAGAAGGCGATTTTACAAAAATTTGGAGATCATAAGTTTAGACAATTTTCAGCCGTTTGAAATGTATTGCACTTTTAACGCACTAATTATGTGGATAAGTTAAAAGCATTTCCAGAGACTTTCAAGTAATTTTACTGACAAGAAAAACTAATTTTTCTGAAATCAAAATTGAGTAGAAGGCGATTTGAAAAAAAATTGCAGATCATAAGTTTAGACAATTTTCAGCCGTTTGAAATGTATTGCAATTTTAACGCACAAATTATGTGGATAAGTTAAAAGCATTTCCAGAGACTTTCAAGTAATTTTACTGACAAGAAAAACTAATGTTTCTAAAATTAAAATTAAACACAATTTGAAAAAAAGTTGCAGATCATAAGTTTAGACAATTTTCAGCCGTTTGAAATGTATTGCAATTTTAACGCACTAATTATGTGGATAAGTTAAAAGCATTTCCAATGACTTTCAAGTAATTTTATTGACCATAAAAAACTATGTTTCTAAAATCAAAATTGAGTTAGAAGGCGATTTGAAAAAAATATTACAGATCATAAGTTTAGACAATTTTCAGCACTTTGAAATGTATTGCAATTCTAACGCACTAATTATGTGCATAAGTTAAAAGCATTTCCAATGACTTTCAAGTAATTTTATTGACCAGAAAAAACGATGTTTCTAAAATCAAAATTGAGTTAGAAGGCGATTTGAAAAAATATTACAGATCATAAGTTTAGAAAATTTTCAGCACTTTGAAATGTATTGCACTTTTAACGCACTAATTATGTGTATAAGTTAAAAGCATTTCCACTGACTTTCAAGTAATTTTACTGACAAGGAAAACTAATGTTTCTGAAATAAAAATTGAGTAGAAGGCGATTTTACAAAAATTTGGAGATCATAAGTTTAGACAATTTTCAGCCGTTTGAAATGTATTGCACTTTTAACGCACTAATTATGTGGATAAGTTAAAAGCATTTCCAGAGACTTTCAAGTAATTTTACTGACAAGAAAAACTAATTTTTCTGAAATCAAAATTGAGTAGAAGGCGATTTGAAAAAAAATTGCAGATCATAAGTTTAGACAATTTTCAGCCGTTTGAAATGTATTGCAATTTTAACGCACTAATTATGTGGATAAGTTAAAAGCATTTCCAGAGACTTTCAAGTAATTTTACTGACAAGAAAAACTAATTTTTATGAAATCAAAATTGAGTAGAAGGCGATTTGAAAAAAAATTGCAGATCATAAGTTTAGACAATTTTCAGCCGTTTGAAATGTATTGCACTTTTAACGCACTAATTATGTGGATAAGTTAAAAGCATTTCCAGAGACTTTCAAGTAATTTTACTGACAAGAAAAACTAATTTTTCTGAAATCAAAATTGAGTAGAAGGCGATTTGAAAAAAAATTGCAGATCATAAGTTTAGACAATTTTCAGCCGTTTGAAATGTATTGCAATTTTAACGCACTAATTATGTGGATAAGTTAAAAGCATTTCCAGAGACTTTCAAGTAATTTTACTGACAAGAAAAACTAATGTTTCTAAAATTAAAATTAAACACAATTTGAAAAAAAGTTGCAGATCATAAGTTTAGACAATTTTCAGCCGTTTGAAATGTATTGCAATTTTAACGCACTAATTATGTGGATAAGTTAAAAGCATTTCCAATGACTTTCAAGTAATTTTATTGACCATAAAAAACTATGTTTCTAAAATCAAAATTGAGTTAGAAGGCGATTTGAAAAAAATATTACAGATCATAAGTTTAGACAATTTTCAGCACTTTGAAATGTATTGCAATTCTAACGCACTAATTATGTGCATAAGTTAAAAGCATTTCCAATCACTTTCAAGTAATTTTATTGACCAGAAAAAACGATGTTTCTAAAATCAAAATTGAGTTAGAAGGCGATTTGAAAAAATATTACAGATCATAAGTTTAGAAAATTTTCAGCACTTTGAAATGTATTGCACTTTTAACGCACTAATTATGTGTATAAGTTAAAAGCATTTCCACTGACTTTCAAGTAATTTTACTGACAAGGAAAACTAATGTTTCTGAAATCAAAATTGAGTAGAAGGCGATTTTACAAAAATTTGGAGATCAAAGTTTAGACAATTTTCAGCCGTTTGAAATGTATTGCAATTTTAACGCACTAATTATGTGGATAAGTTAAAAGCATTTCCACTGACTTTCAAGTAATTTTATCGACCAGAAAAAACGATGTTTCTAAAATCAAAATTGAGTTAGAAGGCGATTTGAAAAAATATTACAGATCATAAGTTTAGAAAATTTTCAGCACTTTGAAATGTATTGCATATTTAACGCACTAATTATGTGTATAAGTTAAAAGCATTTCCACTGACTTTCAAGTAATTTTACTGACAAGGAAAACTAATGTTTCTGAAATAAAAATTGAGTAGAAGGCGATTTTACAAAAATTTGGAGATCATAAGTTTAGACAATTTTCAGCCGTTTGAAATGTATTGCACTTTTAACGCACTAATTATGTGGATAAGTTAAAAGCATTTCCAGAGACTTTCAAGTAATTTTACTGACAAGAAAAACTAATGTTTCTAAAATTAAAATTAAACACAATTTGAAAAAAAGTTGCAGATCATAAGTTTAGACAATTTTCAGCCGTTTGAAATGTATTGCAATTTTAACGCACTAATTATGTGGATAAGTTAAAAGCATTTCCAATGACTTTCAAGTAATTTTATTGACCATAAAAAACTATGTTTCTAAAATCAAAATTGAGTTAGAAGGCGATTTGAAAAAAATATTACAGATCATAAGTTTAGACAATTTTCAGCACTTTGAAATGTATTGCAATTCTAACGCACTAATTATGTGTATAAGTTAAAAGCATTTCCACTGACTTTCAAGTAATTTTATCGACCAGAAAAAACGATGTTTCTAAAATCAAAATTGAGTTAGAAGGCGATTTGAAAAAATATTACAGATCATAAGTTTAGAAAATTTTCAGCACTTTGAAATGTATTGCATATTTAACGCACTAATTATGTGTATAAGTTAAAAGCATTTCCACTGACTTTCAAGTAATTTTACTGACAAGGAAAACTAATGTTTCTGAAATAAAAATTGAGTAGAAGGCGATTTTACAAAAATTTGGAGATCATAAGTTTAGACAATTTTCAGCCGTTTGAAATGTATTGCACTTTTAACGCACTAATTATGTGGATAAGTTAAAAGCATTTCCAGAGACTTTCAAGTAATTTTACTGACAAGAAAAACTAATTTTTCTGAAATCAAAATTGAGTAGAAGGCGATTTGAAAAAAAATTGCAGATCATAAGTTTAGACAATTTTCAGCCGTTTGAAATGTATTGCAATTTTAACGCACTAATTATGTGGATAAGTTAAAAGCATTTCCAGAGACTTTCAAGTAATTTTACTGACAAGAAAAACTAATGTTTCTAAAATTAAAATTAAACACAATTTGAAAAAAAGTTGCAGATCATAAGTTTAGACAATTTTCAGCCGTTTGAAATGTATTGCAATTTTAACGCACTAATTATGTGGATAAGTTAAAAGCATTTCCAATGACTTTCAAGTAATTTTATTGACCATAAAAAACTATGTTTCTAAAATCAAAATTGAGTTAGAAGGCGATTTGAAAAAAATATTACAGATCATAAGTTTAGACAATTTTCAGCACTTTGAAATGTATTGCAATTCTAACGCACTAATTATGTGCATAAGTTAAAAGCATTTCCAATGACTTTCAAGTAATTTTATTGACCAGAAAAAACGATGTTTCTAAAATCAAAATTGAGTTAGAAGGCGATTTGAAAAAATATTACAGATCATAAGTTTAGAAAATTTTCAGCACTTTGAAATGTATTGCACTTTTAACGCACTAATTATGTGTATAAGTTAAAAGCATTTCCACTGACTTTCAAGTAATTTTACTGACAAGGAAAACTAATGTTTCTGAAATAAAAATTGAGTAGAAGGCGATTTTACAAAAATTTGGAGATCATAAGTTTAGACAATTTTCAGCCGTTTGAAATGTATTGCACTTTTAACGCACTAATTATGTGGATAAGTTAAAAGCATTTCCAGAGACTTTCAAGTAATTTTACTGACAAGAAAAACTAATTTTTCTGAAATCAAAATTGAGTAGAAGGCGATTTGAAAAAAAATTACAGATCATAAGTTTAGACAATTTTCAGCCGTTTGAAATGTATTGCAATTTTAACGCACTAATTATGTGGATAAGTTAAAAGCATTTCCAGAGACTTTCAAGTAATTTTACTGACAAGAAAAACTAATTTTTATGAAATCAAAATTGAGTAGAAGGCGATTTGAAAAAAAATTGCAGATCATAAGTTTAGACAATTTTCAGCCGTTTGAAATGTATTGCACTTTTAACGCACTAATTATGTGGATAAGTTAAAAGCATTTCCAGAGACTTTCAAGTAATTTTACTGACAAGAAAAACTAATTTTTCTGAAATCAAAATTGAGTAGAAGGCGATTTGAAAAAAAATTGCAGATCATAAGTTTAGACAATTTTCAGCCGTTTGAAATGTATTGCAATTTTAACGCACTAATTATGTGGATAAGTTAAAAGCATTTCCAGAGACTTTCAAGTAATTTTACTGACAAGAAAAACTAATGTTTCTAAAATTAAAATTAAACACAATTTGAAAAAAAGTTGCAGATCATAAGTTTAGACAATTTTCAGCCGTTTGAAATGTATTGCAATTTTAACGCACTAATTATGTGGATAAGTTAAAAGCATTTCCAATGACTTTCAAGTAATTTTATTGACCATAAAAAACTATGTTTCTAAAATCAAAATTGAGTTAGAAGGCGATTTGAAAAAAATATTACAGATCATAAGTTTAGACAATTTTCAGCACTTTGAAATGTATTGCAATTCTAACGCACTAATTATGTGCATAAGTTAAAAGCATTTCCAATGACTTTCAAGTAATTTTATTGACCAGAAAAAACGATGTTTCTAAAATCAAAATTGAGTTAGAAGGCGATTTGAAAAAATATTACAGATCATAAGTTTAGAAAATTTTCAGCACTTTGAAATGTATTGCACTTTTAACGCACTAATTATGTGTATAAGTTAAAAGCATTTCCACTGACTTTCAAGTAATTTTACTGACAAGGAAAACTAATGTTTCTGAAATAAAAATTGAGTAGAAGGCGATTTTACAAAAATTTGGAGATCATAAGTTTAGACAATTTTCAGCCGTTTGAAATGTATTGCACTTTTAACGCACTAATTATGTGGATAAGTTAAAAGCATTTCCAGAGACTTTCAAGTAATTTTACTGACAAGAAAAACTAATTTTTCTGAAATCAAAATTGAGTAGAAGGCGATTTGAAAAAAAATTGCAGATCATAAGTTTAGACAATTTTCAGCCGTTTGAAATGTATTGCAATTTTAACGCACTAATTATGTGGATAAGTTAAAAGCATTTCCAATGACTTTCAAGTAATTTTATTGACCATAAAAAACTATGTTTCTAAAATCAAAATTGTTAGAAGGCGATTTGAAAAAATATTACAGATCATAAGTTCAGACAATTTTCAGCACTTTGAAATGTATTGCAATTTTAACGCACTAATTATGTGGATAAGTTAAAAGCATTTCCACTGACTTTCAAGTAATTTTATTGACCATAAAAAACTATGTTTCTAAAATCAAAATTGAGTAAGAAGGCGATTTGAAAAAATATTGCAGATCATAAGTTTAGACAATTTTCAGCCGTTTGAAATGTATTGCACTTTTAACGCACTAATTATGTGGATAAGTTAAAAGCATTTCCACTGACTTTCAAGTAATTTTACTGACAAGAAAAACTAATGTTTCTGAAATCAAAATTGAGTAGAAAGCGATTTGAAAAAAAATTGCAGATCATAAGTTTAGACTATTTTCAGCCGTTTGAAATGTATTGCACTTTTAACGCACTAATTATGTGGATAAGTTAAAAGCATTTCCCGAGACTTTCAAGTAATTTTACGGACAAGAAAAACTAATGTTTCTCAAATTAAAATTAAACACGATTTGAAAAAAAGTTGATGATCATAAGTTTAGACAATTTTCAGCACTTTGAAATGTATTGCAATTCTAACGCACTAATTATGTGTATAAGTTAAAAGCATTTCCACTGACTTTCAAGTAATTTTACTGACAAGGAAAACTAATGTTTCTGAAATCAAAATTGAGTAGAAGGCGATTTTACAAAAATTTGGAGATCAAAGTTTAGACAATTTTCAGCCGTTTGAAATGTATTGCAATTTTAACGCACTAATTATGTGGATAAGTTAAAAGCATTTCCACTGACTTTCAAGTAATTTTATTGACCAGAAAAAACGATGTTTCTAAAATCACAATTGAGTTAGAAGGCGATTTGAAAAAATATTACAGATGATAAGTTTAGAAAATTTTCAGCACTTTGAAATGTATTGCATATTTAACGCACTAATTATGTGTATAAGTTAAAAGCATTTCCACTGACTTTCAAGTAATTTTACTGACAAGGAAAACTAATGTTTCTGAAATAAAAATTGAGTAGAAGGCGATTTTACAAAAATTTGGAGATCATAAGTTTAGACAATTTTCAGCCGTTTGAAATGTATTGCACTTTTAACGCACTAATTATGTGGATAAGTTAAAAGCATTTCCAGAGACTTTCAAGTAATTTTACTGACAAGAAAAACTAATGTTTCTAAAATTAAAATTAAACACAATTTGAAAAAAAGTTGCAGATCATAAGTTTAGACAATTTTCAGCACTTTGAAATGTATTGCAATTCTAACGCACTAATTATGTGTATAAGTTAAAAGCATTTCCACTGACTTTCAAGTAATTTTACTGACAAGGAAAACTAATGTTTCTGAAATCAAAATTGAGTAGAAGGCGATTTTACAAAAATTTGGAGATCAAAGTTTAGACAATTTTCAGCCGTTTGAAATGTATTGCAATTTTAACGCACTAATTATGTGGATAAGTTAAAAGCATTTCCACTGACTTTCAAGTAATTTTATTGACCAGAAAAAACGATGTTTCTAAAATCACAATTGAGTTAGAAGGCGATTTGAAAAAATATTACAGATGATAAGTTTAGAAAATTTTCAGCACTTTGAAATGTATTGCATATTTAACGCACTAATTATGTGTATAAGTTAAAAGCATTTCCACTGACTTTCAAGTAATTTTACTGACAAGGAAAACTAATGTTTCTGAAATCAAAATTGAGTAGAAGGCGATTTTACAAAAATTTGGAGATCATAAGTTTAGACAATTTTCAGCCGTTTGAAATGTATTGCAATTTTAACGCACTAATTATGTGGATAAGTTAAAAGCATTTCCAATGACTTTCAAGTAATTTTATTGACCATAAAAAACTATGTTTCTAAAATCAAAATTGAGTTAGAAGGCGATTTGAAAAAAATATTACAGATCATAAGTTTAGACAATTTTCAGCACTTTGAAATGTATTGCAATTCTAACGCACTAATTATGTGTATAAGTTAAAAGCATTTCCAATGACTTTCAAGTAATTTTATTGACCAGAAAAAACGATGTTTCTAAAATCAAAATTGAGTTAGAAGGCGATTTGAAAAAATATTACAGATCATAAGTTTAGAAAATTTTCAGCACTTTGAAATGTATTGCATATTTAACGCACTAATTATGTGTATAAGTTAAAAGCATTTCCACTGACTTTCAAGTAATTTTACTGACAAGGAAAACTAATGTTTCTGAAATAAAAATTGAGTAGAAGGCGATTTTACAAAAATTTGGAGATCATAAGTTTAGACAATTTTCAGCCGTTTGAAATGTATTGCACTTTTAACGCACTAATTATGTGGATAAGTTAAAAGCATTTTTCAGAGACTTTCAAGTAATTTTACTGACAAGAAAAACTAATTTTTCTGAAATCAAAATTGAGTAGAAGGTGATTTGAAAAAAAATTGCAGATCATAAATTTAGACAATTTTCAGCCGTTTGAAATGTATTGCAATTTTAACGCACTAATTATGTGGATAAGTTAAAAGCATTTCCACTGACTTTCAAGTAATTTTACTGACTAGAAAAACTAATGTTTCTGAAATCAAAATTGAGTAGAAGGCGATTTTACAAAAATTTGGAGATCAAAGTTTAGACAATTTTCAGCCGTTTGAAATGTATTGCAATTTTAACGCACTAATTATGTGGATAAGTTAAAAGCATTTCCAGAGACTTTCAAGTAATTTTACTGACAAGAAAAACTAATTTTTCTGAAATCAAAATTGAGTAGAAGGCGATTTGAAAAAAAATTACAGATCATAAGTTTAGACAATTTTCAGCCGTTTGAAATGTATTGCAATTTTAACGCACTAATTATGTGGATAAGTTAAAAGCATTTCCAGAGACTTTCAAGTAATTTTACTGACAAGAAAAACTAATTTTTATGAAATCAAAATTGAGTAGAAGGCGATTTGAAAAAAAATTGCAGATCATAAGTTTAGACAATTTTCAGCCGTTTGAAATGTATTGCACTTTTAACGCACTAATTATGTGGATAAGTTAAAAGCATTTCCAGAGACTTTCAAGTAATTTTACTGACAAGAAAAACTAATTTTTCTGAAATCAAAATTGAGTAGAAGGCGATTTGAAAAAAAATTGCAGATCATAAGTTTAGACAATTTTCAGCCGTTTGAAATGTATTGCAATTTTAACGCACTAATTATGTGGATAAGTTAAAAGCATTTCCAGAGACTTTCAAGTAATTTTACTGACAAGAAAAACTAATGTTTCTAAAATTAAAATTAAACACAATTTGAAAAAAAGTTGCAGATCATAAGTTTAGACAATTTTCAGCCGTTTGAAATGTATTGCAATTTTAACGCACTAATTATGTGGATAAGTTAAAAGCATTTCCAATGACTTTCAAGTAATTTTATTGACCATAAAAAACTATGTTTCTAAAATCAAAATTGAGTTAGAAGGCGATTTGAAAAAAATATTACAGATCATAAGTTTAGACAATTTTCAGCACTTTGAAATGTATTGCAATTCTAACGCACTAATTATGTGCATAAGTTAAAAGCATTTCCAATGACTTTCAAGTAATTTTATTGACCAGAAAAAACGATGTTTCTAAAATCAAAATTGAGTTAGAAGGCGATTTGAAAAAATATTACAGATCATAAGTTTAGAAAATTTTCAGCACTTTGAAATGTATTGCACTTTTAACGCACTAATTATGTGTATAAGTTAAAAGCATTTCCACTGACTTTCAAGTAATTTTACTGACAAGGAAAACTAATGTTTCTGAAATAAAAATTGAGTAGAAGGCGATTTTACAAAAATTTGGAGATCATAAGTTTAGACAATTTTCAGCCGTTTGAAATGTATTGCACTTTTAACGCACTAATTATGTGGATAAGTTAAAAGCATTTCCAGAGACTTTCAAGTAATTTTACTGACAAGAAAAACTAATTTTTCTGAAATCAAAATTGAGTAGAAGGCGATTTGAAAAAAAATTGCAGATCATAAGTTTAGACAATTTTCAGCCGTTTGAAATGTATTGCAATTTTAACGCACTAATTATGTGGATAAGTTAAAAGCATTTCCAATGACTTTCAAGTAATTTTATTGACCATAAAAAACTATGTTTCTAAAATCAAAATTGTTAGAAGGCGATTTGAAAAAATATTACAGATCATAAGTTCAGACAATTTTCAGCACTTTGAAATGTATTGCAATTTTAACGCACTAATTATGTGGATAAGTTAAAAGCATTTCCACTGACTTTCAAGTAATTTTATTGACCATAAAAAACTATGTTTCTAAAATCAAAATTGAGTAAGAAGGCGATTTGAAAAAATATTGCAGATCATAAGTTTAGACAATTTTCAGCCGTTTGAAATGTATTGCACTTTTAACGCACTAATTATGTGGATAAGTTAAAAGCATTTCCACTGACTTTCAAGTAATTTTACTGACAAGAAAAACTAATGTTTCTGAAATCAAAATTGAGTAGAAAGCGATTTGAAAAAAAATTGCAGATCATAAGTTTAGACTATTTTCAGCCGTTTGAAATGTATTGCACTTTTAACGCACTAATTATGTGGATAAGTTAAAAGCATTTCCCGAGACTTTCAAGTAATTTTACGGACAAGAAAAACTAATGTTTCTCAAATTAAAATTAAACACGATTTGAAAAAAAGTTGATGATCATAAGTTTAGACAATTTTCAGCACTTTGAAATGTATTGCAATTCTAACGCACTAATTATGTGTATAAGTTAAAAGCATTTCCACTGACTTTCAAGTAATTTTACTGACAAGGAAAACTAATGTTTCTGAAATCAAAATTGAGTAGAAGGCGATTTTACAAAAATTTGGAGATCAAAGTTTAGACAATTTTCAGCCGTTTGAAATGTATTGCAATTTTAACGCACTAATTATGTGGATAAGTTAAAAGCATTTCCACTGACTTTCAAGTAATTTTATTGACCAGAAAAAACGATGTTTCTAAAATCACAATTGAGTTAGAAGGCGATTTGAAAAAATATTACAGATGATAAGTTTAGAAAATTTTCAGCACTTTGAAATGTATTGCATATTTAACGCACTAATTATGTGTATAAGTTAAAAGCATTTCCACTGACTTTCAAGTAATTTTACTGACAAGGAAAACTAATGTTTCTGAAATAAAAATTGAGTAGAAGGCGATTTTACAAAAATTTGGAGATCATAAGTTTAGACAATTTTCAGCCGTTTGAAATGTATTGCACTTTTAACGCACTAATTATGTGGATAAGTTAAAAGCATTTCCAGAGACTTTCAAGTAATTTTACTGACAAGAAAAACTAATGTTTCTAAAATTAAAATTAAACACAATTTGAAAAAAAGTTGCAGATCATAAGTTTAGACAATTTTCAGCACTTTGAAATGTATTGCAATTCTAACGCACTAATTATGTGTATAAGTTAAAAGCATTTCCACTGACTTTCAAGTAATTTTACTGACAAGGAAAACTAATGTTTCTGAAATCAAAATTGAGTAGAAGGCGATTTTACAAAAATTTGGAGATCAAAGTTTAGACAATTTTCAGCCGTTTGAAATGTATTGCAATTTTAACGCACTAATTATGTGGATAAGTTAAAAGCATTTCCACTGACTTTCAAGTAATTTTATTGACCAGAAAAAACGATGTTTCTAAAATCACAATTGAGTTAGAAGGCGATTTGAAAAAATATTACAGATGATAAGTTTAGAAAATTTTCAGCACTTTGAAATGTATTGCATATTTAACGCACTAATTATGTGTATAAGTTAAAAGCATTTCCACTGACTTTCAAGTAATTTTACTGACAAGGAAAACTAATGTTTCTGAAATCAAAATTGAGTAGAAGGCGATTTTACAAAAATTTGGAGATCATAAGTTTAGACAATTTTCAGCCGTTTGAAATGTATTGCAATTTTAACGCACTAATTATGTGGATAAGTTAAAAGCATTTCCAATGACTTTCAAGTAATTTTATTGACCATAAAAAAACTATGTTTCTAAAATCAAAATTGAGTTAGAAGGCGATTTGAAAAAAATATTACAGATCATAAGTTTAGACAATTTTCAGCACTTTGAAATGTATTGCAATTCTAACGCACTAATTATGTGTATAAGTTAAAAGCATTTCCAATGACTTTCAAGTAATTTTATTGACCAGAAAAAACGATGTTTCTAAAATCAAAATTGAGTTAGAAGGCGATTTGAAAAAATATTACAGATCATAAGTTTAGAAAATTTTCAGCACTTTGAAATGTATTGCATATTTAACGCACTAATTATGTGTATAAGTTAAAAGCATTTCCACTGACTTTCAAGTAATTTTACTGACAAGGAAAACTAATGTTTCTGAAATAAAAATTGAGTAGAAGGCGATTTTACAAAAATTTGGAGATCATAAGTTTAGACAATTTTCAGCCGTTTGAAATGTATTGCACTTTTAACGCACTAATTATGTGGATAAGTTAAAAGCATTTTTCAGAGACTTTCAAGTAATTTTACTGACAAGAAAAACTAATTTTTCTGAAATCAAAATTGAGTAGAAGGTGATTTGAAAAAAAATTGCAGATCATAAATTTAGACAATTTTCAGCCGTTTGAAATGTATTGCAATTTTAACGCACTAATTATGTGGATAAGTTAAAAGCATTTCCACTGACTTTCAAGTAATTTTACTGACAAGGAAAACTAATGTTTCTGAAATCAAAATTGAGTAGAAGGCGATTTTACAAAAATTTGGAGATCAAAGTTTAGACAATTTTCAGCCGTTTGAAATGTATTGCAATTTTAACGCACTAATTATGTGGATAAGTTAAAAGCATTTCCACTGACTTTCAAGTAATTTTATTGACCAGAAAAAACGATGTTTCTAAAATCACAATTGAGTTAGAAGGCGATTTGAAAAAATATTACAGATGATAAGTTTAGAAAATTTTCAGCACTTTGAAATGTATTGCATATTTAACGCACTAATTATGTGTATAAGTTAAAAGCATTTCCACTGACTTTCAAGTAATTTTACTGACAAGGAAAACTAATGTTTCTGAAATAAAAATTGAGTAGAAGGCGATTTTACAAAAATTTGGAGATCATAAGTTTAGACAATTTTCAGCCGTTTGAAATGTATTGCACTTTTAACGCACTAATTATGTGGATAAGTTAAAAGCATTTTTCAGAGACTTTCAAGTAATTTTACTGACAAGAAAAACTAATTTTTCTGAAATCAAAATTGAGTAGAAGGTGATTTGAAAAAAAATTGCAGATCATAAATTTAGACAATTTTCAGCCGTTTGAAATGTATTGCAATTTTAACGCACTAATTATGTGGATAAGTTAAAAGCATTTCCACTGACTTTCAAGTAATTTTACTGACTAGAAAAACTAATGTTTCTGAAATCAAAATTGAGTAGAAGGGCGATTTTACAAAAATTTGGAGATCAAAGTTTAGACAATTTTCAGCCGTTTGAAATGTATTGCAATTTTAACGCACTAATTATGTGGATAAGTTAAAAGCATTTCCACTGACTTTCAAGTAATTTTATCGACCAGAAAAAACTATGTTTCTAAAATCAAAATTGAGTTAGAAGGCGATTTGAAAAAAAATTGCAGATCATAAGTTTAGACAATTTTCAGCCGTTTGAAATGTATTGCACTTTTAACGCACTAATTATGTGGATAAGTTAAAAGCATTTCCAGAGACTTTCAAGTAATTTTACTGACAAGAAAAACTAATGTTTCTAAAATTAAAATTAAACACAATTTGAAAAAAAGTTGCAGATCATAAGTTTAGACAATTTTCAGCACTTTGAAATGTATTGCAATTCTAACGCACTAATTATGTGTATAAGTTAAAAGCATTTCCACTGACTTTCAAGTAATTTTACTGACAAGGAAAACTAATGTTTCTGAAATCAAAATTGAGTAGAAGGCGATTTTACAAAAATTTGGAGATCAAAGTTTAGACAATTTTCAGCCGTTTGAAATGTATTGCAATTTTAACGCACTAATTATGTGGATAAGTTAAAAGCATTTCCACTGACTTTCAAGTAATTTTATTGACCAGAAAAAACGATGTTTCTAAAATCACAATTGAGTTAGAAGGCGATTTGAAAAAATATTACAGATGATAAGTTTAGAAAATTTTCAGCACTTTGAAATGTATTGCATATTTAACGCACTAATTATGTGTATAAGTTAAAAGCATTTCCACTGACTTTCAAGTAATTTTACTGACAAGGAAAACTAATGTTTCTGAAATCAAAATTGAGTAGAAGGCGATTTTACAAAAATTTGGAGATCATAAGTTTAGACAATTTTCAGCCGTTTGAAATGTATTGCAATTTTAACGCACTAATTATGTGGATAAGTTAAAAGCATTTCCAATGACTTTCAAGTAATTTTATTGACCATAAAAAACTATGTTTCTAAAATCAAAATTGAGTTAGAAGGCGATTTGAAAAAAATATTACAGATCATAAGTTTAGACAATTTTCAGCACTTTGAAATGTATTGCAATTCTAACGCACTAATTATGTGTATAAGTTAAAAGCATTTCCAATGACTTTCAAGTAATTTTATTGACCAGAAAAAACGATGTTTCTAAAATCAAAATTGAGTTAGAAGGCGATTTGAAAAAATATTACAGATCATAAGTTTAGAAAATTTTCAGCACTTTGAAATGTATTGCATATTTAACGCACTAATTATGTGTATAAGTTAAAAGCATTTCCACTGACTTTCAAGTAATTTTACTGACAAGGAAAACTAATGTTTCTGAAATAAAAATTGAGTAGAAGGCGATTTTACAAAAATTTGGAGATCATAAGTTTAGACAATTTTCAGCCGTTTGAAATGTATTGCACTTTTAACGCACTAATTATGTGGATAAGTTAAAAGCATTTTTCAGAGACTTTCAAGTAATTTTACTGACAAGAAAAACTAATTTTTCTGAAATCAAAATTGAGTAGAAGGTGATTTGAAAAAAAATTGCAGATCATAAATTTAGACAATTTTCAGCCGTTTGAAATGTATTGCAATTTTAACGCACTAATTATGTGGATAAGTTAAAAGCATTTCCACTGACTTTCAAGTAATTTTACTGACAAGGAAAACTAATGTTTCTGAAATCAAAATTGAGTAGAAGGCGATTTTACAAAAATTTATAGATCAAAGTTTAGACAATTTTCAGCCGTTTGAAATGTATTGCAATTTTAACGCACTAATTATGTGGATAAGTTAAAAGCATTTCCACTGACTTTCAAGTAATTTTATTGACCAGAAAAAACGATGTTTCTAAAATCACAATTGAGTTAGAAGGCGATTTGAAAAAATATTACAGATGATAAGTTTAGAAAATTTTCAGCACTTTGAAATGTATTGCATATTTAACGCACTAATTATGTGTATAAGTTAAAAGCATTTCCACTGACTTTCAAGTAATTTTACTGACAAGGAAAACTAATGTTTCTGAAATAAAAATTGAGTAGAAGGCGATTTTACAAAAATTTGGAGATCATAAGTTTAGACAATTTTCAGCCGTTTGAAATGTATTGCACTTTTAACGCACTAATTATGTGGATAAGTTAAAAGCATTTTTCAGAGACTTTCAAGTAATTTTACTGACAAGAAAAACTAATTTTTCTGAAATCAAAATTGAGTAGAAGGTGATTTGAAAAAAAATTGCAGATCATAAATTTAGACAATTTTCAGCCGTTTGAAATGTATTGCAATTTTAACGCACTAATTATGTGGATAAGTTAAAAGCATTTCCACTGACTTTCAAGTAATTTTACTGACTAGAAAAACTAATGTTTCTGAAATCAAAATTGAGTAGAAGGCGATTTTACAAAAATTTGGAGATCAAAGTTTAGACAATTTTCAGCCGTTTGAAATGTATTGCAATTTTAACGCACTAATTATGTGGATAAGTTAAAAGCATTTCCACTGACTTTCAAGTAATTTTATCGACCAGAAAAAACTATGTTTCTAAAATCAAAATTGAGTTAGAAGGCGATTTGAAAAAATATTACAGATCATAAGTTTAGAAAATTTTCAGCACTTTGAAATGTATTGCATATTTAACGCACTAATTATGTGTATAAGTTAAAAGCATTTCCACTGACTTTCAAGTAATTTTACTGACAAGGAAAACTAATGTTTCTGAAATAAAAATTGAGTAGAAGGCGATTTTACAAAAATTTGGAGATCATAAGTTTAGACAATTTTCAGCCGTTTGAAATGTATTGCACTTTTAACGCACTAATTATGTGGATAAGTTAAAAGCATTTCCAGAGACTTTCAAGTAATTTTACTGACAAGAAAAACTAATTTTTCTGAAATCAAAATTGAGTAGAAGGCGATTTGAAAAAAAATTGCAGATCATAAGTTTATACAATTTTCAGCCGTTTGAAATGTATTGCAATTTTAACGCACTAATTATGTGGATAAGTTAAAAGCATTTCCAGAGACTTTCAAGTAATTTTACTGACAAGAAAAACTAATGTTTCTAAAATTAAAATTAAACACAATTTGAAAAAAAGTTGCAGATCATAAGTTTAGACAATTTTCAGCCGTTTGAAATGTATTGCAATTTTAACGCACTAATTATGTGGATAAGTTAAAAGCATTTCCAATGACTTTCAAGTAATTTTATTGACCATAAAAAACTATGTTTCTAAAATCAAAATTGAGTTAGAAGGCGATTTGAAAAAAATATTACAGATCATAAGTTTAGACAATTTTCAGCACTTTGAAATGTATTGCAATTCTAACGCACTAATTATGTGTATAAGTTAAAAGCATTTCCACTGACTTTCAAGTAATTTTATCGACCAGAAAAAACGATGTTTCTAAAATCAAAATTGAGTTAGAAGGCGATTTGAAAAAATATTACAGATCATAAGTTTAGAAAATTTTCAGCACTTTGAAATGTATTGCATATTTAACGCACTAATTATGTGTATAAGTTAAAAGCATTTCCACTGACTTTCAAGTAATTTTACTGACAAGGAAAACTAATGTTTCTGAAATCAAAATTGAGTAGAAGGCGATTTTACAAAAATTTGGAGATCATAAGTTTAGACAATTTTCAGCCGTTTGAAATGTATTGCACTTTTAACGCACTAATTATGTGGATAAGTTAAAAGCATTTCCAGAGACTTTCAAGTAATTTTACTGACAAGAAAAACTAATTTTTCTGAAATCAAAATTGAGTAGAAGGCGATTTGAAAAAAAATTGCAGATCATAAGTTTATACAATTTTCAGCCGTTTGAAATGTATTGCAATTTTAACGCACTAATTATGTGGATAAGTTAAAAGCATTTCCAGAGACTTTCAAGTAATTTTACTGACAAGAAAAACTAATGTTTCTAAAATTAAAATTAAACACAATTTGAAAAAAAGTTGCAGATCATAAGTTTAGACAATTTTCAGCCGTTTGAAATGTATTGCAATTTTAACGCGCTAATTATGTGGATAAGTTAAAAGCATTTCCAATGACTTTCAAGTAATTTTATTGACCATAAAAAACTATGTTTCTAAAATCAAAATTGAGTTAGAAGGCGATTTGAAAAAAATATTACAGATCATAAGTTTAGACAATTTTCAGCACTTTGAAATGTATTGCAATTCTAACGCACTAATTATGTGCATAAGTTAAAAGCATTTCCAATGACTTTCAAGTAATTTTATTGACCAGAAAAAACGATGTTTCTAAAATCAAAATTGAGTTAGAAGGCGATTTGAAAAAATATTACAGATCATAAGTTTAGAAAATTTTCAGCACTTTGAAATGTATTGCATATTTAACGCACTAATTATGTGTATAAGTTAAAAGCATTTCCACTGACTTTCAAGTAATTTTACTGACAAGGAAAACTAATGTTTCTGAAATAAAAATTGAGTAGAAGGCGATTTTACAAAAATTTGGAGATCATAAGTTTAGACAATTTTCAGCCGTTTGAAATGTATTGCACTTTTAACGCACTAATTATGTGGATAAGTTAAAAGCATTTCCAGAGACTTTCAAGTAATTTTACTGACAAGAAAAACTAATTTTTCTGAAATCAAAATTGAGTAGAAGGCGATTTGAAAAAAAATTGCAGATCATAAGTTTAGACAATTTTCAGCCGTTTGAAATGTATTGCAATTTTAACGCACTAATTATGTGGATAAGTTAAAAGCATTTCCAGAGACTTTCAAGTAATTTTACTGACAAGAAAAACTAATGTTTCTAAAATAAAAATTAAACACGATTTTAAAAAAAGTTGCAGATTATAAGTTTAGACAATTTTCAGCCGTTTGAAATGTATTGCAATTTTAACGCACTAATTATGTGGATAAGTTAAAAGCATTTCCAATGACTTTCAAGTAATTTTATTGACCATAAAAAACTATGTTTCTAAAATCAAAATTGTTAGAAGGCGATTTGAAAAAATATTACAGATCATAAGTTTAGAAAATTTTCAGCACTTTGAAATGTATTGCATATTTAACGCACTAATTATGTGTATAAGTTAAAAGCATTTCCACTGACTTTCAAGTAATTTTACTGACAAGGAAAACTAATGTTTCTGAAATAAAAATTGAGTAGAAGGCGATTTTACAAAAATTTGGAGATCATAAGTTTAGACAATTTTCAGCCGTTTGAAATGTATTGCACTTTTAACGCACTAATTATGTGGATAAGTTAAAAGCATTTTTCAGAGACTTTCAAGTAATTTTACTGACAAGAAAAACTAATTTTTCTGAAATCAAAATTGAGTAGAAGGTGATTTGAAAAAAAATTGCAGATCATAAATTTAGACAATTTTCAGCCGTTTGAAATGTATTGCAATTTTAACGCACTAATTATGTGGATAAGTTAAAAGCATTTCCACTGACTTTCAAGTAATTTTACTGACAAGGAAAACTAATGTTTCTGAAATCAAAATTGAGTAGAAGGCGATTTTACAAAAATTTTGAGATCAAAGTTTAGACAATTTTCAGCCGTTTGAAATGTATTGCAATTTTAACGCACTAATTATGTGGATAAGTTAAAAGCATTTCCACTGACTTTCAAGTAATTTTATTGACCAGAAAAAACGATGTTTCTAAAATCACAATTGAGTTAGAAGGCGATTTGAAAAAATATTACAGATGATAAGTTTAGAAAATTTTCAGCACTTTGAAATGTATTGCATATTTAACGCACTAATTATGTGTATAAGTTAAAAGCATTTCCACTGACTTTCAAGTAATTTTACTGACAAGGAAAACTAATGTTTCTGAAATAAAAATTGAGTAGAAGGCGATTTTACAAAAATTTGGAGATCATAAGTTTAGACAATTTTCAGCCGTTTGAAATGTATTGCACTTTTAACGCACTAATTATGTGGATAAGTTAAAAGCATTTTTCAGAGACTTTCAAGTAATTTTACTGACAAGAAAAACTAATTTTTCTGAAATCAAAATTGAGTAGAAGGTGATTTGAAAAAAAATTGCAGATCATAAATTTAGACAATTTTCAGCCGTTTGAAATGTATTGCAATTTTAACGCACTAATTATGTGGATAAGTTAAAAGCATTTCCACTGACTTTCAAGTAATTTTACTGACTAGAAAAACTAATGTTTCTGAAATCAAAATTGAGTAGAAGGCGATTTTACAAAAATTTGGAGATCAAAGTTTAGACAATTTTCAGCCGTTTGAAATGTATTGCAATTTTAACGCACTAATTATGTGGATAAGTTAAAAGCATTTCCACTGACTTTCAAGTAATTTTATCGACCAGAAAAAACTATGTTTCTAAAATCAAAATTGAGTTAGAAGGCGATTTGAAAAAATATTACAGATCATAAGTTTAGAAAATTTTCAGCACTTTGAAATGTATTGCATATTTAACGCACTAATTATGTGTATAAGTTAAAAGCATTTCCACTGACTTTCAAGTAATTTTACTGACAAGGAAAACTAATGTTTCTGAAATAAAAATTGAGTAGAAGGCGATTTTACAAAAATTTGGAGATCATAAGTTTAGACAATTTTCAGCCGTTTGAAATGTATTGCACTTTTAACGCACTAATTATGTGGATAAGTTAAAAGCATTTCCAGAGACTTTCAAGTAATTTTACTGACAAGAAAAACTAATTTTTCTGAAATCAAAATTGAGTAGAAGGCGATTTGAAAAAAAATTGCAGATCATAAGTTTAGACAATTTTCAGCCGTTTGAAATGTATTGCAATTTTAACGCACTAATTATGTGGATAAGTTAAAAGCATTTCCAGAGACTTTCAAGTAATTTTACTGACAAGAAAAACTAATGTTTCTAAAATTAAAATTAAACACAATTTGAAAAAAAGTTGCAGATCATAAGTTTAGATAATTTTCAGCCGTTTGAAATGTATTGCAATTTTAACGCACTAATTATGTGGATAAGTTAAAAGCATTTCCAATGACTTTCAAGTAATTTTATTGACCATAAAAAACTATGTTTCTAAAATCAAAATTGAGTTAGAAGGCGATTTGAAAAAAATATTACAGATCATAAGTTTAGACAATTTTCAGCACTTTGAAATGTATTGCAATTCTAACGCACTAATTATGTGTATAAGTTAAAAGCATTTCCACTGACTTTCAAGTAATTTTATCGACCAGAAAAAACGATGTTTCTAAAATCAAAATTGAGTTAGAAGGCGATTTGAAAAAATATTACAGATCATAAGTTTAGAAAATTTTCAGCACTTTGAAATGTATTGCATATTTAACGCACTAATTATGTGTATAAGTTAAAAGCATTTCCACTGACTTTCAAGTAATTTTACTGACAAGGAAAACTAATGTTTCTGAAATAAAAATTGAGTAGAAGGCGATTTTACAAAAATTTGGAGATCATAAGTTTAGACAATTTTCAGCCGTTTGAAATGTATTGCACTTTTAACGCACTAATTATGTGGATAAGTTAAAAGCATTTCCAGAGACTTTCAAGTAATTTTACTGACAAGAAAAACTAATTTTTCTGAAATCAAAATTGAGTAGAAGGCGATTTGAAAAAAAATTGCAGATCATAAGTTTATACAATTTTCAGCCGTTTGAAATGTATTGCAATTTTAACGCACTAATTATGTGGATAAGTTAAAAGCATTTCCAGAGACTTTCAAGTAATTTTACTGACAAGAAAAACTAATGTTTCTAAAATTAAAATTAAACACAATTTGAAAAAAAGTTGCAGATCATAAGTTTAGACAATTTTCAGCCGTTTGAAATGTATTGCAATTTTAACGCACTAATTATGTGGATAAGTTAAAAGCATTTCCAATGACTTTCAAGTAATTTTATTGACCATAAAAAACTATGTTTCTAAAATCAAAATTGAGTTAGAAGGCGATTTGAAAAAAATATTACAGATCATAAGTTTAGACAATTTTCAGCACTTTGAAATGTATTGCAATTCTAACGCACTAATTATGTGCATAAGTTAAAAGCATTTCCAATGACTTTCAAGTAATTTTATTGACCAGAAAAAACGATGTTTCTAAAATCAAAATTGAGTTAGAAGGCGATTTGAAAAAATATTACAGATCATAAGTTTAGAAAATTTTCAGCACTTTGAAATGTATTGCATATTTAACGCACTAATTATGTGTATAAGTTAAAAGCATTTCCACTGACTTTCAAGTAATTTTACTGACAAGGAAAACTAATGTTTCTGAAATAAAAATTGAGTAGAAGGCGATTTTACAAAAATTTGGAGATCATAAGTTTAGACAATTTTCAGCCGTTTGAAATGTATTGCACTTTTAACGCACTAATTATGTGGATAAGTTAAAAGCATTTCCAGAGACTTTCAAGTAATTTTACTGACAAGAAAAACTAATTTTTCTGAAATCAAAATTGAGTAGAAGGCGATTTGAAAAAAAATTGCAGATCATAAGTTTAGACAATTTTCAGCCGTTTGAAATGTATTGCAATTTTAACGCACTAATTATGTGGATAAGTTAAAAGCATTTCCAGAGACTTTCAAGTAATTTTACTGACAAGAAAAACTAATTTTTCTGAAATCAAAATTGAGTAGAAGGCGATTTGAAAAAAAATTGCAGATCATAAGTTTAGACAATTTTCAGCCGTTTGAAATGTATTGCACTTTTAACGCACTAATTATGTGGATAAGTTAAAAGCATTTCCAGAGACTTTCAAGTAATTTTACTGACAAGAAAAACTAATTTTTCTGAAATCAAAATTGAGTAGAAGGCGATTTGAAAAAAAATTGCAGATCATAAGTTTAGACAATTTTCAGCCGTTTGAAATGTATTGCAATTTTAACGCACTAATTATGTGGATAAGTTAAAAGCATTTCCAGAGACTTTCAAGTAATTTTACTGACAAGAAAAACTAATGTTTCTAAAATTAAAATTAAACACAATTTGAAAAAAAGTTGCAGATCATAAGTTTAGACAATTTTCAGCCGTTTGAAATGTATTGCAATTTTAACGCACTAATTATGTGGATAAGTTAAAAGCATTTCCAATGACTTTCAAGTAATTTTATTGACCATAAAAAACTATGTTTCTAAAATCAAAATTGAGTTAGAAGGCGATTTGAAAAAAATATTACAGATCATAAGTTTAGACAATTTTCAGCACTTTGAAATGTATTGCAATTCTAACGCACTAATTATGTGCATAAGTTAAAAGCATTTCCAATGACTTTCAAGTAATTTTATTGACCAGAAAAAACGATGTTTCTAAAATCAAAATTGAGTTAGAAGGCGATTTGAAAAAATATTACAGATCATAAGTTTAGAAAATTTTCAGCACTTTGAAATGTATTGCACTTTTAACGCACTAATTATGTGTATAAGTTAAAAGCATTTCCACTGACTTTCAAGTAATTTTACTGACAAGGAAAACTAATGTTTCTGAAATAAAAATTGAGTAGAAGGCGATTTTACAAAAATTTGGAGATCATAAGTTTAGACAATTTTCAGCCGTTTGAAATGTATT
Organism: Ariolimax columbianus; assembly: GCA_036924085.1. NCBI lineage: Eukaryota > Metazoa > Mollusca > Gastropoda > Stylommatophora > Arionidae > Ariolimax > Ariolimax columbianus. The sequence continues at coordinate 197,218 of JAVGWX010000030.1, forward strand.
GCACTTTTAACGCACTAATTATGTGGATAAGTTAAAAGCATTTCCAGAGACTTTCAAGTAATTTTACTGACAAGAAAAACTAATTTTTCTGAAATCAAAATTGAGTAGAAGGCGATTTGAAAAAAAATTGCAGATCATAAGTTTAGACAATTTTCAGCCGTTTGAAATGTATTGCAATTTTAACGCACTAATTATGTGGATAAGTTAAAAGCATTTCCAATGACTTTCAAGTAATTTTATTGACCATAAAAAACTATGTTTCTAAAATCAAAATTGTTAGAAGGCGATTTGAAAAAATATTACAGATCATAAGTTCAGACAATTTTCAGCACTTTGAAATGTATTGCAATTTTAACGCACTAATTATGTGGATAAGTTAAAAGCATTTCCACTGACTTTCAAGTAATTTTATTGACCATAAAAAACTATGTTTCTAAAATCAAAATTGAGTAAGAAGGCGATTTGAAAAAATATTGCAGATCATAAGTTTAGACAATTTTCAGCCGTTTGAAATGTATTGCACTTTTAACGCACTAATTATGTGGATAAGTTAAAAGCATTTCCACTGACTTTCAAGTAATTTTACTGACAAGAAAAACTAATGTTTCTGAAATCAAAATTGAGTAGAAAGCGATTTGAAAAAAAATTGCAGATCATAAGTTTAGACTATTTTCAGCCGTTTGAAATGTATTGCACTTTTAACGCACTAATTATGTGGATAAGTTAAAAGCATTTCCCGAGACTTTCAAGTAATTTTACGGACAAGAAAAACTAATGTTTCTCAAATTAAAATTAAACACGATTTGAAAAAAAGTTGATGATCATAAGTTTAGACAATTTTCAGCACTTTGAAATGTATTGCAATTCTAACGCACTAATTATGTGTATAAGTTAAAAGCATTTCCACTGACTTTCAAGTAATTTTACTGACAAGGAAAACTAATATTTCTGAAATCAAAATTGAGTAGAAGGCGATTTTACAAAAATTTGGAGATCAAAGTTTAGACAATTTTCAGCCGTTTGAAATGTATTGCAATTTTAACGCACTAATTATGTGGATAAGTTAAAAGCATTTCCACTGACTTTCAAGTAATTTTACTGACAAGGAAAACTAATGTTTCTGAAATAAAAATTGAGTAGAAGGCGATTTTACAAAAATTTGGAGATCATAAGTTTAGACAATTTTCAGCCGTTTGAAATGTATTGCACTTTTAACGCACTAATTATGTGGATAAGTTAAAAGCATTTCCAGAGACTTTCAAGTAATTTTACTGACAAGAAAAACTAATTTTTCTGAAATCAAAATTGAGTAGAAGGCGATTTGAAAAAAAATTGCAGATCATAAGTTTAGACAATTTTCAGCCGTTTGAAATGTATTGCAATTTTAACGCACTAATTATGTGGATAAGTTAAAAGCATTTCCAGAGACTTTCAAGTAATTTTACTGACAAGAAAAACTAATGTTTCTAAAATAAAAATTAAACACGATTTTAAAAAAAGTTGCAGATTATAAGTTTAGACAATTTTCAGCCGTTTGAAATGTATTGCAATTTTAACGCACTAATTATGTGGATAAGTTAAAAGCATTTCCAATGACTTTCAAGTAATTTTATTGACCATAAAAAACTATGTTTCTAAAATCAAAATTGTTAGAAGGCGATTTGAAAAAATATTACAGATCATAAGTTTAGAAAATTTTCAGCACTTTGAAATGTATTGCATATTTAACGCACTAATTATGTGTATAAGTTAAAAGCATTTCCACTGACTTTCAAGTAATTTTACTGACAAGGAAAACTAATGTTTCTGAAATAAAAATTGAGTAGAAGGCGATTTTACAAAAATTTGGAGATCATAAGTTTAGACAATTTTCAGCCGTTTGAAATGTATTGCACTTTTAACGCACTAATTATGTGGATAAGTTAAAAGCATTTTTCAGAGACTTTCAAGTAATTTTACTGACAAGAAAAACTAATTTTTCTGAAATCAAAATTGAGTAGAAGGTGATTTGAAAAAAAATTGCAGATCATAAATTTAGACAATTTTCAGCCGTTTGAAATGTATTGCAATTTTAACGCACTAATTATGTGGATAAGTTAAAAGCATTTCCACTGACTTTCAAGTAATTTTACTGACAAGGAAAACTAATGTTTCTGAAATCAAAATTGAGTAGAAGGCGATTTTACAAAAATTTGGAGATCAAAGTTTAGACAATTTTCAGCCGTTTGAAATGTATTGCAATTTTAACGCACTAATTATGTGGATAAGTTAAAAGCATTTCCACTGACTTTCAAGTAATTTTATTGACCAGAAAAAACGATGTTTCTAAAATCACAATTGAGTTAGAAGGCGATTTGAAAAAATATTACAGATGATAAGTTTAGAAAATTTTCAGCACTTTGAAATGTATTGCATATTTAACGCACTAATTATGTGTATAAGTTAAAAGCATTTCCACTGACTTTCAAGTAATTTTACTGACAAGGAAAACTAATGTTTCTGAAATAAAAATTGAGTAGAAGGCGATTTTACAAAAATTTGGAGATCATAAGTTTAGACAATTTTCAGCCGTTTGAAATGTATTGCACTTTTAACGCACTAATTATGTGGATAAGTTAAAAGCATTTTTCAGAGACTTTCAAGTAATTTTACTGACAAGAAAAACTAATTTTTCTGAAATCAAAATTGAGTAGAAGGTGATTTGAAAAAAAATTGCAGATCATAAATTTAGACAATTTTCAGCCGTTTGAAATGTATTGCACTTTTAACGCACTAATTATGTGGATAAGTTAAAAGCATTTCCCGAGACTTTCAAGTAATTTTACGGACAAGAAAAACTAATGTTTCTCAAATTAAAATTAAACACGATTTGAAAAAAAGTTGATGATCATAAGTTTAGACAATTTTCAGCACTTTGAAATGTATTGCAATTCTAACGCACTAATTATGTGTATAAGTTAAAAGCATTTCCACTGACTTTCAAGTAATTTTACTGACAAGGAAAACTAATGTTTCTGAAATCAAAATTGAGTAGAAGGCGATTTTACAAAAATTTGGAGATCAAAGTTTAGACAATTTTCAGCCGTTTGAAATGTATTGCAATTTTAACGCACTAATTATGTGGATAAGTTAAAAGCATTTCCACTGACTTTCAAGTAATTTTACTGACAAGGAAAACTAATGTTTCTGAAATAAAAATTGAGTAGAAGGCGATTTTACAAAAATTTGGAGATCATAAGTTTAGACAATTTTCAGCCGTTTGAAATGTATTGCACTTTTAACGCACTAATTATGTGGATAAGTTAAAAGCATTTCCAGAGACTTTCAAGTAATTTTACTGACAAGAAAAACTAATTTTTCTGAAATCAAAATTGAGTAGAAGGCGATTTGAAAAAAAATTGCAGATCATAAGTTTAGACAATTTTCAGCCGTTTGAAATGTATTGCAATTTTAACGCACTAATTATGTGGATAAGTTAAAAGCATTTCCAGAGACTTTCAAGTAATTTTACTGACAAGAAAAACTAATGTTTCTAAAATAAAAATTAAACACGATTTTAAAAAAAGTTGCAGATTATAAGTTTAGACAATTTTCAGCCGTTTGAAATGTATTGCAATTTTAACGCACTAATTATGTGGATAAGTTAAAAGCATTTCCAATGACTTTCAAGTAATTTTATTGACCATAAAAAACTATGTTTCTAAAATCAAAATTGTTAGAAGGCGATTTGAAAAAATATTACAGATCATAAGTTTAGAAAATTTTCAGCACTTTGAAATGTATTGCATATTTAACGCACTAATTATGTGTATAAGTTAAAAGCATTTCCACTGACTTTCAAGTAATTTTACTGACAAGGAAAACTAATGTTTCTGAAATAAAAATTGAGTAGAAGGCGATTTTACAAAAATTTGGAGATCATAAGTTTAGACAATTTTCAGCCGTTTGAAATGTATTGCACTTTTAACGCACTAATTATGTGGATAAGTTAAAAGCATTTTTCAGAGACTTTCAAGTAATTTTACTGACAAGAAAAACTAATTTTTCTGAAATCAAAATTGAGTAGAAGGTGATTTGAAAAAAAATTGCAGATCATAAATTTAGACAATTTTCAGCCGTTTGAAATGTATTGCAATTTTAACGCACTAATTATGTGGATAAGTTAAAAGCATTTCCACTGACTTTCAAGTAATTTTACTGACAAGGAAAACTAATGTTTCTGAAATCAAAATTGAGTAGAAGGCGATTTTACAAAAATTTGGAGATCAAAGTTTAGACAATTTTCAGCCGTTTGAAATGTATTGCAATTTTAACGCACTAATTATGTGGATAAGTTAAAAGCATTTCCACTGACTTTCAAGTAATTTTATTGACCAGAAAAAACGATGTTTCTAAAATCACAATTGAGTTAGAAGGCGATTTGAAAAAATATTACAGATGATAAGTTTAGAAAATTTTCAGCACTTTGAAATGTATTGCATATTTAACGCACTAATTATGTGTATAAGTTAAAAGCATTTCCACTGACTTTCAAGTAATTTTACTGACAAGGAAAACTAATGTTTCTGAAATAAAAATTGAGTAGAAGGCGATTTTACAAAAATTTGGAGATCATAAGTTTAGACAATTTTCAGCCGTTTGAAATGTATTGCACTTTTAACGCACTAATTATGTGGATAAGTTAAAAGCATTTTTCAGAGACTTTCAAGTAATTTTACTGACAAGAAAAACTAATTTTTCTGAAATCAAAATTGAGTAGAAGGTGATTTGAAAAAAAATTGCAGATCATAAATTTAGACAATTTTCAGCCGTTTGAAATGTATTGCAATTTTAACGCACTAATTATGTGGATAAGTTAAAAGCATTTCCACTGACTTTCAAGTAATTTTACTGACTAGAAAAACTAATGTTTCTGAAATCAAAATTGAGTAGAAGGCGATTTTACAAAAATTTGGAGATCAAAGTTTAGACAATTTTCAGCCGTTTGAAATGTATTGCAATTTTAACGCACTAATTATGTGGATAAGTTAAAAGCATTTCCACTGACTTTCAAGTAATTTTATCGACCAGAAAAAACTATGTTTCTAAAATCAAAATTGAGTTAGAAGGCGATTTGAAAAAATATTACAGATCATAAGTTTAGAAACATTTCAGCACTTTGAAATGTATTGCATATTTAACGCACTAATTATGTGTATAAGTTAAAAGCATTTCCACTGACTTTCAAGTAATTTTACTGACAAGGTAAACTAATGTTTCTGAAATAAAAATTGAGTAGAAGGCGATTTTACAAAAATTTGGAGATCATAAGTTTAGACAATTTTCAGCCGTTTGAAATGTATTGCACTTTTAACGCACTAATTATGTGGATAAGTTAAAAGCATTTCCAGAGACTTTCAAGTAATTTTACTGACAAGAAAAACTAATTTTTCTGAAATCAAAATTGAGTAGAAGGCGATTTGAAAAAAAATTGCAGATCATAAGTTTAGACAATTTTCAGCCGTTTGAAATGTATTGCAATTTTAACGCACTAATTATGTGGATAAGTTAAAAGCATTTCCAGAGACTTTCAAGTAATTTTACTGACAAGAAAAACTAATGTTTCTAAAATTAAAATTAAACACAATTTGAAAAAAAGTTGCAGATCATAAGTTTAGACAATTTTCAGCCGTTTGAAATGTATTGCAATTTTAACGCACTAATTATGTGGATAAGTTAAAAGCATTTCCAATGACTTTCAAGTAATTTTATTGACCATAAAAAACTATGTTTCTAAAATCAAAATTGAGTTAGAAGGCGATTTGAAAAAAATATTACAGATCATAAGTTTAGACAATTTTCAGCACTTTGAAATGTATTGCAATTCTAACGCACTAATTATGTGTATAAGTTAAAAGCATTTCCACTGACTTTCAAGTAATTTTATCGACCAGAAAAAACGATGTTTCTAAAATCAAAATTGAGTTAGAAGGCGATTTGAAAAAATATTACAGATCATAAGTTTAGAAAATTTTCAGCACTTTGAAATGTATTGCATATTTAACGCACTAATTATGTGTATAAGTTAAAAGCATTTCCACTGACTTTCAAGTAATTTTACTGACAAGGAAAACTAATGTTTCTGAAATAAAAATTGAGTAGAAGGCGATTTTACAAAAATTTGGAGATCATAAGTTTAGACAATTTTCAGCCGTTTGAAATGTATTGCACTTTTAACGCACTAATTATGTGGATAAGTTAAAAGCATTTCCAGAGACTTTCAAGTAATTTTACTGACAAGAAAAACTAATTTTTCTGAAATCAAAATTGAGTAGAAGGCGATTTGAAAAAAAATTGCAGATCATAAGTTTATACAATTTTCAGCCGTTTGAAATGTATTGCAATTTTAACGCACTAATTATGTGGATAAGTTAAAAGCATTTCCAGAGACTTTCAAGTAATTTTACTGACAAGAAAAACTAATGTTTCTAAAATTAAAATTAAACACAATTTGAAAAAAAGTTGCAGATCATAAGTTTAGACAATTTTCAGCCGTTTGAAATGTATTGCAATTTTAACGCACTAATTATGTGGATAAGTTAAAAGCATTTCCAATGACTTTCAAGTAATTTTATTGACCATAAAAAACTATGTTTCTAAAATCAAAATTGAGTTAGAAGGCGATTTGAAAAAAATATTACAGATCATAAGTTTAGACAATTTTCAGCACTTTGAAATGTATTGCAATTCTAACGCACTAATTATGTGCATAAGTTAAAAGCATTTCCAATGACTTTCAAGTAATTTTATTGACCAGAAAAAACGATGTTTCTAAAATCAAAATTGAGTTAGAAGGCGATTTGAAAAAATATTACAGATCATAAGTTTAGAAAATTTTCAGCACTTTGAAATGTATTGCATATTTAACGCACTAATTATGTGTATAAGTTAAAAGCATTTCCACTGACTTTCAAGTAATTTTACTGACAAGGAAAACTAATGTTTCTGAAATAAAAATTGAGTAGAAGGCGATTTTACAAAAATTTGGAGATCATAAGTTTAGACAATTTTCAGCCGTTTGAAATGTATTGCACTTTTAACGCACTAATTATGTGGATAAGTTAAAAGCATTTCCAGAGACTTTCAAGTAATTTTACTGACAAGAAAAACTAATTTTTCTGAAATCAAAATTGAGTAGAAGGCGATTTGAAAAAAAATTGCAGATCATAAGTTTAGACAATTTTCAGCCGTTTGAAATGTATTGCAATTTTAACGCACTAATTATGTGGATAAGTTAAAAGCATTTCCAGAGACTTTCAAGTAATTTTACTGACAAGAAAAACTAATTTTTCTGAAATCAAAATTGAGTAGAAGGCGATTTGAAAAAAAATTGCAGATCATAAGTTTAGACAATTTTCAGCCGTTTGAAATGTATTGCACTTTTAACGCACTAATTATGTGGATAAGTTAAAAGCATTTCCAGAGACTTTCAAGTAATTTTACTGACAAGAAAAACTAATTTTTCTGAAATCAAAATTGAGTAGAAGGCGATTTGAAAAAAAATTGCAGATCATAAGTTTAGACAATTTTCAGCCGTTTGAAATGTATTGCAATTTTAACGCACTAATTATGTGGATAAGTTAAAAGCATTTCCAGAGACTTTCAAGTAATTTTACTGACAAGAAAAACTAATGTTTCTAAAATTAAAATTAAACACAATTTGAAAAAAAGTTGCAGATCATAAGTTTAGACAATTTTCAGCCGTTTGAAATGTATTGCAATTTTAACGCACTAATTATGTGGATAAGTTAAAAGCATTTCCAATGACTTTCAAGTAATTTTATTGACCATAAAAAACTATGTTTCTAAAATCAAAATTGAGTTAGAAGGCGATTTGAAAAAAATATTACAGATCATAAGTTTAGACAATTTTCAGCACTTTGAAATGTATTGCAATTCTAACGCACTAATTATGTGCATAAGTTAAAAGCATTTCCAATGACTTTCAAGTAATTTTATTGACCAGAAAAAACGATGTTTCTAAAATCAAAATTGAGTTAGAAGGCGATTTGAAAAAATATTACAGATCATAAGTTTAGAAAATTTTCAGCACTTTGAAATGTATTGCATATTTAACGCACTAATTATGTGTATAAGTTAAAAGCATTTCCACTGACTTTCAAGTAATTTTACTGACAAGGAAAACTAATGTTTCTGAAATAAAAATTGAGTAGAAGGCGATTTTACAAAAATTTGGAGATCATAAGTTTAGACAATTTTCAGCCGTTTGAAATGTATTGCACTTTTAACGCACTAATTATGTGGATAAGTTAAAAGCATTTCCAGAGACTTTCAAGTAATTTTACTGACAAGAAAAACTAATTTTTCTGAAATCAAAATTGAGTAGAAGGCGATTTGAAAAAAAATTGCAGATCATAAGTTTAGACAATTTTCAGCCGTTTGAAATGTATTGCAATTTTAACGCACTAATTATGTGGATAAGTTAAAAGCATTTCCAGAGACTTTCAAGTAATTTTACTGACAAGAAAAACTAATTTTTCTGAAATCAAAATTGAGTAGAAGGCGATTTGAAAAAAAATTGCAGATCATAAGTTTAGACAATTTTCAGCCGTTTGAAATGTATTGCACTTTTAACGCACTAATTATGTGGATAAGTTAAAAGCATTTCCAGAGACTTTCAAGTAATTTTACTGACAAGAAAAACTAATTTTTCTGAAATCAAAATTGAGTAGAAGGCGATTTGAAAAAAAATTGCAGATCATAAGTTTAGACAATTTTCAGCCGTTTGAAATGTATTGCAATTTTAACGCACTAATTATGTGGATAAGTTAAAAGCATTTCCAGAGACTTTCAAGTAATTTTACTGACAAGAAAAACTAATGTTTCTAAAATTAAAATTAAACACAATTTGAAAAAAAGTTGCAGATCATAAGTTTAGACAATTTTCAGCCGTTTGAAATGTATTGCAATTTTAACGCACTAATTATGTGGATAAGTTAAAAGCATTTCCAATGACTTTCAAGTAATTTTATTGACCATAAAAAACTATGTTTCTAAAATCAAAATTGAGTTAGAAGGCGATTTGAAAAAAATATTACAGATCATAAGTTTAGACAATTTTCAGCACTTTGAAATGTATTGCAATTCTAACGCACTAATTATGTGCATAAGTTAAAAGCATTTCCAATGACTTTCAAGTAATTTTATTGACCAGAAAAAACGATGTTTCTAAAATCAAAATTGAGTTAGAAGGCGATTTGAAAAAATATTACAGATCATAAGTTTAGAAAATTTTCAGCACTTTGAAATGTATTGCACTTTTAACGCACTAATTATGTGTATAAGTTAAAAGCATTTCCACTGACTTTCAAGTAATTTTACTGACAAGGAAAACTAATGTTTCTGAAATAAAAATTGAGTAGAAGGCGATTTTACAAAAATTTGGAGATCATAAGTTTAGACAATTTTCAGCCGTTTGAAATGTATTGCACTTTTAACGCACTAATTATGTGGATAAGTTAAAAGCATTTCCAGAGACTTTCAAGTAATTTTACTGACAAGAAAAACTAATTTTTCTGAAATCAAAATTGAGTAGAAGGCGATTTGAAAAAAAATTGCAGATCATAAGTTTAGACAATTTTCAGCCGTTTGAAATGTATTGCAATTTTAACGCACTAATTATGTGGATAAGTTAAAAGCATTTCCAATGACTTTCAAGTAATTTTATTGACCATAAAAAACTATGTTTCTAAAATCAAAATTGTTAGAAGGCGATTTGAAAAAATATTACAGATCATAAGTTCAGACAATTTTCAGCACTTTGAAATGTATTGCAATTTTAACGCACTAATTATGTGGATAAGTTAAAAGCATTTCCACTGACTTTCAAGTAATTTTATTGACCATAAAAAACTATGTTTCTAAAATCAAAATTGAGTAAGAAGGCGATTTGAAAAAATATTGCAGATCATAAGTTTAGACAATTTTCAGCCGTTTGAAATGTATTGCACTTTTAACGCACTAATTATGTGGATAAGTTAAAAGCATTTCCACTGACTTTCAAGTAATTTTACTGACAAGAAAAACTAATGTTTCTGAAATCAAAATTGAGTAGAAAGCGATTTGAAAAAAAATTGCAGATCATAAGTTTAGACTATTTTCAGCCGTTTGAAATGTATTGCACTTTTAACGCACTAATTATGTGGATAAGTTAAAAGCATTTCCCGAGACTTTCAAGTAATTTTACGGACAAGAAAAACTAATGTTTCTCAAATTAAAATTAAACACGATTTGAAAAAAAGTTGATGATCATAAGTTTAGACAATTTTCAGCACTTTGAAATGTATTGCAATTCTAACGCACTAATTATGTGTATAAGTTAAAAGCATTTCCACTGACTTTCAAGTAATTTTACTGACAAGGAAAACTAATGTTTCTGAAATCAAAATTGAGTAGAAGGCGATTTTACAAAAATTTGGAGATCAAAGTTTAGACAATTTTCAGCCGTTTGAAATGTATTGCAATTTTAACGCACTAATTATGTGGATAAGTTAAAAGCATTTCCACTGACTTTCAAGTAATTTTATTGACCAGAAAAAACGATGTTTCTAAAATCACAATTGAGTTAGAAGGCGATTTGAAAAAATATTACAGATGATAAGTTTAGAAAATTTTCAGCACTTTGAAATGTATTGCATATTTAACGCACTAATTATGTGTATAAGTTAAAAGCATTTCCACTGACTTTCAAGTAATTTTACTGACAAGGAAAACTAATGTTTCTGAAATAAAAATTGAGTAGAAGGCGATTTTACAAAAATTTGGAGATCATAAGTTTAGACAATTTTCAGCCGTTTGAAATGTATTGCACTTTTAACGCACTAATTATGTGGATAAGTTAAAAGCATTTCCAGAGACTTTCAAGTAATTTTACTGACAAGAAAAACTAATGTTTCTAAAATTAAAATTAAACACAATTTGAAAAAAAGTTGCAGATCATAAGTTTAGACAATTTTCAGCCGTTTGAAATGTATTGCAATTTTAACGCACTAATTATGTGGATAAGTTAAAAGCATTTCCAATGACTTTCAAGTAATTTTATTGACCATAAAAAACTATGTTTCTAAAATCAAAATTGAGTTAGAAGGCGATTTGAAAAAATATTACAGATCATAAGTTTAGAAAATTTTCAGCACTTTGAAATGTATTGCATATTTAACGCACTAATTATGTGTATAAGTTAAAAGCATTTCCACTGACTTTCAAGTAATTTTACTGACAAGGAAAACTAATGTTTCTGAAATCAAAATTGAGTAGAAGGCGATTTTACAAAAATTTGGAGATCATAAGTTTAGACAATTTTCAGCCGTTTGAAATGTATTGCAATTTTAACGCACTAATTATGTGGATAAGTTAAAAGCATTTCCAATGACTTTCAAGTAATTTTATTGACCATAAAAAACTATGTTTCTAAAATCAAAATTGAGTTAGAAGGCGATTTGAAAAAAATATTACAGATCATAAGTTTAGACAATTTTCAGCACTTTGAAATGTATTGCAATTCTAACGCACTAATTATGTGTATAAGTTAAAAGCATTTCCAATGACTTTCAAGTAATTTTATTGACCAGAAAAAACGATGTTTCTAAAATCAAAATTGAGTTAGAAGGCGATTTGAAAAAATATTACAGATCATAAGTTTAGAAAATTTTCAGCACTTTGAAATGTATTGCATATTTAACGCACTAATTATGTGTATAAGTTAAAAGCATTTCCACTGACTTTCAAGTAATTTTACTGACAAGGAAAACTAATGTTTCTGAAATAAAAATTGAGTAGAAGGCGATTTTACAAAAATTTGGAGATCATAAGTTTAGACAATTTTCAGCCGTTTGAAATGTATTGCACTTTTAACGCACTAATTATGTGGATAAGTTAAAAGCATTTTTCAGAGACTTTCAAGTAATTTTACTGACAAGAAAAACTAATTTTTCTGAAATCAAAATTGAGTAGAAGGTGATTTGAAAAAAAATTGCAGATCATAAATTTAGACAATTTTCAGCCGTTTGAAATGTATTGCAATTTTAACGCACTAATTATGTGGATAAGTTAAAAGCATTTTTCAGAGACTTTCAAGTAATTTTACTGACAAGAAAAACTAATTTTTCTGAAATCAAAATTGAGTAGAAGGTGATTTGAAAAAAAATTGCAGATCATAAATTTAGACAATTTTCAGCCGTTTGAAATGTATTGCAATTTTAACGCACTAATTATGTGGATAAGTTAAAAGCATTTCCACTGACTTTCAAGTAATTTTACTGACTAGAAAAACTAATGTTTCTGAAATCAAAATTGAGTAGAAGGCGATTTTACAAAAATTTGGAGATCAAAGTTTAGACAATTTTCAGCCGTTTGAAATGTATTGCAATTTTAACGCACTAATTATGTGGATAAGTTAAAAGCATTTCCACTGACTTTCAAGTAATTTTATCGACCAGAAAAAACTATGTTTCTAAAATCAAAATTGAGTTAGAAGGCGATTTGAAAAAATATTACAGATCATAAGTTTAGAAAATTATCAGCACTTTGAAATGTATTGCATATTTAACGCACTAATTATGTGTATAAGTTAAAAGCATTTCCACTGACTTTCAAGTAATTTTACTGACAAGGAAAACTAATGTTTCTGAAATAAAAATTGAGTAGAAGGCGATTTTACAAAAATTTGGAGATCATAAGTTTAGACAATTTTCAGCCGTTTGAAATGTATTGCACTTTTAACGCACTAATTATGTGGATAAGTTAAAAGCATTTCCAGAGACTTTCAAGTAATTTTACTGACAAGAAAAACTAATTTTTCTGAAATCAAAATTGAGTAGAAGGCGATTTGAAAAAAAATTGCAGATCATAAGTTTAGACAATTTTCAGCCGTTTGAAATGTATTGCAATTTTAACGCACTAATTATGTGGATAAGTTAAAAGCATTTCCAGAGACTTTCAAGTAATTTTACTGACAAGAAAAACTAATGTTTCTAAAATTAAAATTAAACACAATTTGAAAAAAAGTTGCAGATCATAAGTTTAGACAATTTTCAGCCGTTTGAAATGTATTGCAATTTTAACGCACTAATTATGTGGATAAGTTAAAAGCATTTCCAATGACTTTCAAGTAATTTTATTGACCATAAAAAACTATGTTTCTAAAATCAAAATTGAGTTAGAAGGCGATTTGAAAAAAATATTACAGATCATAAGTTTAGACAATTTTCAGCACTTTGAAATGTATTGCAATTCTAACGCACTAATTATGTGTATAAGTTAAAAGCATTTCCACTGACTTTCAAGTAATTTTATCGACCAGAAAAAACGATGTTTCTAAAATCAAAATTGAGTTAGAAGGCGATTTGAAAAAATATTACAGATCATAAGTTTAGAAAATTTTCAGCACTTTGAAATGTATTGCATATTTAACGCACTAATTATGTGTATAAGTTAAAAGCATTTCCACTGACTTTCAAGTAATTTTACTGACAAGGAAAACTAATGTTTCTGAAATCAAAATTGAGTAGAAGGCGATTTTACAAAAATTTGGAGATCATAAGTTTAGACAATTTTCAGCCGTTTGAAATGTATTGCACTTTTAACGCACTAATTATGTGGATAAGTTAAAAGCATTTCCAGAGACTTTCAAGTAATTTTACTGACAAGAAAAACTAATTTTTCTGAAATCAAAATTGAGTAGAAGGCGATTTGAAAAAAAATTGCAGATCATAAGTTTAGACAATTTTCAGCCGTTTGAAATGTATTGCAATTTTAACGCACTAATTATGTGGATAAGTTAAAAGCATTTCCAGAGACTTTCAAGTAATTTTACTGACAAGAAAAACTAATGTTTCTAAAATTAAAATTAAACACAATTTGAAAAAAAGTTGCAGATCATAAGTTTAGACAATTTTCAGCCGTTTGAAATGTATTGCAATTTTAACGCACTAATTATGTGGATAAGTTAAAAGCATTTCCAATGACTTTCAAGTAATTTTATTGACCATAAAAAACTATGTTTCTAAAATCAAAATTGAGTTAGAAGGCGATTTGAAAAAAATATTACAGATCATAAGTTTAGACAATTTTCAGCACTTTGAAATGTATTGCAATTCTAACGCACTAATTATGTGCATAAGTTAAAAGCATTTCCAATGACTTTCAAGTAATTTTATTGACCAGAAAAAACGATGTTTCTAAAATCAAAATTGAGTTAGAAGGCGATTTGAAAAAATATTACAGATCATAAGTTTAGAAAATTTTCAGCACTTTGAAATGTATTGCATATTTAACGCACTAATTATGTGTATAAGTTAAAAGCATTTCCACTGACTTTCAAGTAATTTTACTGACAAGGAAAACTAATGTTTCTGAAATAAAAATTGAGTAGAAGGCGATTTTACAAAAATTTGGAGATCATAAGTTTAGACAATTTTCAGCCGTTTGAAATGTATTGCACTTTTAACGCACTAATTATGTGGATAAGTTAAAAGCATTTCCAGAGACTTTCAAGTAATTTTACTGACAAGAAAAACTAATTTTTCTGAAATCAAAATTGAGTAGAAGGCGATTTGAAAAAAAATTGCAGATCATAAGTTTAGACAATTTTCAGCCGTTTGAAATGTATTGCAATTTTAACGCACTAATTATGTGGATAAGTTAAAAGCATTTCCAGAGACTTTCAAGTAATTTTACTGACAAGAAAAACTAATGTTTCTAAAATAAAAATTAAACACGATTTTAAAAAAAGTTGCAGATTATAAGTTTAGACAATTTTCAGCCGTTTGAAATGTATTGCAATTTTAACGCACTAATTATGTGGATAAGTTAAAAGCATTTCCAATGACTTTCAAGTAATTTTATTGACCATAAAAAACTATGTTTCTAAAATCAAAATTGTTAGAAGGCGATTTGAAAAAATATTACAGATCATAAGTTCAGACAATTTTCAGCACTTTGAAATGTATTGCAATTTTAACGCACTAATTATGTGTATAAGTTAAAAGCATTTCCACTGACTTTCAAGTAATTTTATTGACCATAAAAAACTATGTTTCTAAAATCAAAATTGAGTAAGAAGGCGATTTGAAAAAATATTGCAGATCATAAGTTTAGACAATTTTCAGCCGTTTGAAATGTATTGCACTTTTAACGCACTAATTATGTGGATAAGTTAAAAGCATTTCCACTGACTTTCAAGTAATTTTACTGACAAGAAAAACTAATGTTTCTGAAATCAAAATTGAGTAGAAAGCGATTTGAAAAAAAATTGCAGATCATAAGTTTAGACTATTTTCAGCCGTTTGAAATGTATTGCACTTTTAACGCACTAATTATGTGGATAAGTTAAAAGCATTTCCCGAGACTTTCAAGTAATTTTACGGACAAGAAAAACTAATGTTTCTCAAATTAAAATTAAACACGATTTGAAAAAAAGTTGATGATCATAAGTTTAGACAATTTTCAGCACTTTGAAATGTATTGCAATTCTAACGCACTAATTATGTGTATAAGTTAAAAGCATTTCCACTGACTTTCAAGTAATTTTACTGACAAGGAAAACTAATGTTTCTGAAATAAAAATTGAGTAGAAGGCGATTTTACAAAAATTTGGAGATCAAAGTTTAGACAATTTTCAGCCGTTTGAAATGTATTGCAATTTTAACGCACTAATTATGTGGATAAGTTAAAAGCATTTCCACTGACTTTCAAGTAATTTTATCGACCAGAAAAAACTATGTTTCTAAAATCAAAATTGAGTTAGAAGGCGATTTGAAAAAATATTACAGATCATAAGTTTAGAAAATGTTCAGCACTTTGAAATGTATTGCATATTTAACGCACTAATTATGTGTATAAGTTAAAAGCATTTCCACTGACTTTCAAGTAATTTTACTGACAAGGAAAACTAATGTTTCTGAAATAAAAATTGAGTAGAAGGCGATTTTACAAAAATTTGGAGATCATAAGTTTAGACAATTTTCAGCCGTTTGAAATGTATTGCACTTTTAACGCACTAATTATGTGGATAAGTTAAAAGCATTTCCAGAGACTTTCAAGTAATTTTACTGACAAGAAAAACTAATTTTTCTGAAATCAAAATTGAGTAGAAGGCGATTTGAAAAAAAATTGCAGATCATAAGTTTAGACAATTTTCAGCCGTTTGAAATGTATTGCAATTTTAACGCACTAATTATGTGGATAAGTTAAAAGCATTTCCAGAGACTTTCAAGTAATTTTACTGACAAGAAAAACTAATGTTTCTAAAATTAAAATTAAACACAATTTGAAAAAAAGTTGCAGATCATAAGTTTAGACAATTTTCAGCCGTTTGAAATGTATTGCAATTTTAACGCACTAATTATGTGGATAAGTTAAAAGCATTTCCAATGACTTTCAAGTAATTTTATTGACCATAAAAAACTATGTTTCTAAAATCAAAATTGAGTTAGAAGGCGATTTGAAAAAAATATTACAGATCATAAGTTTAGACAATTTTCAGCACTTTGAAATGTATTGCAATTCTAACGCACTAATTATGTGCATAAGTTAAAAGCATTTCCAATGACTTTCAAGTAATTTTATTGACCAGAAAAAACGATGTTTCTAAAATCAAAATTGAGTTAGAAGGCGATTTGAAAAAATATTACAGATCATAAGTTTAGAAAATTTTCAGCACTTTGAAATGTATTGCATATTTAACGCACTAATTATGTGTATAAGTTAAAAGCATTTCCACTGACTTTCAAGTAATTTTACTGACAAGGAAAACTAATGTTTCTGAAATAAAAATTGAGTAGAAGGCGATTTTACAAAAATTTGGAGATCATAAGTTTAGACAATTTTCAGCCGTTTGAAATGTATTGCACTTTTAACGCACTAATTATGTGGATAAGTTAAAAGCATTTCCAGAGACTTTCAAGTAATTTTACTGACAAGAAAAACTAATTTTTCTGAAATCAAAATTGAGTAGAAGGCGATTTGAAAAAAAATTGCAGATCATAAGTTTAGACAATTTTCAGCCGTTTGAAATGTATTGCAATTTTAACGCACTAATTATGTGGATAAGTTAAAAGCATTTCCAGAGACTTTCAAGTAATTTTACTGACAAGAAAAACTAATGTTTCTAAAATAAAAATTAAACACGATTTTAAAAAAAGTTGCAGATTATAAGTTTAGACAATTTTCAGCCGTTTGAAATGTATTGCAATTTTAACGCACTAATTATGTGGATAAGTTAAAAGCATTTCCAATGACTTTCAAGTAATTTTATTGACCATAAAAAACTATGTTTCTAAAATCAAAATTGTTAGAAGGCGATTTGAAAAAATATTACAGATCATAAGTTCAGACAATTTTCAGCACTTTGAAATGTATTGCAATTTTAACGCACTAATTATGTGGATAAGTTAAAAGCATTTCCACTGACTTTCAAGTAATTTTATTGACCATAAAAAACTATGTTTCTAAAATCAAAATTGAGTAAGAAGGCGATTTGAAAAAATATTGCAGATCATAAGTTTAGACAATTTTCAGCCGTTTGAAATGTATTGCACTTTTAACGCACTAATTATGTGGATAAGTTAAAAGCATTTCCACTGACTTTCAAGTAATTTTACTGACAAGAAAAACTAATGTTTCTGAAATCAAAATTGAGTAGAAAGCGATTTGAAAAAAAATTGCAGATCATAAGTTTAGACTATTTTCAGCCGTTTGAAATGTATTGCACTTTTAACGCACTAATTATGTGGATAAGTTAAAAGCATTTCCCGAGACTTTCAAGTAATTTTACGGACAAGAAAAACTAATGTTTCTCAAATTAAAATTAAACACGATTTGAAAAAAAGTTGATGATCATAAGTTTAGACAATTTTCAGCACTTTGAAATGTATTGCAATTCTAACGCACTAATTATGTGTATAAGTTAAAAGCATTTCCACTGACTTTCAAGTAATTTTACTGACAAGGAAAACTAATGTTTCTGAAATAAAAATTGAGTAGAAGGCGATTTTACAAAAATTTGGAGATCAAAGTTTAGACAATTTTCAGCCGTTTGAAATGTATTGCAATTTTAACGCACTAATTATGTGGATAAGTTAAAAGCATTTCCACTGACTTTCAAGTAATTTTATCGACCAGAAAAAACTATGTTTCTAAAATCAAAATTGAGTTAGAAGGCGATTTGAAAAAATATTACAGATCATAAGTTTAGAAAATGTTCAGCACTTTGAAATGTATTGCATATTTAACGCACTAATTATGTGTATAAGTTAAAAGCATTTCCACTGACTTTCAAGTAATTTTACTGACAAGGAAAACTAATGTTTCTGAAATAAAAATTGAGTAGAAGGCGATTTTACAAAAATTTGGAGATCATAAGTTTAGACAATTTTCAGCCGTTTGAAATGTATTGCACTTTTAACGCACTAATTATGTGGATAAGTTAAAAGCATTTCCAGAGACTTTCAAGTAATTTTACTGACAAGAAAAACTAATTTTTCTGAAATCAAAATTGAGTAGAAGGCGATTTGAAAAAAAATTGCAGATCATAAGTTTAGACAATTTTCAGCCGTTTGAAATGTATTGCAATTTTAACGCACTAATTATGTGGATAAGTTAAAAGCATTTCCAGAGACTTTCAAGTAATTTTACTGACAAGAAAAACTAATGTTTCTAAAATTAAAATTAAACACAATTTGAAAAAAAGTTGCAGATCATAAGTTTAGACAATTTTCAGCCGTTTGAAATGTATTGCAATTTTAACGCACTAATTATGTGGATAAGTTAAAAGCATTTCCAATGACTTTCAAGTAATTTTATTGACCATAAAAAACTATGTTTCTAAAATCAAAATTGAGTTAGAAGGCGATTTGAAAAAAATATTACAGATCATAAGTTTAGACAATTTTCAGCACTTTGAAATGTATTGCAATTCTAACGCACTAATTATGTGTATAAGTTAAAAGCATTTCCACTGACTTTCAAGTAATTTTATCGACCAGAAAAAACGATGTTTCTAAAATCAAAATTGAGTTAGAAGGCGATTTGAAAAAATATTACAGATCATAAGTTTAGAAAATTTTCAGCACTTTGAAATGTATTGCATATTTAACGCACTAATTATGTGTATAAGTTAAAAGCATTTCCACTGACTTTCAAGTAATTTTACTGACAAGGAAAACTAATGTTTCTGAAATAAAAATTGAGTAGAAGGCGATTTTACAAAAATTTGGAGATCATAAGTTTAGACAATTTTCAGCCGTTTGAAATGTATTGCACTTTTAACGCACTAATTATGTGGATAAGTTAAAAGCATTTCCAGAGACTTTCAAGTAATTTTACTGACAAGAAAAACTAATTTTTCTGAAATCAAAATTGAGTAGAAGGCGATTTGAAAAAAAATTGCAGATCATAAGTTTAGACAATTTTCAGCCGTTTGAAATGTATTGCAATTTTAACGCACTAATTATGTGGATAAGTTAAAAGCATTTCCAGAGACTTTCAAGTAATTTTACTGACAAGAAAAACTAATGTTTCTAAAATTAAAATTAAACACAATTTGAAAAAAAGTTGCAGATCATAAGTTTAGATAATTTTCAGCCGTTTGAAATGTATTGCAATTTTAACGCACTAATTATGTGGATAAGTTAAAAGCATTTCCAATGACTTTCAAGTAATTTTATTGACCATAAAAAACTATGTTTCTAAAATCAAAATTGAGTTAGAAGGCGATTTGAAAAAAATATTACAGATCATAAGTTTAGACAATTTTCAGCACTTTGAAATGTATTGCAATTCTAACGCACTAATTATGTGGATAAGTTAAAAGCATTTCCAATGACTTTCAAGTAATTTTATTGACCAGAAAAAACGATGTTTCTAAAATCAAAATTGAGTTAGAAGGCGATTTGAAAAAATATTACAGATCATAAGTTTAGAAAATTTTCAGCACTTTGAAATGTATTGCATATTTAACGCACTAATTATGTGTATAAGTTAAAAGCATTTCCACTGACTTTCAAGTAATTTTACTGACAAGGAAAACTAATGTTTCTGAAATAAAAATTGAGTAGAAGGCGATTTTACAAAAATTTGGAGATCATAAGTTTAGACAATTTTCAGCCGTTTGAAATGTATTGCACTTTTAACGCACTAATTATGTGGATAAGTTAAAAGCATTTCCAGAGACTTTCAAGTAATTTTACTGACAAGAAAAACTAATTTTTCTGAAATCAAAATTGAGTAGAAGGCGATTTGAAAAAAAATTGCAGATCATAAGTTTAGACAATTTTCAGCCGTTTGAAATGTATTGCAATTTTAACGCACTAATTATGTGGATAAGTTAAAAGCATTTCCAGAGACTTTCAAGTAATTTTACTGACAAGAAAAACTAATGTTTCTAAAATAAAAATTAAACACGATTTTAAAAAAAGTTGCAGATTATAAGTTTAGACAATTTTCAGCCGTTTGAAATGTATTGCAATTTTAACGCACTAATTATGTGGATAAGTTAAAAGCATTTCCAATGACTTTCAAGTAATTTTATTGACCATAAAAAACTATGTTTCTAAAATCAAAATTGTTAGAAGGCGATTTGAAAAAATATTACAGATCATAAGTTCAGACAATTTTCAGCACTTTGAAATGTATTGCAATTTTAACGCACTAATTATGTGTATAAGTTAAAAGCATTTCCACTGACTTTCAAGTAATTTTACTGACAAGGAAAACTAATGTTTCTGAAATAAAAATTGAGTAGAAGGCGATTTTACAAAAATTTGGAGATCATAAGTTTAGACAATTTTCAGCAGTTTGAAATGTATTGCACTTTTAACGCACTAATTATGTGGATAAGTTAAAAGCATTTCCAGAGACTTTCAAGTAATTTTACTGACAAGAAAAACTAATTTTTCTGAAATCAAAATTGAGTAGAAGGCGATTTGAAAAAAAATTGCAGATCATAAGTTTAGACAATTTTCAGCCGTTTGAAATGTATTGCAATTTTAACGCACTAATTATGTGGATAAGTTAAAAGCATTTCCAGAGACTTTCAAGTAATTTTACTGACAAGAAAAACTAATGTTTCTAAAATAAAAATTAAACACGATTTTAAAAAAAGTTGCAGATTATAAGTTTAGACAATTTTCAGCCGTTTGAAATGTATTGCAATTTTAACGCACTAATTATGTGGATAAGTTAAAAGCATTTCCAATGACTTTCAAGTAATTTTATTGACCATAAAAAACTATGTTTCTAAAATCAAAATTGTTAGAAGGCGATTTGAAAAAATATTACAGATCATAAGTTCAGACAATTTTCAGCACTTTGAAATGTATTGCAATTTTAACGCACTAATTATGTGGATAAGTTAAAAGCATTTCCACTGACTTTCAAGTAATTTTATTGACCATAAAAAACTATGTTTCTAAAATCAAAATTGAGTAAGAAGGCGATTTGAAAAAATATTGCAGATCATAAGTTTAGACAATTTTCAGCCGTTTGAAATGTATTGCACTTTTAACGCACTAATTATGTGGATAAGTTAAAAGCATTTCCACTGACTTTCAAGTAATTTTACTGACAAGAAAAACTAATGTTTCTGAAATCAAAATTGAGTAGAAAGCGATTTGAAAAGAAATTGCAGATCATAAGTTTAGACTATTTTCAGCCGTTTGAAATGTATTGCACTTTTAACGCACTAATTATGTGGATAAGTTAAAAGCATTTCCCGAGACTTTCAAGTAATTTTACGGACAAGAAAAACTAATGTTTCTCAAATTAAAATTAAACACGATTTGAAAAAAAGTTGATGATCATAAGTTTAGACAATTTTCAGCACTTTGAAATGTATTGCAATTCTAACGCACTAATTATGTGTATAAGTTAAAAGCATTTCCACTGACTTTCAAGTAATTTTACTGACAAGGAAAACTAATGTTTCTGAAATCAAAATTGAGTAGAAGGCGATTTTACAAAAATTTGGAGATCAAAGTTTAGACAATTTTCAGCCGTTTGAAATGTATTGCAATTTTAACGCACTAATTATGTGGATAAGTTAAAAGCATTTCCACTGACTTTCAAGTAATTTTATCGACCAGAAAAAACTATGTTTCTAAAATCAAAATTGAGTTAGAAGGCGATTTGAAAAAATATTACAGATCATAAGTTTAGAAAATTTTCAGCACTTTGAAATGTATTGCATATTTAACGCACTAATTATGTGTATAAGTTAAAAGCATTTCCACTGACTTTCAAGTAATTTTACTGACAAGGAAAACTAATGTTTCTGAAATAAAAATTGAGTAGAAGGCGATTTTACAAAAATTTGGAGATCATAAGTTTAGACAATTTTCAGCCGTTTGAAATGTATTGCACTTTTAACGCACTAATTATGTGGATAAGTTAAAAGCATTTCCAGAGACTTTCAAGTAATTTTACTGACAAGAAAAACTAATTTTTCTGAAATCAAAATTGAGTAGAAGGCGATTTGAAAAAAAATTGCAGATCATAAGTTTAGACAATTTTCAGCCGTTTGAAATGTATTGCAATTTTAACGCACTAATTATGTGGATAAGTTAAAAGCATTTCCAGAGACTTTCAAGTAATTTTACTGACAAGAAAAACTAATGTTTCTAAAATTAAAATTAAACACAATTTGAAAAAAAGTTGCAGATCATAAGTTTAGACAATTTTCAGCCGTTTGAAATGTATTGCAATTTTAACGCACTAATTATGTGGATAAGTTAAAAGCATTTCCAATGACTTTCAAGTAATTTTATTGACCATAAAAAACTATGTTTCTAAAATCAAAATTGAGTTAGAAGGCGATTTGAAAAAAATATTACAGATCATAAGTTTAGACAATTTTCAGCACTTTGAAATGTATTGCAATTCTAACGCACTAATTATGTGTATAAGTTAAAAGCATTTCCACTGACTTTCAAGTAATTTTATCGACCAGAAAAAACGATGTTTCTAAAATCAAAATTGAGTTAGAAGGCGATTTGAAAAAATATTACAGATCATAAGTTTAGAAAATTTTCAGCACTTTGAAATGTATTGCATATTTAACGCACTAATTATGTGTATAAGTTAAAAGCATTTCCACTGACTTTCAAGTAATTTTACTGACAAGGAAAACTAATGTTTCTGAAATAAAAATTGAGTAGAAGGCGATTTTACAAAAATTTGGAGATCATAAGTTTAGACAATTTTCAGCCGTTTGAAATGTATTGCACTTTTAACGCACTAATTATGTGGATAAGTTAAAAGCATTTCCAGAGACTTTCAAGTAATTTTACTGACAAGAAAAACTAATTTTTCTGAAATCAAAATTGAGTAAAAGGCGATTTGAAAAAAAATTGCAGATCATAAGTTTAGACAATTTTCAGCCGTTTGAAATGTATTGCAATTTTAACGCACTAATTATGTGGATAAGTTAAAAGCATTTCCAGAGACTTTCAAGTAATTTTACTGACAAGAAAAACTAATGTTTCTAAAATTAAAATTAAACACAATTTGAAAAAAAGTTGCAGATCATAAGTTTAGACAATTTTCAGCCGTTTGAAATGTATTGCAATTTTAACGCACTAATTATGTGGATAAGTTAAAAGCATTTCCAATGACTTTCAAGTAATTTTATTGACCATAAAAAACTATGTTTCTAAAATCAAAATTGAGTTAGAAGGCGATTTGAAAAAAATATTACAGATCATAAGTTTAGACAATTTTCAGCACTTTGAAATGTATTGCAATTCTAACGCACTAATTATGTGGATAAGTTAAAAGCATTTCCAATGACTTTCAAGTAATTTTATTGACCAGAAAAAACGATGTTTCTAAAATCAAAATTGAGTTAGAAGGCGATTTGAAAAAATATTACAGATCATAAGTTTAGAAAATTTTCAGCACTTTGAAATGTATTGCATATTTAACGCACTAATTATGTGTATAAGTTAAAAGCATTTCCACTGACTTTCAAGTAATTTTACTGACAAGGAAAACTAATGTTTCTGAAATAAAAATTGAGTAGAAGGCGATTTTACAAAAATTTGGAGATCATAAGTTTAGACAATTTTCAGCCGTTTGAAATGTATTGCACTTTTAACGCACTAATTATGTGGATAAGTTAAAAGCATTTCCAGAGACTTTCAAGTAATTTTACTGACAAGAAAAACTAATTTTTCTGAAATCAAAATTGAGTAGAAGGCGATTTGAAAAAAAATTGCAGATCATAAGTTTAGACAATTTTCAGCCGTTTGAAATGTATTGCAATTTTAACGCACTAATTATGTGGATAAGTTAAAAGCATTTCCAGAGACTTTCAAGTAATTTTACTGACAAGAAAAACTAATGTTTCTAAAATAAAAATTAAACACGATTTTAAAAAAAGTTGCAGATTATAAGTTTAGACAATTTTCAGCCGTTTGAAATGTATTGCAATTTTAA
The DNA here is from genome assembly GCA_036924085.1 of Ariolimax columbianus. Lineage (NCBI taxonomy): Eukaryota > Metazoa > Mollusca > Gastropoda > Stylommatophora > Arionidae > Ariolimax > Ariolimax columbianus. The sequence goes on from JAVGWX010000030.1 coordinate 221,707, forward strand.
CGCACTAATGTGGATAAGTTAAAAGCATTTCCAATGACTTTCAAGTAATTTTATTGACCATAAAAAACTATGTTTCTAAAATCAAAATTGTTAGAAGGCGATTTGAAAAAATATTACAGATCATAAGTTCAGACAATTTTCAGCACTTTGAAATGTATTGCAATTTTAACGCACTAATTATGTGGATAAGTTAAAAGCATTTCCACTGACTTTCAAGTAATTTTATTGACCATAAAAAACTATGTTTCTAAAATCAAAATTGAGTAAGAAGGCGATTTGAAAAAATATTGCAGATCATAAGTTTAGACAATTTTCAGCCGTTTGAAATGTATTGCACTTTTAACGCACTAATTATGTGGATAAGTTAAAAGCATTTCCACTGACTTTCAAGTAATTTTACTGACAAGAACAACTAATGTTTCTGAAATCAAAATTGAGTAGAAAGCGATTTGAAAAAAAATTGCAGATCATAAGTTTAGACTATTTTCAGCCGTTTGAAATGTATTGCACTTTTAACGCACTAATTATGTGGATAAGTTAAAAGCATTTCCCGAGACTTTCAAGTAATTTTACGGACAAGAAAAACTAATGTTTCTCAAATTAAAATTAAACACGATTTGAAAAAAAGTTGATGATCATAAGTTTAGACAATTTTCAGCACTTTGAAATGTATTGCAATTCTAACGCACTAATTATGTGTATAAGTTAAAAGCATTTCCACTGACTTTCAAGTAATTTTACTGACAAGGAAAACTAATGTTTCTGAAATCAAAATTGAGTAGAAGGCGATTTTACAAAAATTTGGAGATCAAAGTTTAGTCAATTTTCAGCCGTTTGAAATGTATTGCAATTTTAACGCACTAATTATGTGGATAAGTTAAAAGCATTTCCACTGACTTTCAAGTAATTTTATTGACCAGAAAAAACGATGTTTCTAAAATCACAATTGAGTTAGAAGGCGATTTGAAAAAATATTACAGATGATAAGTTTAGAAAATTTTCAGCACTTTGAAATGTATTGCATATTTAACGCACTAATTATGTGTATAAATTAAAAGCATTTCCACTGACTTTCAAGTAATTTTACTGACAAGGAAAACTAATGTTTCTGAAATAAAAATTGAGTAGAAGGCGATTTTACAAAAATTTGGAGATCATAAGTTTAGACAATTTTCAGCCGTTTGAAATGTATTGCACTTTTAACGCACTAATTATGTGGATAAGTTAAAAGCATTTCCAGAGACTTTCAAGTAATTTTACTGACAAGAAAAACTAATTTTTCTGAAATCAAAATTGAGTAGAAGGCGATTTGAAAAAAAATTGCAGATCATAAGTTTATACAATTTTCAGCCGTTTGAAATGTATTGCAATTTTAACGCACTAATTATGTGGATAAGTTAAAAGCATTTCCAGAGACTTTCAAGTAATTTTACTGACAAGAAAAACTAATGTTTCTAAAATTAAAATTAAACACAATTTGAAAAAAAGTTGCAGATCATAAGTTTAGACAATTTTCAGCCGTTTGAAATGTATTGCAATTTTAACGCACTAATTATGTGGATAAGTTAAAAGCATTTCCAATGACTTTCAAGTAATTTTATTGACCATAAAAAACTATGTTTCTAAAATCAAAATTGAGTTAGAAGGCGATTTGAAAAAAATATTACAGATCATAAGTTTAGACAATTTTCAGCACTTTGAAATGTATTGCAATTCTAACGCACTAATTATGTGTATAAGTTAAAAGCATTTCCAATGACTTTCAAGTAATTTTATTGACCAGAAAAAACGATGTTTCTAAAATCAAAATTGAGTTAGAAGGCGATTTGAAAAAATATTACAGATCATAAGTTTAGAAAATTTTCAGCACTTTGAAATGTATTGCACTTTTAACGCACTAATTATGTGGATAAGTTAAAAGCATTTCCCGAGACTTTCAAGTAATTTTACGGACAAGAAAAACTAATGTTTCTCAAATTAAAATTAAACACGATTTGAAAAAAAGTTGATGATCATAAGTTTAGACAGTTTTCAGCACTTTGAAATGTATTGCAATTCTAACGCACTAATTATGTGTATAAGTTAAAAGCATTTCCACTGACTTTCAAGTAATTTTACTGACAAGGAAAACTAATGTTTCTGAAATCAAAATTGAGTAGAAGGCGATTTTACAAAAATTTGGAGATCAAAGTTTAGACAATTTTCAGCCGTTTGAAATGTATTGCAATTTTAACGCACTAATTATGTGGATAAGTTAAAAGCATTTCCACTGACTTTCAAGTAATTTTATTGACCAGAAAAAACGATGTTTCTAAAATCACAATTGAGTTAGAAGGCGATTTGAAAAAATATTACAGATGATAAGTTTAGAAAATTTTCAGCACTTTGAAATGTATTGCATATTTAACGCACTAATTATGTGTATAAGTTAAAAGCATTTCCACTGACTTTCAAGTAATTTTACTGACAAGGAAAACTAATGTTTCTGAAATAAAAATTGAGTAGAAGGCGATTTTACAAAAATTTGGAGATCATAAGTTTAGACAATTTTCAGCCGTTTGAAATGTATTGCACTTTTAACGCACTAATTATGTGGATAAGTTAAAAGCATTTCCAATGACTTTTGAGTAATTTTATTGACCATAAAAAACTATGTGTCTAAAATCAAAATTGAGTTAGAAGGCGATTTGAAAAAATATTACAGATCATAAGTTTAGAAAATTTTCAGCACTTTGAAATGTATTGCATATTTAACGCACTAATTATGTGTATAAGTTAAAAGCATTTCCACTGACTTTCAAGTAATTTTACTGACAAGGAAAACTAATGTTTCTGAAATAAAAATTGAGTAGAAGGCGATTTTACAAAAATTTGGAGATCATAAGTTTAGACAATTTTCAGCCGTTTGAAATGTATTGCACTTTTAACGCACTAATTATGTGGATAAGTTAAAAGCATTTCCAGAGACTTTCAAGTAATTTTACTGACAAGAAAAACTAATTTTTCTGAAATCAAAATTGAGTAGAAGGCGATTTGAAAAAAAATTGCAGATCATAAGTTTATACAATTTTCAGCCGTTTGAAATGTATTGCAATTTTAACGCACTAATTATGTGGATAAGTTAAAAGCATTTCCAGAGACTTTCAAGTAATTTTACTGACAAGAAAAACTAATGTTTCTAAAATTAAAATTAAACACAATTTGAAAAAAAGTTGCAGATCATAAGTTTAGACAATTTTCAGCCGTTTGAAATGTATTGCAATTTTAACGCACTAATTATGTGGATAAGTTAAAAGCATTTCCAATGACTTTCAAGTAATTTTATTGACCATAAAAAACTATGTTTCTAAAATCAAAATTGAGTTAGAAGGCGATTTGAAAAAAATATTACAGATCATAAGTTTAGACAATTTTCAGCACTTTGAAATGTATTGCAATTCTAACGCACTAATTATGTGTATAAGTTAAAAGCATTTCCAATGACTTTCAAGTAATTTTATTGACCAGAAAAAACGATGTTTCTAAAATCAAAATTGAGTTAGAAGGCGATTTGAAAAAATATTACAGATCATAAGTTTAGAAAATTTTCAGCACTTTGAAATGTATTGCATATTTAACGCACTAATTATGTGTATAAGTTAAAAGCATTTCCACTGACTTTCAAGTAATTTTACTGACAAGGAAAACTAATGTTTCTGAAATAAAAATTGAGTAGAAGGCGATTTTACAAAAATTTGGAGATCATAAGTTTAGACAATTTTCAGCCGTTTGAAATGTATTGCACTTTTAACGCACTAATTATGTGGATAAGTTAAAAGCATTTCCAGAGACTTTTAAGTAATTTTACTGACAAGAAAAACTAATTTTTCTGAAATCAAAATTGAGTAGAAGGTGATTTGAAAAAAAATTGCAGATCATAAATTTAGACAATTTTCAGCCGTTTGAAATGTATTGCAATTTTAACGCACTAATTATGTGGATAAGTTAAAAGCATTTCCACTGACTTTCAAGTAATTTTACTGACAAGGAAAACTAATGTTTCTGAAATCAAAATTGAGTAGAAGGCGATTTTACAAAAATTTGGAGATCAAAGTTTAGACAATTTTCAGCCGTTTGAAATGTATTGCAATTTTAACGCACTAATTATGTGGATAAGTTAAAAGCATTTCCACTGACTTTCAAGTAATTTTATCGACCAGAAAAAACGATGTTTCTAAAATCAAAATTGAGTTAGAAGGCGATTTGAAAAAATATTACAGATCATAAGTTTAGAAAATTTTCAGCACTTTGAAATGTATTGCATATTTAACGCACTAATTATGTGTATAAGTTAAAAGCATTTCCACTGACTTTCAAGTAATTTTACTGACAAGGAAAACTAATGTTTCTGAAATAAAAATTGAGTAGAAGGCGATTTTACAAAAATTTGGAGATCATAAGTTTAGACAATTTTCAGCACTTTGAAATGTATTGCATATTTAACGCACTAATTATGTGTATAAGTTAAAAGCATTTCCACTGACTTTCAAGTAATTTTACTGACAAGAAAAACTAATGTTTCTGAAATCAAAATTGAGTAGAAAGCGATTTGAAAAAAAATTGCAGATCATAAGTTTAGACTATTTTCAGCCGTTTGAAATGTATTGCACTTTTAACGCACTAATTATGTGGATAAGTTAAAAGCATTTCCCGAGACTTTCAAGTAATTTTACGGACAAGAAAAACTAATGTTTCTCAAATTAAAATTAAACACGATTTGAAAAAAAGTTGATGATCATAAGTTTAGACAATTTTCAGCACTTTGAAATGTATTGCAATTCTAACGCACTAATTATGTGTATAAGTTAAAAGCATTTCCACTGACTTTCAAGTAATTTTACTGACAAGGAAAACTAATGTTTCTGAAATCAAAATTGAGTAGAAGGCGATTTTACAAAAATTTGGAGATCAAAGTTTAGACAATTTTCAGCCGTTTGAAATGTATTGCAATTTTAACGCACTAATTATGTGGATAAGTTAAAAGCATTTCCAATGACTTTCAAGTAATTTTATTGACCATAAAAAACTATGTTTCTAAAATCAAAATTGAGTTAGAAGGCGATTTGAAAAAAATATTACAGATCATAAGTTTAGACAATTTTCAGCACTTTGAAATGTATTGCAATTCTAACGCACTAATTATGTGTATAAGTTAAAAGCATTTCCACTGACTTTCAAGTAATTTTATCGACCAGAAAAAACGATGTTTCTAAAATCAAAATTGAGTTAGAAGGCGATTTGAAAAAATATTACAGATCATAAGTTTAGAAAATTTTCAGCACTTTGAAATGTATTGCATATTTAACGCACTAATTATGTGTATAAGTTAAAAGCATTTCCACTGACTTTCAAGTAATTTTACTGACAAGGAAAACTAATGTTTCTGAAATAAAAATTGAGTAGAAGGCGATTTGAAAAAAAATTGCAGATCATAAGTTTAGACAATTTTCAGCCGTTTGAAATGTATTGCAATTTTAACGCACTAATTATGTGGATAAGTTAAAAGCATTTCCACTGACTTTCAAGTAATTTTATTGACCATAAAAAACTATGTTTCTAAAATCAAAATTGAGTTAGAAGGCGATTTGAAAAAATATTACAGATCATAAGTTTAGAAAATTTTCAGCACTTTGAAATGTATTGCATATTTAACGCACTAATTATGTGTATAAGTTAAAAGCATTTCCACTGACTTTCAAGTAATTTTACTGACAAGGAAAACTAATGTTTCTGAAATAAAAATTGAGTAGAAGGCGATTTTACAAAAATTTGGAGATCATAAGTTTAGACAATTTTCAGCCGTTTGAAATGTATTGCACTTTTAACGCACTAATTATGTGGATAAGTTAAAAGCATTTCCAGAGACTTTCAAGTAATTTTACTGACAAGAAAAACTAATTTTTCTGAAATCAAAATTGAGTAGAAGGTGATTTGAAAAAAAATTGCAGATCATAAATTTAGACAATTTTCAGCCGTTTGAAATGTATTGCAATTTTAACGCACTAATTATGTGGATAAGTTAAAAGCATTTCCACTGACTTTCAAGTAATTTTATCGACCAGAAAAAACGATGTTTCTAAAATCAAAATTGAGTTAGAAGGCGATTTGAAAAAATATTACAGATCATAAGTTTAGAAAATTTTCAGCACTTTTAAATGTATTGCATATTTAACGCACTAATTATGTGTATAAGTTAAAAGCATTTCCACTGACTTTCAAGTAATTTTACTGACAAGGAAAACTAATGTTTCTGAAATAAAAATTGAGTAGAAGGCGATTTTACAAAAATTTGGAGATCATAAGTTTAGACAATTTTCAGCCGTTTGAAATGTATTGCACTTTTAACGCACTAATTATGTGGATAAGTTAAAAGCATTTCCAGAGACTTTCAAGTAATTTTACTGACAAGAAAAACTAATTTTTCTGAAATCAAAATTGAGTAGAAGGCGATTTGAAAAAAAATTGCAGATCATAAGTTTAGACAATTTTCAGCCGTTTGAAATGTATTGCAATTTTAACGCACTAATTATGTGGATAAGTTAAAAGCATTTCCAGAGACTTTCAAGTAATTTTACTGACAAGAAAAACTAATGTTTCTAAAATTAAAATTAAACACAATTTGAAAAAAAGTTGCAGATCATAAGTTTAGACAATTTTCAGCCGTTTGAAATGTATTGCAATTTTAACGCACTAATTATGTGGATAAGTTAAAAGCATTTCCAATGACTTTCAAGTAATTTTATTGACCATAAAAAACTATGTGTCTAAAATCAAAATTGAGTTAGAAGGCGATTTGAAAAAATATTACAGATCATAAGTTTAGACAATTTTCAGCACTTTGAAATGTATTGCAATTCTAACGCACTAATTATGTGTATAAGTTAAAAGCATTTCCACTGACTTTCAAGTAATTTTACTGACAAGGAAAACTAATGTTTCTGAAATCAAAATTGAGTAGAAGGCGATTTTACAAAAATTTGGAGATCAAAGTTTAGACAATTTTCAGCCGTTTGAAATGTATTGCAATTTTAACGCACTAAATATGTGGATAAGTTAAAAGCATTTCCACTGACTTTCAAGTAATTTTATTGACCATAAAAAACTATGTTTCTAAAATCAAAATTGAGTTAGAAGGCGATTTGAAAAAATATTACAGATCATAAGTTTAGAAAATTTTCAGCACTTTGAAATGTATTGCATATTTAACGCACTAATTATGTGTATAAGTTAAAAGCATTTCCACTGACTTTCAAGTAATTTTACTGACAAGGAAAACTAATGTTTCTGAAATAAAAATTGAGTAGAAGGCGATTTTACAAAAATTTGGAGATCATAAGTTTAGACAATTTTCAGCCGTTTGAAATGTATTGCAATTTTAACGCACTAATTATGTGGATAAGTTAAAAGCATTTCCAGAGACTTTCAAGTAATTTTACTGACAAGAAAAACTAATGTTTCTAAAATTAAAATTAAACACAATTTGAAAAAAAGTTGCAGATCATAAGTTTAGACAATTTTCAGCCGTTTGAAATGTATTGCAATTTTAACGCACTAATTATGTGGATAAGTTAAAAGCATTTCCAATGACTTTCAAGTAATTTTATTGACCATAAAAAACTATGTTTCTAAAATCAAAATTGAGTTAGAAGGCGATTTGAAAAAAATATTACAGATCATAAGTTTAGACAATTTTCAGCACTTTGAAATGTATTGCAATTCTAACGCACTAATTATGTGTATAAGTTAAAAGCATTTCCAATGACTTTCAAGTAATTTTATTGACCAGAAAAAACGATGTTTCTAAAATCAAAATTGAGTTAGAAGGCGATTTGAAAAAATATTACAGATCATAAGTTTAGAAAATTTTCAGCACTTTGAAATGTATTGCATATTTAACGCACTAATTATGTGTATAAGTTAAAAGCATTTCCACTGACTTTCAAGTAATTTTACTGACAAGGAAAACTAATGTTTCTGAAATAAAAATTGAGTAGAAGGCGATTTTACAAAAATTTGGAGATCAAAGTTTAGACAATTTTCAGCCGTTTGAAATGTATTGCAATTTTAACGCACTAATTATTTGTATAAGTTAAAAGCATTTCCACTGACTTTCAAGTAATTTTATCGACCAGAAAAAATGATGTTTCTAAAATCAAAATTGAGTTAGAAGGCGATTTAAAAAAATATTACAGATCATAAGTTTAGAAAATTTTCAGCACTTTGAAATGTATTGCATATTTAACGCACTAATTATGTGTATAAGTTAAAAGCATTTCCACTGACTTTCAAGTAATTTTACTGACAAGGAAAACTAATGTTTCTGAAATAAAAATTGAGTAGAAGGCGATTTTACAAAAATTTGGAGATCATAAGTTTAGACAATTTTCAGCCGTTTGAAATGTATTGCAATTCTAACGAACTAATTATGTGGATAAGTTAAAAGCATTTCCCGAGACTTTCAAGTAATTTTACTGACAAGAAAAACTAATGTTTCTAAAATTAAAATTAAACACGATTTGAAAAAACGTTGATGATCATAAGTTTAGACAATTTTCAGCCGTTTGAAATGTATTGCAATTTTAACGCACTAATTATGTGGATAAGTTAAAAGCATTTCCACTGACTTTCAAGTAATTTTATTGACCAGAAAAAACGATGTTTCTAAAATATAAATTGAGTTAGAAGGCGATTTGAAAAAATATTACAGATCATAAGTTTAGAAAATTTTCAGCACTTTGAAATGTATTGCATATTTAACGCACTAATTATGTGTATAAGTTAAAAGCATTTCCACTGACTTTCAAGTAATTTTACTGAGAAGAAAAACTAATTTTTCTGAAATCAAAATTGAGTAGAAGGCGATTTGAAAAAAAATTGCAGATCATAAGTTTAGACAATTTTCAGCCGTTTGAAATGTATTGCAATTTTAACGCACTAATTATGTGGATAAGTTAAAAGCATTTCCAGAGACTTTCAAGTAATTTTACTGACAAGAAAAACTAATGTTTCTAAAATTAAAATTAAACACGATTTTAAAAAAAGTTGCAGATCATAAGTTTAGACAATTTTCAGCCGTTTGAAATGTATTGCAATTTTAACGCACTAATTATGTGGATAAGTTAAAAGCATTTCCAATGACTTTCAAGTAATTTTATTGACCATAAAAAACTATGTTTCTAAAATCAAAATTGAGTTAGAAGGCGATTTGAAAAAATATTACAGATCATAAGTTCAGACAATTTTCAGCACTTTGAAATGTATTGCAATTTTAACGCACTAATTATGTGGATAAGTTAAAAGCATTTCCACTGACTTTCAAGTAATTTTATTGACCATAAAAAACTATGTTTCTAAAATCAAAATTGAGTTAGAAGGCGATTTGAAAAAATATTGCAGATCATAAGTTTAGACAATTTTCAGCCGTTTGAAATGTATTGCACTTTTAACGCACTAATTATGTGGATAAGTTAAAAGCATTTCCACTGACTTTCAAGTAATTTTACTGACAAGAAAAACTAATGTTTCTGAAATCAAAATTGAGTAGAAAGCTATTTGAAAAAAAATTGCAGATCATAAGTTTAGACTATTTTCAGCCGTTTGAAATGTATTGCACTTTTAACGCACTAATTATGTGGATAAGTTAAAAGCATTTCCCGAGACTTTCAAGTAATTTTACGGACAAGAAAAACTAATGTTTCTCAAATTAAAATTAAACACGATTTGAAAAAAAGTTGATGATCATAAGTTTAGACAATTTTCAGCACTTTGAAATGTATTGCAATTCTAACGCACTAATTATGTGTATAAGTTAAAAGCATTTCCACTGACTTTCAAGTAATTTTACTGACAAGGAAAACTAATGTTTCTGAAATCAAAATTGAGTAGAAGGCGATTTTTCAAAAATTTGGAGATCAAAGTTTAGACAATTTTCAGCCGTTTGAAATGTATTGCAATTTTAACGCACTAATTATGTGGATAAGTTAAAAGCATTTCCACTGACTTTCAAGTAATTTTATTGACCAGAAAAAACGATGTTTCTAAAATCACAATTGAGTTAGAAGGCGATTTGAAAAAATATTACAGATGATAAGTTTAGAAAATTTTCAGCACTTTGAAATGTATTGCATATTTAACGCACTAATTATGTGTATAAGTTAAAAGCATTTCCACTGACTTTCAAGTAATTTTACTGACAAGGAAAACTAATGTTTCTGAAATAAAAATTGAGTAGAAGGCGATTTTACAAAAATTTGGAGATCATAAGTTTAGACAATTTTCAGCCGTTTGAAATGTATTGCACTTTTAACGCACTAATTATGTGGATAAGTTAAAAGCATTTCCAATGACTTTTAAGTAATTTTATTGACCATAAAAAACTATGTGTCTAAAATCAAAATTGAGTTAGAAGGCGATTTGAAAAAATATTACAGATCATAAGTTTAGACAATTTTCAGCACTTTGAAATGTATTGCAATTCTAACGCACTAATTATGTGTATAAGTTAAAAGCATTTCCACTGACTTTCAAGTAATTTTACTGACAAGGAAAACTAATGTTTCTGAAATCAAAATTGAGTAGAAGGCGATTTTACAAAAATTTGGAGATCAAAGTTTAGACAATTTTCAGCCGTTTGAAATGTATTGCAATTTTAACGCACTAATTATGTGGATAAGTTAAAAGCATTTCCAATGACTTTCAAGTAATTTTATTGACCATAAAAAACTATGTTTCTAAAATCAAAATTGAGTTAGAAGGCGATTTGAAAAAAATATTACAGATCATAAGTTTAGACAATTTTCAGCACTTTGAAATGTATTGCAATTCTAACGCACTAATTATGTGTATAAGTTAAAAGCATTTCCAATGACTTTCAAGTAATTTTATTGACCAGAAAAAACGATGTTTCTAAAATCAAAATTGAGTTAGAAGGCGATTTTAAAAAATATTACAGATCATAAGTTTAGAAAATTTTCAGCACTTTGAAATGTATTGCATATTTAACGCACTAATTATGTGTATAAGTTAAAAGCATTTCCACTGACTTTCAAGTAATTTTACTGACAAGGAAAACTAATGTTTCTGAAATAAAAATTGAGTAGAAGGCGATTTTACAAAAATTTGGAGATCAAAGTTTAGACAATTTTCAGCCGTTTGAAATGTATTGCAATTTTAACGCACTAATTATGTGTATAAGTTAAAAGCATTTCCACTGACTTTCAAGTAATTTTATCGACCAGAAAAAACGATGTTTCTAAAATCAAAATTGAGTTAGAAGGCGATTTAAAAAAATATTACAGATCATAAGTTTAGAAAATTTTCAGCACTTTGAAATGTATTGCATATTTAACGCACTAATTATGTGTATAAGTTAAAAGCATTTCCACTGACTTTCAAGTAATTTTACTGACAAGAAAAACTAATGTTTCTGAAATCAAAATTGAGTAGAAAGCGATTTGAAAAAAAATTGCAGATCATAAGTTTAGACTATTTTCAGCCGTTTGAAATGTATTGCACTTTTAACGCACTAATTATGTGGATAAGTTAAAAGCATTTCCCGAGACTTTCAAGTAATTTTACGGACAAGAAAAACTAATGTTTCTCAAATTAAAATTAAACACGATTTGAAAAAAAGTTGATGATCATAAGTTTAGACAATTTTCAGCACTTTGAAATGTATTGCAATTCTAACGCACTAATTATGTGTATAAGTTAAAAGCATTTCCACTGACTTTCAAGTAATTTTACTGACAAGGAAAACTAATGTTTCTGAAATCAAAATTGAGTAGAAGGCGATTTTTCAAAAATTTGGAGATCAAAGTTTAGACAATTTTCAGCCGTTTGAAATGTATTGCAATTTTAACGCACTAATTATGTGGATAAGTTAAAAGCATTTCCACTGACTTTCAAGTAATTTTATTGACCAGAAAAAACGATGTTTCTAAAATCACAATTGAGTTAGAAGGCGATTTGAAAAAATATTACAGATGATAAGTTTAGAAAATTTTCAGCACTTTGAAATGTATTGCATATTTAACGCACTAATTATGTGTATAAGTTAAAAGCATTTCCACTGACTTTCAAGTAATTTTACTGACAAGGAAAACTAATGTTTCTGAAATAAAAATTGAGTAGAAGGCGATTTTACAAAAATTTGGAGATCATAAGTTTAGACAATTTTCAGCCGTTTGAAATGTATTGCACTTTTAACGCACTAATTATGTGGATAAGTTAAAAGCATTTCCAATGACTTTTAAGTAATTTTATTGACCATAAAAAACTATGTGTCTAAAATCAAAATTGAGTTAGAAGGCGATTTGAAAAAATATTACAGATCATAAGTTTAGACAATTTTCAGCACTTTGAAATGTATTGCAATTCTAACGCACTAATTATGTGTATAAGTTAAAAGCATTTCCACTGACTTTCAAGTAATTTTACTGACAAGGAAAACTAATGTTTCTGAAATCAAAATTGAGTAGAAGGCGATTTTACAAAAATTTGGAGATCAAAGTTTAGACAATTTTCAGCCGTTTGAAATGTATTGCAATTTTAACGCACTAATTATGTGGATAAGTTAAAAGCATTTCCAATGACTTTCAAGTAATTTTATTGACCATAAAAAACTATGTTTCTAAAATCAAAATTGAGTTAGAAGGCGATTTGAAAAAAATATTACAGATCATAAGTTTAGACAATTTTCAGCACTTTGAAATGTATTGCAATTCTAACGCACTAATTATGTGTATAAGTTAAAAGCATTTCCAATGACTTTCAAGTAATTTTATTGACCAGAAAAAACGATGTTTCTAAAATCAAAATTGAGTTAGAAGGCGATTTTAAAAAATATTACAGATCATAAGTTTAGAAAATTTTCAGCACTTTGAAATGTATTGCATATTTAACGCACTAATTATGTGTATAAGTTAAAAGCATTTCCACTGACTTTCAAGTAATTTTACTGACAAGGAAAACTAATGTTTCTGAAATAAAAATTGAGTAGAAGGCGATTTTACAAAAATTTGGAGATCAAAGTTTAGACAATTTTCAGCCGTTTGAAATGTATTGCAATTTTAACGCACTAATTATGTGTATAAGTTAAAAGCATTTCCACTGACTTTCAAGTAATTTTATCGACCAGAAAAAACGATGTTTCTAAAATCAAAATTGAGTTAGAAGGCGATTTAAAAAAATATTACAGATCATAAGTTTAGAAAATTTTCAGCACTTTGAAATGTATTGCATATTTAACGCACTAATTATGTGTATAAGTTAAAAGCATTTCCACTGACTTTCAAGTAATTTTACTGACAAGGAAAACTAATGTTTCTGAAATAAAAATTGAGTAGAAGGCGATTTTACAAAAATTTGGAGATCATAAGTTTAGACAATTTTCAGCCGTTTGAAATGTATTGCAATTCTAACGAACTAATTATGTGGATAAGTTAAAAGCATTTCCCGAGACTTTCAAGTAATTTTACTGACAAGAAAAACTAATGTTTCTAAAATTAAAATTAAACACGATTTGAAAAAACGTTGATGATCATAAGTTTAGACAATTTTCAGCCGTTTGAAATGTATTGCAATTTTAACGCACTAATTATGTGGATAAGTTAAAAGCATTTCCACTGACTTTCAAGTAATTTTATTGACCAGAAAAAACGATGTTTCTAAAATATAAATTGAGTTAGAAGGCGATTTGAAAAAATATTACAGATCATAAGTTTAGAAAATTTTCAGCACTTTGAAATGTATTGCATATTTAACGCACTAATTATGTGTATAAGTTAAAAGCATTTCCACTGACTTTCAAGTAATTTTACTGACAAGGAAAACTAATGTTTCTGAAATAAAAATTGAGTAGAAGGCGATTTTACAAAAATTTGGAGATCATAAGTTTAGACAATTTTCAGCCGTTTGAAATGTATTGCACTTTTAACGCACTAATTATGTGGATAAGTTAAAAGCATTTTCAGAGACTTTCAAGTAATTTTACTGAGAAGAAAAACTAATTTTTCTGAAATCAAAATTGAGTAGAAGGCGATTTGAAAAAAAATTGCAGATCATAAGTTTAGACAATTTTCAGCCGTTTGAAATGTATTGCAATTTTAACGCACTAATTATGTGGATAAGTTAAAAGCATTTCCAGAGACTTTCAAGTAATTTTACTGACAAGAAAAACTAATGTTTCTAAAATTAAAATTAAACACGATTTTAAAAAAAGTTGCAGATCATAAGTTTAGACAATTTTCAGCCGTTTGAAATGTATTGCAATTTTAACGCACTAATTATGTGGATAAGTTAAAAGCATTTCCAATGACTTTCAAGTAATTTTATTGACCATAAAAAACTATGTTTCTAAAATCAAAATTGTTAGAAGGCGATTTGAAAAAATATTACAGATCATAAGTTCAGACAATTTTCAGCACTTTGAAATGTATTGCAATTTTAACGCACTAATTATGTGGATAAGTTAAAAGCATTTCCACTGACTTTCAAGTAATTTTATTGACCATAAAAAACTATGTTTCTAAAATCAAAATTGAGTTAGAAGGCGATTTGAAAAAATATTGCAGATCATAAGTTTAGACAATTTTCAGCCGTTTGAAATGTATTGCACTTTTAACGCACTAATTATGTGGATAAGTTAAAAGCATTTCCACTGACTTTCAAGTAATTTTACTGACAAGAAAAACTAATGTTTCTGAAATCAAAATTGAGTAGAAAGCGATTTGAAAAAAAATTGCAGATCATAAGTTTAGACTATTTTCAGCCGTTTGAAATGTATTGCACTTTTAACGCACTAATTATGTGGATAAGTTAAAAGCATTTCCCGAGACTTTCAAGTAATTTTACGGACAAGAAAAACTAATGTTTCTCAAATTAAAATTAAACACGATTTGAAAAAAAGTTGATGATCATAAGTTTAGACAATTTTCAGCACTTTGAAATGTATTGCAATTCTAACGCACTAATTATGTGTATAAGTTAAAAGCATTTCCACTGACTTTCAAGTAATTTTACTGACAAGGAAAACTAATGTTTCTGAAATCAAAATTGAGTAGAAGGCGATTTTTCAAAAATTTGGAGATCAAAGTTTAGACAATTTTCAGCCGTTTGAAATGTATTGCAATTTTAACGCACTAATTATGTGGATAAGTTAAAAGCATTTCCACTGACTTTCAAGTAATTTTATTGACCAGAAAAAACGATGTTTCTAAAATCACAATTGAGTTAGAAGGCGATTTGAAAAAATATTACAGATGATAAGTTTAGAAAATTTTCAGCACTTTGAAATGTATTGCATATTTAACGCACTAATTATGTGTATAAGTTAAAAGCATTTCCACTGACTTTCAAGTAATTTTACTGACAAGGAAAACTAATGTTTCTGAAATAAAAATTGAGTAGAAGGCGATTTTACAAAAATTTGGAGATCATAAGTTTAGACAATTTTCAGCCGTTTGAAATGTATTGCACTTTTAACGCACTAATTATGTGGATAAGTTAAAAGCATTTCCAATGACTTTTAAGTAATTTTATTGACCATAAAAAACTATGTGTCTAAAATCAAAATTGAGTTAGAAGGCGATTTGAAAAAATATTACAGATCATAAGTTTAGACAATTTTCAGCACTTTGAAATGTATTGCAATTCTAACGCACTAATTATGTGTATAAGTTAAAAGCATTTCCACTGACTTTCAAGTAATTTTACTGACAAGGAAAACTAATGTTTCTGAAATCAAAATTGAGTAGAAGGCGATTTTACAAAAATTTTGAGATCAAAGTTTAGACAATTTTCAGCCGTTTGAAATGTATTGCAATTTTAACGCACTAATTATGTGGATAAGTTAAAAGCATTTCCACTGACTTTCAAGTAATTTTATTGACCATAAAAAACTATGTTTCTAAAATCAAAATTGAGTTAGAAGGCGATTTGAAAAAATATTACAGATCATAAGTTTAGACAATTTTCAGCACTTTGAAATGTATTGCAATTCTAACGCACTAATTATGTGTATAAGTTAAAAGCATTTCCACAGACTTTCAAGTAATTTTACTGACAAGGAAAACTAATGTTTCTGAAATCAAAATTGAGTAGAAGGCGATTTTACAAAAATTTGGAGATCAAAGTTTAGACAATTTTTATCCGTTTGAAATGTATTGCAATTTTAACGCACTAATTATGTGGATAAGTTAAAAGCATTTCCAATGACTTTCAAGTAATTTTATTGACCATAAAAAACTATGTTTCTAAAATCAAAATTGAGTTAGAAGGCGATTTGAAAAAAATATTACAGATCATAAGTTTAGACAATTTTCAGCACTTTGAAATGTATTGCAATTCTAACGCACTAATTATGTGTATAAGTTAAAAGCATTTCCAATGACTTTCAAGTAATTTTATTGACCAGAAAAAACGATGTTTCTAAAATCAAAATTGAGTTAGAAGGCGATTTTAAAAAATATTACAGATCATAAGTTTAGAAAATTTTCAGCACTTTGAAATGTATTGCATATTTAACGCACTAATTATGTGTATAAGTTAAAAGCATTTCCACTGACTTTCAAGTAATTTTACTGACAAGGAAAACTAATGTTTCTGAAATAAAAATTGAGTAGAAGGCGATTTTACAAAAATTTGGAGATCAAAGTTTAGACAATTTTCAGCCGTTTGAAATGTATTGCAATTTTAACGCACTAATTATGTGTATAAGTTAAAAGCATTTCCACTGACTTTCAAGTAATTTTATCGAACAGAAAAAACGATGTTTCTAAAATCAAAATTGAGTTAGAAGGCGATTTAAAAAAATATTACAGATCATAAGTTTAGAAAATTTTCAGCACTTTGAAATGTATTGCATATTTAACGCACTAATTATGTGTATAAGTTAAAAGCATTTCCACTGACTTTCAAGTAATTTTACTGACAAGGAAAACTAATGTTTCTGAAATAAAAATTGAGTAGAAGGCGATTTTACAAAAATTTGGAGATCATAAGTTTAGACAATTTTCAGCCGTTTGAAATGTATTGCAATTCTAACGAACTAATTATGTGGATAAGTTAAAAGCATTTCCCGAGACTTTCAAGTAATTTTACTGACAAGAAAAACTAATGTTTCTAAAATTAAAATTAAACACGATTTGAAAAAACGTTGATGATCATAAGTTTAGACAATTTTCAGCCGTTTGAAATGTATTGCAATTTTAACGCACTAATTATGTGGATAAGTTAAAAGCATTTCCACTGACTTTCAAGTAATTTTATTGACCAGAAAAAACGATGTTTCTAAAATATAAATTGAGTTAGAAGGCGATTTGAAAAAATATTACAGATCATAAGTTTAGAAAATTTTCAGCACTTTGAAATGTATTGCATATTTAACGCACTAATTATGTGTATAAGTTAAAAGCATTTCCACTGACTTTCAAGTAATTTTACTGACAAGGAAAACTAATGTTTCTGAAATAAAAATTGAGTAGAAGGCGATTTTACAAAAATTTGGAGATCATAAGTTTAGACAATTTTCAGCCGTTTGAAATGTATTGCACTTTTAACGCACTAATTATGTGGATAAGTTAAAAGCATTTCCAATGACTTTTAAGTAATTTTATTGACCATAAAAAACTATGTGTCTAAAATCAAAATTGAGTTAGAAGGCGATTTGAAAAAATATTACAGATCATAAGTTTAGACAATTTTCAGCACTTTGAAATGTATTGCAATTCTAACGCACTAATTATGTGTATAAGTTAAAAGCATTTCCACTGACTTTCAAGTAATTTTACTGACAAGGAAAACTAATGTTTCTGAAATCAAAATTGAGTAGAAGGCGATTTTACAAAAATTTTGAGATCAAAGTTTAGACAATTTTCAGCCGTTTGAAATGTAATGCAATTTTAACGCACTAATTATGTGGATAAGTTAAAAGCATTTCCACTGACTTTCAAGTAATTTTATTGACCATAAAAAACTATGTTTCTAAAATCAAAATTGAGTTAGAAGGCGATTTGAAAAAATATTACAGATCATAAGTTTAGACAATTTTCAGCACTTTGAAATGTATTGCAATTCTAACGCACTAATTATGTGTATAAGTTAAAAGCATTTCCACTGACTTTCAAGTAATTTTACTGACAAGGAAAACTAATGTTTCTGAAATCAAAATTGAGTAGAAGGCGATTTTACAAAAATTTGGAGATCAAAGTTTAGACAATTTTCAGCCGTTTGAAATGTATTGCAATTTTAACGCACTAATTATGTGGATAAGTTAAAAGCATTTCCAATGACTTTCAAGTAATTTTATTGACCATAAAAAACTATGTTTCTAAAATCAAAATTGAGTTAGAAGGCGATTTGAAAAAAATATTACAGATCATAAGTTTAGACAATTTTCAGCACTTTGAAATGTATTGCAATTCTAACGCACTAATTATGTGTATAAGTTAAAAGCATTTCCAATGACTTTCAAGTAATTTTATTGACCAGAAAAAACGATGTTTCTAAAATCAAAATTGAGTTAGAAGGCGATTTTAAAAAATATTACAGATCATAAGTTTAGAAAATTTTCAGCACTTTGAAATGTATTGCATATTTAACGCACTAATTATGTGTATAAGTTAAAAGCATTTCCACTGACTTTCAAGTAATTTTACTGACAAGGAAAACTAATGTTTCTGAAATAAAAATTGAGTAGAAGGCGATTTTACAAAAATTTGGAGATCAAAGTTTAGACAATTTTCAGCCGTTTGAAATGTATTGCAATTTTAACGCACTAATTATGTGTATAAGTTAAAAGCATTTCCACTGACTTTCAAGTAATTTTATCGACCAGAAAAAACGATGTTTCTAAAATCAAAATTGAGTTAGAAGGCGATTTAAAAAAATATTACAGATCATAAGTTTAGAAAATTTTCAGCACTTTGAAATGTATTGCATATTTAACGCACTAATTATGTGTATAAGTTAAAAGCATTTCCACTGACTTTCAAGTAATTTTACTGACAAGGAAAACTAATGTTTCTGAAAAAAAAATTGAGTAGAAGGCGATTTTACAAAAATTTGGAGATCATAAGTTTAGACAATTTTCAGCCGTTTGAAATGTATTGCAATTCTAACGAACTAATTATGTGGATAAGTTAAAAGCATTTCCCGAGACTTTCAAGTAATTTTACTGACAAGAAAAACTAATGTTTCTAAAATTAAAATTAAACACGATTTGAAAAAACGTTGATGATCATAAGTTTAGACAATTTTCAGCCGTTTGAAATGTATTGCAATTTTAACGCACTAATTATGTGGATAAGTTAAAAGCATTTCCACTGACTTTCAAGTAATTTTATTGACCAGAAAAAACGATGTTTCTAAAATATAAATTGAGTTAGAAGGCGATTTGAAAAAATATTACAGATCATAAGTTTAGAAAATTTTCAGCACTTTGAAATGTATTGCATATTTAACGCACTAATTATGTGTATAAGTTAAAAGCATTTCCACTGACTTTCAAGTAATTTTACTGACAAGGAAAACTAATGTTTCTGAAATAAAAATTGAGTAGAAGGCGATTTTACAAAAATTTGGAGATCATAAGTTTAGACAATTTTCAGCCGTTTGAAATGTATTGCACTTTTAACGCACTAATTATGTGGATAAGTTAAAAGCATTTTCAGAGACTTTCAAGTAATTTTACTGAGAAGAAAAACTAATTTTTCTGAAATCAAAATTGAGTAGAAGGCGATTTGAAAAAAAATTGCAGATCATAAGTTTAGACAATTTTCAGCCGTTTGAAATGTATTGCAATTTTAACGCACTAATTATGTGGATAAGTTAAAAGCATTTCCAGAGACTTTCAAGTAATTTTACTGACAAGAAAAACTAATGTTTCTAAAATTAAAATTAAACACGATTTTAAAAAAAGTTGCAGATCATAAGTTTAGACAATTTTCAGCCGTTTGAAATGTATTGCAATTTTAACGCACTAATTATGTGGATAAGTTAAAAGCATTTCCAATGACTTTCAAGTAATTTTATTGACCATAAAAAACTATGTTTCTAAAATCAAAATTGTTAGAAGGCGATTTGAAAAAATATTACAGATCATAAGTTCAGACAATTTTCAGCACTTTGAAATGTATTGCAATTTTAACGCACTAATTATGTGGATAAGTTAAAAGCATTTCCACTGACTTTCAAGTAATTTTATTGACCATAAAAAACTATGTTTCTAAAATCAAAATTGAGTTAGAAGGCGATTTGAAAAAATATTGCAGATCATAAGTTTAGACAATTTTCAGCCGTTTGAAATGTATTGCACTTTTAACGCACTAATTATGTGGATAAGTTAAAAGCATTTCCACTGACTTTCAAGTAATTTTACTGACAAGAAAAACTAATGTTTCTGAAATCAAAATTGAGTAGAAAGCGATTTGAAAAAAAATTGCAGATCATAAGTTTAGACTATTTTCAGCCGTTTGAAATGTATTGCACTTTTAACGCACTAATTATGTGGATAAGTTAAAAGCATTTCCCGAGACTTTCAAGTAATTTTACGGACAAGAAAAACTAATGTTTCTCAAATTAAAATTAAACACGATTTGAAAAAAAGTTGATGATCATAAGTTTAGACAATTTTCAGCACTTTGAAATGTATTGCAATTCTAACGCACTAATTATGTGTATAAGTTAAAAGCATTTCCACTGACTTTCAAGTAATTTTACTGACAAGGAAAACTAATGTTTCTGAAATCAAAATTGAGTAGAAGGCGATTTTTCAAAAATTTGGAGATCAAAGTTTAGACAATTTTCAGCCGTTTGAAATGTATTGCAATTTTAACGCACTAATTATGTGGATAAGTTAAAAGCATTTCCACTGACTTTCAAGTAATTTTATTGACCAGAAAAAACGATGTTTCTAAAATCACAATTGAGTTAGAAGGCGACTTGAAAAAATATTACAGATGATAAGTTTAGAAAATTTTCAGCACTTTGAAATGTATTGCATATTTAACGCACTAATTATGTGTATAAGTTAAAAGCATTTCCACTGACTTTCAAGTAATTTTACTGACAAGGAAAACTAATGTTTCTGAAATAAAAATTGAGTAGAAGGCGATTTTACAAAAATTTGGAGATCATAAGTTTAGACAATTTTCAGCCGTTTGAAATGTATTGCACTTTTAACGCACTAATTATGTGGATAAGTTAAAAGCATTTCCAATGACTTTTAAGTAATTTTATTGACCATAAAAAACTATGTGTCTAAAATCAAAATTGAGTTAGAAGGCGATTTGAAAAAATATTACAGATCATAAGTTTAGACAATTTTCAGCACTTTGAAATGTATTGCAATTCTAACGCACTAATTATGTGTATAAGTTAAAAGCATTTCCACTGACTTTCAAGTAATTTTACTGACAAGGAAAACTAATGTTTCTGAAATCAAAATTGAGTAGAAGGCGATTTTACAAAAATTTTGAGATCAAAGTTTAGACAATTTTCAGCCGTTTGAAATGTATTGCAATTTTAACGCACTAATTATGTGGATAAGTTAAAAGCATTTCCACTGACTTTCAAGTAATTTTATTGACCATAAAAAACTATGTTTCTAAAATCAAAATTGAGTTAGAAGGCGATTTGAAAAAATATTACAGATCATAAGTTTAGAAAATTTTCAGCACTTTGAAATGTATTGCATATTTAACGCACTAATTATGTGTATAAGTTAAAAGCATTTCCACTGACTTTCAAGTAATTTTACTGACAAGGAAAACTAATGTTTCTTAAATAAAAATTGAGTAGAAGGCGATTTTACAAAAATTTGGAGATCATAAGTTTAGACAATTTTCAGCCGTTTGAAATGTATTGCACTTTTAACGCACTAATTTTGTGGATAAGTTAAAAGCATTTCCAGAGACTTTCAAGTAATTTTACTGACAAGAAAAACTAATTTTTCTGAAATCAAAATTGAGTAGAAGGCGATTTGAAAAAAAATTGCAGATCATAAGTTTAGACAATTTTCAGCCGTTTGAAATGTATTGCAATTTTAACGCACTAATTATGTGGATAAGTTAAAAGCATTTCCAGAGACTTTCAAGTAATTTTACTGACAAGAAAAACTAATGTTTCTAAAATTAAAATTAAACACGATTTTAAAAAAAGTTGCAGATCATAAGTTTAGACAATTTTCAGCCGTTTGAAATGTATTGCAATTTTAACGCACTAATTATGTGGATAAGTTAAAAGCATTTCCAATGACTTTCAAGTAATTTTATTGACCATAAAAAACTATGTTTCTAAAATCAAAATTGTTAGAAGGCGATTTGAAAAAATACTACAGATCATAAGTTCAGACAATTTTCAGCACTTTGAAATGTATTGCAATTTTAACGCACTAATTATGTGGATAAGTTAAAAGCATTTCCACTGACTTTCAAGTAATTTTATTGACCATAAAAAACTATGTTTCTAAAATCAAAATTGAGTTAGAAGGCGATTTGAAAAAATATTGCAGATCATAAGTTTAGACAATTTTCAGCCGTTTGAAATGTATTGCACTTTTAACGCACTAATTATGTGGATAAGTTAAAAGCATTTCCACTGACTTTCAAGTAATTTTACTGACAAGAAAAACTAATGTTTCTGAAATCAAAATTGAGTAGAAAGCGATTTGAAAAAAAATTGCAGATCATAAGTTTAGACTATTTTCAGCCGTTTGAAATGTATTGCACTTTTAACGCACTAATTATGTGGATAAGTTAAAAGCATTTCCCGAGACTTTCAAGTAATTTTACGGACAAGAAAAACTAATGTTTCTCAAATTAAAATTAAACACGATTTGAAAAAAAGTTGATGATCATAAGTTTAGACAATTTTCAGCACTTTGAAATGTATTGCAATTCTAACGCACTAATTATGTGTATAAGTTAAAAGCATTTCCACTGACTTTCAAGTAATTTTACTGACAAGGAAAACTAATGTTTCTGAAATCAAAATTGAGTAGAAGGCGATTTTACAAAAATTTGGAGATCAAAGTTTAGACAATTTTCAGCCGTTTGAAATGTATTGCAATTTTAACGCACTAATTATGTGGATAAGTTAAAAGCATTTCCACTGACTTTCAAGTAATTTTATTGACCATAAAAAACTATGTTTCTAAAATCACAATTGAGTTAGAAGGCGATTTGAAAAAATATTACAGATCATAAGTTTAGAAAATTTTCAGCACTTTGAAATGTATTGCATATTTAACGCACTAATTATGTGTATAAGTTAAAAGCATTTCCACTGACTTTCAAGTAATTTTACTGACAAGGAAAACTAATGTTTCTGAAATAAAAATTGAGTAGAAGGCGATTTTACAAAAATTTGGAGATCATAAGTTTAGACAATTTTCAGCCGTTTGAAATGTATTGCACTTTTAACGCACTAATTATGTGGATAAGTTAAAAGCATTTCCAGAGACTTTCAAGTAATCTTACTGACAAGAAAAACTAATGTTTCTAAAATTAAAATTAAACACAATTTGAAAAAAAGTTGCAGATCATAAGTTTAGACAATTTTCAGCCGTTTGAAATGTATTGCAATTTTAACGCACTAATTATGTGGATAAGTTAAAAGCATTTCCAATGACTTTCAAGTAATTTTATTGACCATAAAAAACTATGTTTCTAAAATCAAAATTGAGTTAGAAGGCGATTTGAAAAAAATATTACAGATCATAAGTTTAGACAATTTTCAGCACTTTGAAATGTATTGCATATTTAACGCACTAATTATGTGTATAAGTTAAAAGCATTTCCACTGACTTTCAAGTAATTTTACTGACAAGGAAAACTAATGTTTCTGAAATAAAAATTGAGTAGAAGGCGATTTTACAAAAATTTGGAGATCATAAGTTTAGACAATTTTCAGCCGTTTGAAATGTATTGCACTTTTAACGCACTAATTATGTGGATAAGTTAAAAGCATTTCCAGAGACTTTCAAGTAATTTTACTGACAAGAAAAACTAATTTTTCTGAAATCAAAATTGAGTAGAAGGTGATTTGAAAAAAAATTGCAGATCATAAATTTAGACAATTTTCAGCCGTTTGAAATGTATTGCAATTTTAACGCACTAATTATGTGGATAAGTTAAAAGCATTTCCACTGACTTTCAAGTAATTTTACTGACAAGGAAAACTAATGTTTCTGAAATCAAAATTGAGTAGAAGGCGATTTTACAAAAATTTGGAGATCAAAGTTTAGACAATTTTCAGCCGTTTGAAATGTATTGCAATTTTAACGCACTAATTATGTGGATAAGTTAAAAGCATTTCCACTGACTTTCAAGTAATTTTATCGACCAGAAAAAACGATGTTTCTAAAATCAAAATTGAGTTAGAAGGCGATTTGAAAAAATATTACAGATCATAAGTTTAGACAATTTTCAGCCGTTTGAAATGTATTGCAATTTTAACGCACTAATTATGTGGATAAGTTAAAAGCATTTCCAGAGACTTTCAAGTAATTTTACTGACAAGAAAAACTAATGTTTCTAAAATTAAAATTAAACACAATTTGAAAAAAAGTTGCAGATCATAAGTTTAGACAATTTTCAGCCGTTTGAAATGTATTGCAATTTTAACGCACTAATTATGTGGATAAGTTAAAAGCATTTCCAATGACTTTCAAGTAATTTTATTGACAATAAAAAACTATGTTTCTAAAATCAAAATTGAGTTAGAAGGCGATTTGAAAAAAATATTACAGATCATAAGTTTAGACAATTTTCAGCACTTTGAAATGTATTGCAATTCTAACGCACTAATTATGTGTATAAGTTAAAAGCATTTCCACTGACTTTCAAGTAATTTTACTGACAAGGAAAACTAATGTTTCTGAAATCAAAATTGAGTAGAAGGCGATTTTACAAAAATTTGGAGATCAAAGTTTAGACAATTTTCAGCCGTTTGAAATGTATTGTTATTTTAACGCACTAATTATGTGGATAAGTTAAAAGCATTTCCACTGACTTTCAAGTAATTTTATTGACCATAAAAAACTATGTTTCTAAAATCAAAATTGAGTTAGAAGGCGATTTGAAAAAATATTACAGATCATAAATTTAGAAAATTTTCAGCACTTTGAAATGTATTGCATATTTAACGCACTAATTATGTGTATAAGTTAAAAGCATTTCCACTGACTTTCAAGTAATTTTACTGACAAGGAAAACTAATGTTTCTGAAATAAAAATTGAGTAGAAGGCGATTTTACAAAAATTTGGAGATCATAAGTTTAGACAATTTTCAGCCGTTTGAAATGTATTGCACTTTTAACGCACTAATTTTGTGGATAAGTTAAAAGCATTTCCAGAGACTTTCAAGTAATTTTACTGACAAGAAAAACTAATTTTTCTGAAATCAAAATTGAGTAGAAGGCGATTTGAAAAAAAATTGCAGATCATAAGTTTAGACAATTTTCAGCCGTTTGAAATGTATTGCAATTTTAACGCACTAATTATGTGGATAAGTTAAAAGCATTTCCAGAGACTTTCAAGTAATTTTACTGACAAGAAAAACTAATGTTTCTAAAATTAAAATTAAACACGATTTTAAAAAAAGTTGCAGATCATAAGTTTAGACAATTTTCAGCCGTTTGAAATGTATTGCAATTTTAACGCACTAATTATGTGGATAAGTTAAAAGCATTTCCAATGACTTTCAAGTAATTTTATTGACCATAAAAAACTATGTTTCTAAAATCAAAATTGTTAGAAGGCGATTTGAAAAAATATTACAGATCATAAGTTCAGACAATTTTCAGCACTTTGAAATGTATTGCAATTTTAACGCACTAATTATGTGGATAAGTTAAAAGCATTTCCACTGACTTTCAAGTAATTTTATTGACCATAAAAAACTATGTTTCTAAAATCAAAATTGAGTTAGAAGGCGATTTGAAAAAATATTGCAGATCATAAGTTTAGACAATTTTCAGCCGTTTGAAATGTATTGCACTTTTAACGCACTAATTATGTGGATAAGTTAAAAGCATTTCCCGAGACTTTCAAGTAATTTTACGGACAAGAAAAACTAATGTTTCTCAAATTAAAATTAAACACGATTTGAAAAAAAGTTGATGATCATAAGTTTAGACAATTTTCAGCACTTTGAAATGTATTGCAATTCTAACGCACTAATTATGTGTATAAGTTAAAAGCATTTCCACTGACTTTCAAGTAATTTTACTGACAAGGAAAACTAATGTTTCTGAAATCAAAATTGAGTAGAAGGCGATTTTACAAAAATTTGGAGATCAAAGTTTAGACAATTTTCAGCCGTTTGAAATGTATTGCAATTTTAACGCACTAATTATGTGGATAAGTTAAAAGCATTTCCACTGACTTTCAAGTAATTTTATTGACCAGAAAAAACGATGTTTCTAAAATCACAATTGAGTTAGAAGGCGATTTGAAAAAATATTACAGATGATAAGTTTAGAAAATTTTCAGCACTTTGAAATGTATTGCATATTTAACGCACTAATTATGTGTATAAGTTAAAAGCATTTCCACTGACTTTCAAGTAATTTTACTGACAAGGAAAACTAATGTTTCTGAAATAAAAATTGAGTAGAAGGCGATTTTACAAAAATTTGGAGATCATAAGTTTAGACAATTTTCAGCCGTTTGAAATGTATTGCACTTTTAACGCACTAATTATGTGGATAAGTTAAAAGCATTTCCAATGACTTTTGAGTAATTTTATTGACCATAAAAAACTATGTGTCTAAAATCAAAATTGAGTTAGAAGGCGATTTGAAAAAATATTACAGATCATAAGTTTAGACAATTTTCAGCACTTTGAAATGTATTGCAATTCTAACGCACTAATTATGTGTATAAGTTAAAAGCATTTCCACTGACTTTCAAGTAATTTTACTGACAAGGAAAACTAATGTTTCTGAAATCAAAATTGAGTAGAAGGCGATTTTACAAAGATTTTGAGATCAAAGTTTAGACAATTTTCAGCCGTTTGAAATGTATTGCAATTTTAACGCACTAATTATGTGGATAAGTTAAAAGCATTTCCACTGACTTTCAAGTAATTTTATTGACCATAAAAAACTATGTTTCTAAAATCAAAATTGAGTTAGAAGGCGATTTGAAAAAATATTACAGATCATAAGTTTAGAAAATTTTCAGCACTTTGAAATGTATTGCATATTTAACGCACTAATTATGTGTATAAGTTAAAAGCATTTCCACTGACTTTCAAGTAATTTTACTGACAAGGAAAACTAATGTTTCTGAAATAAAAATTGAGTAGAAGGCGATTTTACAAAAATTTTGAGATCATAAGTTTAGACAATTTTCAGCCGTTTGAAATGTATTGCACTTTTAACGCACTAATTATGTGGATAAGTTAAAAGCATTTCCAGAGACTTTCAAGTAATCTTACTGACAAGAAAAACTAATGTTTCTAAAATTAAAATTAAACACAATTTGAAAAAAAGTTGCAGATCATAAGTTTAGACAATTTTCAGCCGTTTGAAATGTATTGCAATTTTAACGCACTAATTATGTGGATAAGTTAAAAGCATTTCCAATGACTTTCAAGTAATTTTATTGACCATAAAAAACTATGTTTCTAAAATCAAAATTGAGTTAGAAGGCGATTTGAAAAAAATATTACAGATCATAAGTTTAGACAATTTTCAGCACTTTGAAATGTATTGCAATTCTAACGCACTAATTATGTGTATAAGTTAAAAGCATTTCCAATGACTTTCAAGTAATTTTATTGACCAGAAAAAACGATGTTTCTAAAATCAAAATTGGGTTAGAAGGCGATTTGAAAAAATATTACAGATCATAAGTTTAGAAAATTTTCAGCACTTTGAAATGTATTGCATATTTAACGCACTAATTATGTGTATAAGTTAAAAGCATTTCCACTGACTTTCAAGTAATTTTACTGACAAGGAAAACTAATGTTTCTGAAATAAAAATTGAGTAGAAGGCGATTTTACAAAAATTTGGAGATCATAAGTTTAGACAATTTTCAGCCGTTTGAAATGTATTGCACTTTTAACGCACTAATTATGTGGATAAGTTAAAAGCATTTCCAGAGACTTTCAAGTAATTTTACTGACAAGAAAAACTAATTTTTCTGAAATCAAAATTGAGTAGAAGGTGATTTGAAAAAAAATTGCAGATCATAAATTTAGACAATTTTCAGCCGTTTGAAATGTATTGCAATTTTAACGCACTAATTATGTGGATAAGTTAAAAGCATTTCCACTGACTTTCAAGTAATTTTACTGACAAGGAAAACTAATGTTTCTGAAATCAAAATTGAGTAGAAGGCGATTTTACAAAAATTTGGAGATCAAAGTTTAGACAATTTTCAGCCGTTTGAAATGTATTGCAATTTTAACGCACTAATTATGTGGATAAGTTAAAAGCATTTCCACTGACTTTCAAGTAATTTTATCGACCAGAAAAAACGATGTTTCTAAAATCAAAATTGAGTTAGAAGGCGATTTGAAAAAATATTACAGATCATAAGTTTAGAAAATTTTCAGCACTTTGAAATGTATTGCATATTTAACGCACTAATTATGTGTATAAGTTAAAAGCATTTCCACTGACTTTCAAGTAATTTTACTGACAAGAAAAACTAATTTTTCTGAAATCAAAATTGAGTAGAAGGCGATTTGAAAAAAAATTGCAGATCATAAGTTTAGACAATTTTCAGCCGTTTGAAATGTATTGCAATTTTAACGCACTAATTATGTGGATAAGTTAAAAGCATTTCCAGAGACTTTCAAGTAATTTTACTGACAAGAAAAACTAATGTTTCTAAAATTAAAATTAAACACAATTTGAAAAAAAGTTGCAGATCATAAGTTTAGACAATTTTCAGCCGTTTGAAATGTATTGCAATTTTAACGCACTAATTATGTGGATAAGTTAAAAGCATTTCCAATGACTTTCAAGTAATTTTATTGACCATAAAAAACTATGTTTTTAAAATCAAAATTGAGTTAGAAGGCGATTTGAAAAAAATATTACAGATCATAAGTTTAGACAATTTTCAGCACTTTGAAATGTATTGCAATTCTAACGCACTAATTATGTGTATAAGTTAAAAGCATTTCCACTGACTTTCAAGTAATTTTATCGACCAGAAAAAACGATGTTTCTAAAATCAAAATTGAGTTAGAAGGCGATTTGAAAAAATATTACAAATCATAAGTTTAGAAAATTTTCAGCACTTTGAAATGTATTGCATATTTAACGCACTAATTATGTGTATAAGTTAAAAGCATTTCCACTGACTTTCAAGTAATTTTACTGACAAGGAAAACTAATGTTTCTGAAATAAAAATTGAGTAGAAGGCGATTTTACAAAAATTTGGAGATCATAAGTTTAGACAATTTTCAGCCGTTTGAAATGTATTGCACTTTTAACGCACTAATTATGTGGATAAGTTAAAAGCATTTCCAGAGACTTTCAAGTAATTTTACTGACAAGAAAAACTAATTTTTCTAAAATCAAAATTGAGTAGAAGGCGATTTGAAAAAAAATTGCAGATCATAAGTTTAGACAATTTTCAGCAATTGAAATGTATTGCAATTTTAACGCACTAATTATGTGGATAAGTTAAAAGCATTTCCAGAGACTTTCAAGTAATTTTACTGACAAGAAAAACTAATGTTTCTAAAATTAAAATTAAACACAATTTGAAAAAAAGTTGCAGATCATAAGTTTAGACAATTTTCAGCCGTTTAAAATGTATTGCAATTTTAACGCACTAATTATGTGGATAAGTTAAAAGCATTTCCAATGACTTTCAAGTAATTTTATTGACCATAAAAAACTATGTTTCTAAAATCAAAATTGAGTTAGAAGGCGATTTGAAAAAAATATTACAGATCATAAGTTTAGACAATTTTCAGCACTTTGAAATGTATTGCAATTCTAACGCACTAATTATGTGTATAAGTTAAAAGCATTTCCACTGACTTTCAAGTAATTTTATCGACCAGAAAAAACGATGTTTCTAAAATCAAAATTGAGTTAGAAGGCGATTTGAAAAAATATTACAGATCATAAGTTTAGAAAATTTTCAGCACTTTGAAATGTATTGCATATTTAACGCACTAATTATGTGTATAAGTTAAAAGCATTTCCACTGACTTTCAAGTAATTTTACTGACAAGGAAAACTAATGTTTCTGAAATAAAAATTGAGTAGAAGGCGATTTTACAAAAATTTGGAGATCATAAGTTTAGACAATTTTCAGCCGTTTGAAATGTATTGCACTTTTAACGCACTAATTATGTGGATAAGTTAAAAGCATTTCCAGAGACTTTCAAGTAATTTTACTGACAAGAAAAACTAATTTTTCTAAAATCAAAATTGAGTAGAAGGCGATTTGAAAAAAAATTGCAGATCATAAGTTTAGACAATTTTCAGCCGTTTGAAATGTATTGCAATTTTAACGCACTAATTATGTGGATAAGTTAAAAGCATTTCCAATGACTTTCAAGTAATTTTATTGACCATAAAAAACTATGTTTCTAAAATCAAAATTGAGTTAGAAGGCGATTTGAAAAAAATATTACAGATCATAAGTTTAGACAATTTTCAGCACTTTGAAATGTATTGCAATTCTAACGCACTAATTATGTGTATAAGTTAAAAGCATTTCCACTGACTTTCAAGTAATTTTATCGACCAGAAAAAACGATGTTTCTAAAATCAAAATTGAGTTAGAAGGCGATTTGAAAAAATATTACAGATCATAAGTTTAGAAAATTTTCAGCACTTTGAAATGTATTGCATATTTAACGCACTAATTATGTGTATAAGTTAAAAGCATTTCCACTGACTTTCAAGTAATTTTACTGACAAGGAAAACTAATGTTTCTGAAATAAAAATTGAGTAGAAGGCGATTTTACAAAAATTTGGAGATCATAAGTTTAGACAATTTTCAGCCGTTTGAAATGTATTGCACTTTTAACGCACTAATTATGTGGATAAGTTAAAAGCATTTCCAGAGACTTTCAAGTAATTTTATTAACCATAAAAAACTATGTTTCTAAAATCAAAATTGAGTTAGAAGGCGATTTGAAAAAAATATTACAGATCATAAGTTTAGACAATTTTCAGCACTTTGAAATGTATTGCAATTCTAACGCACTAATTATGTGTATAAGTTAAAAGCATTTCCACTGACTTTCAAGTAATTTTATCGACCAGAAAAAACGATGTTTCTAAAATCAAAATTGAGTTAGAAGGCGATTTGAAAAAATATTACAGATCATAAGTTTAGAAAATTTTCAGCACTTTGAAATGTCTTGCATATTTAACGCACTAATTATGTGTATAAGTTAAAAGCATTTCCACTGACTTTCAAGTAATTTTACTGACAAGGAAAACTAATGTTTCTGAAATAAAAATTGAGTAGAAGGCGATTTTACAAAAATTTGGAGATCATAAGTTTAGACAATTTTCAGCCGTTTGAAATGTATTGCACTTTTAACGCACTAATTATGTGGATAAGTTAAAAGCATTTCCAGAGACTTTCAAGTAATTTTACTGACAAGAAAAACTAATGTTTCTAAAATTAAAATTAAACACAATTTGAAAAAAAGTTGCAGATCATAAGTTTAGAAAATTTTCAGCCGTTTGAAATGTATTGCAATTTTAACGCACTAATTATGTGGATAAGTTAAAAGCATTTCCAATGACTTTCAAGTAATTTTATTGACCATAAAAAACTATGTTTCTAAAATCAAAATTGAGTTAGAAGGCGATTTGAAAAAAATATTACAGATCATAAGTTTAGACAATTTTCAGCACTTTGAAATGTATTGCAATTCTAACGCACTAATTATGTGCATAAGTTAAAAGCATTTCCAATGACTTTCAAGTAATTTTATTGACCAGAAAAAACGATGTTTCTAAAATCAAAATTGAGTTAGAAGGCAATTTGAAAAAATATTACAGATCATAAGTTTAGAAAATTTTCAGCACTTTGAAATGTATTGCATATTTAACGCACTAATTATGTGTATAAGTTAAAAGCATTTCCACTGACTTTCAAGTAATTTTACTGACAAGGAAAACTAATGTTTCTGAAATAAAAATTGAGTAGAAGGCGATTTTACAAAAATTTGGAGATCATAAGTTTAGACAATTTTCAGCCGTTTGAAATGTATTGCACTTTTAACGCACTAATTATGTGGATAAGTTAAAAGCATTTCCAGAGACTTTCAAGTAATTTTACTGACAAGAAAAACTAATTTTTCTGAAATCAAAATTGAGTAGAAGGCGATTTGAAAAAAAATTGCAGATCATAAGTTTAGACAATTTTCAGCCGTTTGAAATGTATTGCAATTTTAATGCACTAATTATGTGGATAAGTTAAAAGCATTTCCAGAGACTTTCAAGTAATTTTACTGACAAGAAAAACTAATGTTTCTAAAATTAAAATTAAACACGATTTTAAAAAAAGTTGCAGATCATAAGTTTAGACAATTTTCAGCCGTTTGAAATGTATTGCAATTTTAACGCACTAATTATGTGGATAAGTTAAAAGCATTTCCAATGACTTTCAAGTAATTTTATTGACCATAAAAAACTATGTTTCTAAAATCAAAATTGAGTTAGAAGGCGATTTGAAAAAATATTACAGATCATAAGTTCAGACAATTTTCAGCACTTTGAAATGTATTGCAATTTTAACGCACTAATTATGTGGATAAGTTAAAAGCATTTCCACTGACTTTCAAGTAATTTTATTGACCATAAAAAACTATGTTTCTAAAATCAAAATTGAGTTAGAAGGCGATTTGAAAAAATATTGCAGATCATAAGTTTAGACAATTTTCAGCCGTTTGAAATGTATTGCACTTTTAACGCACTAATTATGTGGATAAGTTAAAAACATTTCCACTGACTTTCAAGTAATTTTACTGACAAGAAAAACTAATGTTTCTGAAATCAAAATTGAGTAGAAAGCGATTTGAAAAAAAATTGCAGATCATAAGTTTAGACTATTTTCAGCCGTTTGAAATGTATTGCACTTTTAACGCACTAATTATGTGGATAAGTTAAAAGCATTTCCCGAGACTTTCAAGTAATTTTACGGACAAGAAAAACTAATGTTTCTCAAATTAAAATTAAACACGATTTGAAAAAAAGTTGATGATCATAAGTTTAGACAATTTTCAGCACTTTGAAATGTATTGCAATTCTAACGCACTAATTATGTGTATAAGTTAAAAGCATTTCCACTGACTTTCAAGTAATTTTACTGACAAGAAAAACTAATGTTTCTAAAATTTAAATTGAGTAGAAGGTGATTTGAAAAAAAATTGCAGATCATAAGTTTAGACTATTTTTAGCCGTTTGAAATGTATTGCAATTTTAACGCACTAATTATGTGGATAAGATAAAAGCATTTCCCGACACTTTCAAGTAATTTTACTGACAAGAAAAACTAATGTTTCTAAAATTAAAATTAAACACGATTTGAAAAAAAGTTGCAGATCATAAGTTTAGACAATTTTCAGCCGTTTGAAATGTATTGCAATTTTAACGAACTAATTATGTGGATAAGTTAAAAGCATTTCCACTGACTTTCAAGTAATTTTATCGACCAGAAAAAACGATGTTTCTAAAATCAAAATTGAGTTAGAAGGCGATTTGAAAAAATATTACAGATCATAAGTTTAGAAAATTTTCAGCACTTTGAAATGTATTGCATATTTAACGCACTAATTATGTGTATAAGTTAAAAGCATTTCCACTGACTTTCAAGTAATTTTACTGACAAGGAAAACTAATGTTTCTGAAATAAAAATTGAGTAGAAGGCGATTTTACAAAAATTTGGAGATCATAAGTTTAGACAATTTTCAGCCGTTTGAAATGTATTGCACTTTTAACGCACTAATTATGTGGATAAGTTAAAAGCATTTCCAGAGACTTTCAAGTAATTTTACTGACAAGAAAAACTAATGTTTCTAAAATCAAAATTGAGTAGAAGGCGATTTGAAAAAAAATTGCAGATCATAAGTTTAGACAATTTTCAGCCGTTTGAAATGTATTGCAATTTTAACGCACTAATTATGTGGATAAGTTAAAAGCATTTCCAGAGACTTTCAAGTAATTTTACTGACAAGAAAAACTAATGTTTCTAAAATTAAAATTAAACACAATTTGAAAAAAAGTTGCAGATCATAAGTTTAGACAATTTTCAGCCGTTTAAAATGTATTGCAATTTTAACGCACTAATTATGTGGATAAGTTAAAAGCATTTCCAATGACTTTCAAGTAATTTTATTAACCATAAAAAACTATGTTTCTAAAATCAAAATTGAGTTAGAAGGCGATTTGAAAAAAATATTACAGATCATAAGTTTAGACAATTTTCAGCACTTTGAAATGTATTGCAATTCTAACGCACTAATTATGTGTATAAGTTAAAAGCATTTCCACTGACTTTCAAGTAATTTTATCGACCAGAAAAAACGATGTTTCTAAAATCAAAATTGAGTTAGAAGGCGATTTGAAAAAATATTACAGATCATAAGTTTAGAAAATTTTCAGCACTTTGAAATGTATTGCATATTTAACGCACTAATTATGTGTATAAGTTAAAAGCATTTCCACTGACTTTCAAGTAATTTTACTGACAAGGAAAACTAATGTTTCTGAAATAAAAATTGAGTAGAAGGCGATTTTACAAAAATTTGGAGATCATAAGTTTAGACAATTTTCAGCCGTTTGAAATGTATTGCACTTTTAACGCACTAATTATGTGGATAAGTTAAAAGCATTTCCAGAGACTTTCAAGTAATTTTACTGACAAGAAAAACTAATGTTTCTAAAATTAAAATTAAACACAATTTGAAAAAAAGTTGCAGATCATAAGTTTAGAAAATTTTCAGCCGTTTGAAATGTATTGCAATTTTAACGCACTAATTATGTGGATAAGTTAAAAGCATTTCCAATGACTTTCAAGTAATTTTATTGACCATAAAAAACTATGTTTCTAAAATCAAAATTGAGTTAGAAGGCGATTTGAAAAAAATATTACAGATCATAAGTTTAGACAATTTTCAGCACTTTGAAATGTATTGCAATTCTAACGCACTAATTATGTGTATAAGTTAAAAGCATTTCCACTGACTTTCAAGTAATTTTATCGACCAGAAAAAACGATGTTTCTAAAATCAAAATTGAGTTAGAAGGCGATTTGAAAAAATATTACAGATCATAAGTTTAGAAAATTTTCAGCACTTTGAAATGTCTTGCATATTTAACGCACTAATTATGTGTATAAGTTAAAAGCATTTCCACTGACTTTCAAGTAATTTTACTGACAAGGAAAACTAATGTTTCTGAAATAAAAATTGAGTAGAAGGCGATTTTACAAAAATTTGGAGATCATAAGTTTAGACAATTTTCAGCCGTTTGAAATGTATTGCACTTTTAACGCACTAATTATGTGGATAAGTTAAAAGCATTTCCAGAGACTTTCAAGTAATTTTACTGACAAGAAAAACTAATGTTTCTAAAATTAAAATTAAACACAATTTGAAAAAAAGTTGCAGATCATAAGTTTAGAAAATTTTCAGCCGTTTGAAATGTATTGCAATTTTAACGCACTAATTATGTGGATAAGTTAAAAGCATTTCCAATGACTTTCAAGTAATTTTATTGACCATAAAAAACTATGTTTCTAAAATCAAAATTGAGTTAGAAGGCGATTTGAAAAAAATATTACAGATCATAAGTTTAGACAATTTTCAGCACTTTGAAATGTATTGCAATTCTAACGCACTAATTATGTGCATAAGTTAAAAGCATTTCCAATGACTTTCAAGTAATTTTATTGACCAGAAAAAACGATGTTTCTAAAATCAAAATTGAGTTAGAAGGCAATTTGAAAAAATATTACAGATCATAAGTTTAGAAAATTTTCAGCACTTTGAAATGTATTGCATATTTAACGCACTAATTATGTGTATAAGTTAAAAGCATTTCCACTGACTTTCAAGTAATTTTACTGACAAGGAAAACTAATGTTTCTGAAATAAAAATTGAGTAGAAGGCGATTTTACAAAAATTTGGAGATCATAAGTTTAGACAATTTTCAGCCGTTTGAAATGTATTGCACTTTTAACGCACTAATTATGTGGATAAGTTAAAAGCATTTCCAGAGACTTTCAAGTAATTTTACTGACAAGAAAAACTAATTTTTCTGAAATCAAAATTGAGTAGAAGGCGATTTGAAAAAAAATTGCAGATCATAAGTTTAGACAATTTTCAGCCGTTTGAAATGTATTGCAATTTTAATGCACTAATTATGTGGATAAGTTAAAAGCATTTCCAGAGACTTTCAAGTAATTTTACTGACAAGAAAAACTAATGTTTCTAAAATTAAAATTAAACACGATTTTAAAAAAAGTTGCAGATCATAAGTTTAGACAATTTTCAGCCGTTTGAAATGTATTGCAATTTTAACGCACTAATTATGTGGATAAGTTAAAAGCATTTCCAATGACTTTCAAGTAATTTTATTGACCATAAAAAACTATGTTTCTAAAATCAAAATTGAGTTAGAAGGCGATTTGAAAAAATATTACAGATCATAAGTTCAGACAATTTTCAGCACTTTGAAATGTATTGCAATTTTAACGCACTAATTATGTGGATAAGTTAAAAGCATTTCCACTGACTTTCAAGTAATTTTATTGACCATAAAAAACTATGTTTCTAAAATCAAAATTGAGTTAGAAGGCGATTTGAAAAAATATTGCAGATCATAAGTTTAGACAATTTTCAGCCGTTTGAAATGTATTGCACTTTTAACGCACTAATTATGTGGATAAGTTAAAAACATTTCCACTGACTTTCAAGTAATTTTACTGACAAGAAAAACTAATGTTTCTGAAATCAAAATTGAGTAGAAAGCGATTTGAAAAAAAATTGCAGATCATAAGTTTAGACTATTTTCAGCCGTTTGAAATGTATTGCACTTTTAACGCACTAATTATGTGGATAAGTTAAAAGCATTTCCCGAGACTTTCAAGTAATTTTACGGACAAGAAAAACTAATGTTTCTCAAATTAAAATTAAACACGATTTGAAAAAAAGTTGATGATCATAAGTTTAGACAATTTTCAGCACTTTGAAATGTATTGCAATTCTAACGCACTAATTATGTGTATAAGTTAAAAGCATTTCCACTGACTTTCAAGTAATTTTACTGACAAGAAAAACTAATGTTTCTAAAATTTAAATTGAGTAGAAGGTGATTTGAAAAAAAATTGCAGATCATAAGTTTAGACTATTTTTAGCCGTTTGAAATGTATTGCAATTTTAACGCACTAATTATGTGGATAAGATAAAAGCATTTCCCGACACTTTCAAGTAATTTTACTGACAAGAAAAACTAATGTTTCTAAAATTAAAATTAAACACGATTTGAAAAAAAGTTGCAGATCATAAGTTTAGACAATTTTCAGCCGTTTGAAATGTATTGCAATTTTAACGAACTAATTATGTGGATAAGTTAAAAGCATTTCCACTGACTTTCAAGTAATTTTATCGACCAGAAAAAACGATGTTTCTAAAATCAAAATTGAGTTAGAAGGCGATTTGAAAAAATATTACAGATCATAAGTTTAGAAAATTTTCAGCACTTTGAAATGTATTGCATATTTAACGCACTAATTATGTGTATAAGTTAAAAGCATTTCCACTGACTTTCAAGTAATTTTACTGACAAGGAAAACTAATGTTTCTGAAATAAAAATTGAGTAGAAGGCGATTTTACAAAAATTTGGAGATCATAAGTTTAGACAATTTTCAGCCGTTTGAAATGTATTGCACTTTTAACGCACTAATTATGTGGATAAGTTAAAAGCATTTCCAGAGACTTTCAAGTAATTTTACTGACAAGAAAAACTAATGTTTCTAAAATCAAAATTGAGTAGAAGGCGATTTGAAAAAAAATTGCAGATCATAAGTTTAGACAATTTTCAGCCGTTTGAAATGTATTGCAATTTTAACGCACTAATTATGTGGATAAGTTAAAAGCATTTCCAGAGACTTTCAAGTAATTTTACTGACAAGAAAAACTAATGTTTCTAAAATTAAAATTAAACACAATTTGAAAAAAAGTTGCAGATCATAAGTTTAGACAATTTTCAGCCGTTTAAAATGTATTGCAATTTTAACGCACTAATTATGTGGATAAGTTAAAAGCATTTCCAATGACTTTCAAGTAATTTTATTAACCATAAAAAACTATGTTTCTAAAATCAAAATTGAGTTAGAAGGCGATTTGAAAAAAATATTACAGATCATAAGTTTAGACAATTTTCAGCACTTTGAAATGTATTGCAATTCTAACGCACTAATTATGTGTATAAGTTAAAAGCATTTCCACTGACTTTCAAGTAATTTTATCGACCAGAAAAAACGATGTTTCTAAAATCAAAATTGAGTTAGAAGGCGATTTGAAAAAATATTACAGATCATAAGTTTAGAAAATTTTCAGCACTTTGAAATGTATTGCATATTTAACGCACTAATTATGTGTATAAGTTAAAAGCATTTCCACTGACTTTCAAGTAATTTTACTGACAAGGAAAACTAATGTTTCTGAAATAAAAATTGAGTAGAAGGCGATTTTACAAAAATTTGGAGATCATAAGTTTAGACAATTTTCAGCCGTTTGAAATGTATTGCACTTTTAACGCACTAATTATGTGGATAAGTTAAAAGCATTTCCAGAGACTTTCAAGTAATTTTACTGACAAGAAAAACTAATGTTTCTAAAATTAAAATTAAACACAATTTGAAAAAAAGTTGCAGATCATAAGTTTAGAAAATTTTCAGCCGTTTGAAATGTATTGCAATTTTAACGCACTAATTATGTGGATAAGTTAAAAGCATTTCCAATGACTTTCAAGTAATTTTATTGACCATAAAAAACTATGTTTCTAAAATCAAAATTGAGTTAGAAGGCGATTTGAAAAAAATATTACAGATCATAAGTTTAGACAATTTTCAGCACTTTGAAATGTATTGCAATTCTAACGCACTAATTATGTGCATAAGTTAAAAGCATTTCCAATGACTTTCAAGTAATTTTATTGACCAGAAAAAACGATGTTTCTAAAATCAAAATTGAGTTAGAAGGCAATTTGAAAAAATATTACAGATCATAAGTTTAGAAAATTTTCAGCACTTTGAAATGTATTGCATATTTAACGCACTAATTATGTGTATAAGTTAAAAGCATTTCCACTGACTTTCAAGTAATTTTACTGACAAGGAAAACTAATGTTTCTGAAATAAAAATTGAGTAGAAGGCGATTTTACAAAAATTTGGAGATCATAAGTTTAGACAATTTTCAGCCGTTTGAAATGTATTGCACTTTTAACGCACTAATTATGTGGATAAGTTAAAAGCATTTCCAGAGACTTTCAAGTAATTTTACTGACAAGAAAAACTAATTTTTCTGAAATCAAAATTGAGTAGAAGGCGATTTGAAAAAAAATTGCAGATCATAAGTTTAGACAATTTTCAGCCGTTTGAAATGTATTGCAATTTTAATGCACTAATTATGTGGATAAGTTAAAAGCATTTCCAGAGACTTTCAAGTAATTTTACTGACAAGAAAAACTAATGTTTCTAAAATTAAAATTAAACACGATTTTAAAAAAAGTTGCAGATCATAAGTTTAGACAATTTTCAGCCGTTTGAAATGTATTGCAATTTTAACGCACTAATTATGTGGATAAGTTAAAAGCATTTCCAATGACTTTCAAGTAATTTTATTGACCATAAAAAACTATGTTTCTAAAATCAAAATTGAGTTAGAAGGCGATTTGAAAAAATATTACAGATCATAAGTTCAGACAATTTTCAGCACTTTGAAATGTATTGCAATTTTAACGCACTAATTATGTGGATAAGTTAAAAGCATTTCCAC
The DNA here is from genome assembly GCA_036924085.1 of Ariolimax columbianus. Lineage (NCBI taxonomy): Eukaryota > Metazoa > Mollusca > Gastropoda > Stylommatophora > Arionidae > Ariolimax > Ariolimax columbianus. Next base: position 261,755 of record JAVGWX010000030.1, read on the forward strand.
TGACTTTCAAGTAATTTTATTGACCATAAAAAACTATGTTTCTAAAATCAAAATTGAGTTAGAAGGCGATTTGAAAAAATATTGCAGATCATAAGTTTAGACAATTTTCAGCCGTTTGAAATGTATTGCACTTTTAACGCACTAATTATGTGGATAAGTTAAAAACATTTCCACTGACTTTCAAGTAATTTTACTGACAAGAAAAACTAATGTTTCTGAAATCAAAATTGAGTAGAAAGCGATTTGAAAAAAAATTGCAGATCATAAGTTTAGACTATTTTCAGCCGTTTGAAATGTATTGCACTTTTAACGCACTAATTATGTGGATAAGTTAAAAGCATTTCCCGAGACTTTCAAGTAATTTTACGGACAAGAAAAACTAATGTTTCTCAAATTAAAATTAAACACGATTTGAAAAAAAGTTGATGATCATAAGTTTAGACAATTTTCAGCACTTTGAAATGTATTGCAATTCTAACGCACTAATTATGTGTATAAGTTAAAAGCATTTCCACTGACTTTCAAGTAATTTTACTGACAAGAAAAACTAATGTTTCTAAAATTTAAATTGAGTAGAAGGTGATTTGAAAAAAAATTGCAGATCATAAGTTTAGACTATTTTTAGCCGTTTGAAATGTATTGCAATTTTAACGCACTAATTATGTGGATAAGATAAAAGCATTTCCCGACACTTTCAAGTAATTTTACTGACAAGAAAAACTAATGTTTCTAAAATTAAAATTAAACACGATTTGAAAAAAAGTTGCAGATCATAAGTTTAGACAATTTTCAGCCGTTTGAAATGTATTGCAATTTTAACGAACTAATTATGTGGATAAGTTAAAAGCATTTCCACTGACTTTCAAGTAATTTTACTGACAAGAAAAACTAATGTTTCTAAAATTAAAATTAAACACGATTTGAAAAAACGTTGATGATCATAAGTTTAGACAATTTTCAGGCGTTTGAAATGTATTGCAATTTTAACGAACTAATTATGTGGATAAGTTAAAAGCATTTCCACTGACTTTCAAGTAATTTTACTGACAAGAAAAACTAATGTTTCTAAAATTAAAATTAAACACGATTTGAAAAAACGTTGATGATCATAAGTTTAGACAATTTTCAGGTGTTTGAAATGTATTGCAATTTTAACGCACTAATTATGTGGATAAGTTAAAAGCATTTCCACTGACTTTCAAGTAATTTTATCGACCAGAAAAAACGATGTTTCTAAAATCAAAATTGAGTTAGAAGGCGATTTGAAAAAATATTACAGATCATAAGTTTAGAAAATTTTCAGCACTTTGAAATGTATTGCATATTTACGCACTAATTATGTGTATAAGTTAAAAGCATTTCCACTGACTTTCAAGTAATTTTACTGACAAGGAAAACTAATGTTTCTGAAATAAAAATTGAGTAGAAGGCGATTTTACAAAAATTTGGAGATCATAAGTTTAGACAATTTTCAGCCGTTTGAAATGTATTGCACTTTTAACGCACTAATTATGTGGATAAGTTAAAAGCATTTCCAGAGACTTTCAAGTAATTTTACTGACAAGAAAAACTAATTTTTCTAAAATCAAAATTGAGTAGAAGGCGATTTGAAAAAAAATTGCAGATCATAAGTTTAGACAATTTTCAGCCGTTTGAAATGTATTGCAATTTTAACGCACTAATTATGTGGATAAGTTAAAAGCATTTCCAGAGACTTTCAAGTAATTTTACTGACAAGAAAAACTAATGTTTCTAAAATTAAAATTAAACACAATTTGAAAAAAAGTTGCAGATCATAAGTTTAGACAATTTTCAGCCGTTTAAAATGTATTGCAATTTTAACGCACTAATTATGTGGATAAGTTAAAAGCATTTCCAATGACTTTCAAGTAATTTTATTAACCATAAAAAACTATGTTTCTAAAATCAAAATTGAGTTAGAAGGCGATTTGAAAAAAATATTACAGATCATAAGTTTAGACAATTTTCAGCACTTTGAAATGTATTGCAATTCTAACGCACTAATTATGTGTATAAGTTAAAAGCATTTCCACTGACTTTCAAGTAATTTTATCGACCAGAAAAAACGATGTTTCTAAAATCAAAATTGAGTTAGAAGGCGATTTGAAAAAATATTACAGATCATAAGTTTAGAAAATTTTCAGCACTTTGAAATGTATTGCATATTTAACGCACTAATTATGTGTATAAGTTAAAAGCATTTCCACTGACTTTCAAGTAATTTTACTGACAAGGAAAACTAATGTTTCTGAAATAAAAATTGAGTAGAAGGCGATTTTACAAAAATTTGGAGATCATAAGTTTAGACAATTTTCAGCCGTTTGAAATGTATTGCACTTTTAACGCACTAATTATGTGGATAAGTTAAAAGCATTTCCAGAGACTTTCAAGTAATTTTACTGACAAGAAAAACTAATGTTTCTAAAATTAAAATTAAACACAATTTGAAAAAAAGTTGCAGATCATAAGTTTAGAAAATTTTCAGCCGTTTGAAATGTATTGCAATTTTAACGCACTAATTATGTGGATAAGTTAAAAGCATTTCCAATGACTTTCAAGTAATTTTATTGACCATAAAAAACTATGTTTCTAAAATCAAAATTGAGTTAGAAGGCGATTTGAAAAAAATATTACAGATCATAAGTTTAGACAATTTTCAGCACTTTGAAATGTATTGCAATTCTAACGCACTAATTATGTGCATAAGTTAAAAGCATTTCCAATGACTTTCAAGTAATTTTATTGACCAGAAAAAACGATGTTTCTAAAATCAAAATTGAGTTAGAAGGCAATTTGAAAAAATATTACAGATCATAAGTTTAGAAAATTTTCAGCACTTTGAAATGTATTGCAATTCTAACGCACTAATTATGTGTATAAGTTAAAAGCATTTCCACTGACTTTCAAGTAATTTTACTGACAAGGAAAACTAATGTTTCTGAAATAAAAATTGAGTAGAAGGCGATTTTACAAAAATTTGGAGATCATAAGTTTAGACAATTTTCAGCCGTTTGAAATGTATTGCACTTTTAACGCACTAATTATGTGGATAAGTTAAAAGCATTTCCAGAGACTTTCAAGTAATTTTACTGACAAGAAAAACTAATTTTTCTGAAATCAAAATTGAGTAGAAGGCGATTTGAAAAAAAATTGCAGATCATAAGTTTAGACAATTTTCAGCCGTTTGAAATGTATTGCAATTTTAATGCACTAATTATGTGGATAAGTTAAAAGCATTTCCAGAGACTTTCAAGTAATTTTACTGACAAGAAAAACTAATGTTTCTAAAATTAAAATTAAACACGATTTTAAAAAAAGTTGCAGATCATAAGTTTAGACAATTTTCAGCCGTTTGAAATGTATTGCAATTTTAACGCACTAATTATGTGGATAAGTTAAAAGCATTTCCAATGACTTTCAAGTAATTTTATTGACCATAAAAAACTATGTTTCTAAAATCAAAATTGAGTTAGAAGGCGATTTGAAAAAATATTACAGATCATAAGTTCAGACAATTTTCAGCACTTTGAAATGTATTGCAATTTTAACGCACTAATTATGTGGATAAGTTAAAAGCATTTCCACTGACTTTCAAGTAATTTTATTGACCATAAAAAACTATGTTTCTAAAATCAAAATTGAGTTAGAAGGCGATTTGAAAAAATATTGCAGATCATAAGTTTAGACAATTTTCAGCCGTTTGAAATGTATTGCACTTTTAACGCACTAATTATGTGGATAAGTTAAAAACATTTCCACTGACTTTCAAGTAATTTTACTGACAAGAAAAACTAATGTTTCTGAAATCAAAATTGAGTAGAAAGCGATTTGAGAAAAAAATTGCAGATCATAAGTTTAGACTATTTTCAGCCGTTTGAAATGTATTGCACTTTTAACGCACTAATTATGTGGATAAGTTAAAAGCATTTCCCGAGACTTTCAAGTAATTTTACGGACAAGAAAAACTAATGTTTCTCAAATTAAAATTAAACACGATTTGAAAAAAAGTTGATGATCATAAGTTTAGACAATTTTCAGCACTTTGAAATGTATTGCAATTCTAACGCACTAATTATGTGTATAAGTTAAAAGCATTTCCACTGACTTTCAAGTAATTTTACTGACAAGAAAAACTAATGTTTCTAAAATTTAAATTGAGTAGAAGGTGATTTGAAAAAAAATTGCAGATCATAAGTTTAGACTATTTTTAGCCGTTTGAAATGTATTGCAATTTTAACGCACTAATTATGTGGATAAGATAAAAGCATTTCCCGACACTTTCAAGTAATTTTACTGACAAGAAAAACTAATGTTTCTAAAATTAAAATTAAACACGATTTGAAAAAAAGTTGCAGATCATAAGTTTAGACAATTTTCAGCCGTTTGAAATGTATTGCAATTTTAACGAACTAATTATGTGGATAAGTTAAAAGCATTTCCACTGACTTTCAAGTAATTTTACTGACAAGAAAAACTAATGTTTCTAAAATTAAAATTAAACACGATTTGAAAAAACGTTGATGATCATAAGTTTAGACAATTTTCAGGCGTTTGAAATGTATTGCAATTTTAACGAACTAATTATGTGGATAAGTTAAAAGCATTTCCACTGACTTTCAAGTAATTTTACTGACAAGAAAAACTAATGTTTCTAAAATTAAAATTAAACACGATTTGAAAAAACGTTGATGATCATAAGTTTAGACAATTTTCAGGTGTTTGAAATGTATTGCAATTTTAACGCACTAATTATGTGGATAAGTTAAAAGCATTTCCACTGACTTTCAAGTAATTTTATCGACCAGAAAAAACGATGTTTCTAAAATCAAAATTGAGTTAGAAGGCGATTTGAAAAAATATTACAGATCATAAGTTTAGAAAATTTTCAGCACTTTGAAATGTATTGCATATTTAACGCACTAATTATGTGTATAAGTTAAAAGCATTTCCACTGACTTTCAAGTAATTTTACTGACAAGGAAAACTAATGTTTCTGAAATAAAAATTGAGTAGAAGGCGATTTTACAAAAATTTGGAGATCATAAGTTTAGACAATTTTCAGCCGTTTGAAATGTATTGCACTTTTAACGCACTAATTATGTGGATAAGTTAAAAGCATTTCCAGAGACTTTCAAGTAATTTTACTGACAAGAAAAACTAATGTTTCTAAAATTAAAATTAAACACAATTTGAAAAAAAGTTGCAGATCATAAGTTTAGAAAATTTTCAGCCGTTTGAAATGTATTGCAATTTTAACGCACTAATTATGTGGATAAGTTAAAAGCATTTCCAATGACTTTCAAGTAATTTTATTGACCATAAAAAACTATGTTTCTAAAATCAAAATTGAGTTAGAAGGCGATTTGAAAAAAATATTACAGATCATAAGTTTAGACAATTTTCAGCACTTTGAAATGTATTGCAATTCTAACGCACTAATTATGTGCATAAGTTAAAAGCATTTCCAATGACTTTCAAGTAATTTTATTGACCAGAAAAAACGATGTTTCTAAAATCAAAATTGAGTTAGAAGGCAATTTGAAAAAATATTACAGATCATAAGTTTAGAAAATTTTCAGCACTTTGAAATGTATTGCAATTCTAACGCACTAATTATGTGTATAAGTTAAAAGCATTTCCACTGACTTTCAAGTAATTTTACTGACAAGGAAAACTAATGTTTCTGAAATAAAAATTGAGTAGAAGGCGATTTTACAAAAATTTGGAGATCATAAGTTTAGACAATTTTCAGCCGTTTGAAATGTATTGCACTTTTAACGCACTAATTATGTGGATAAGTTAAAAGCATTTCCAGAGACTTTCAAGTAATTTTACTGACAAGGAAAACTAATTTTTCTGAAATCAAAATTGAGTAGAAGGCGATTTGAAAAAAAATTGCAGATCATAAGTTTAGACAATTTTCAGCCGTTTGAAATGTATTGCACTTTTAACGCACTAATTATGTGGATAAGTTAAAAGCATTTCCAGAGACTTTCAAGTAATTTTACTGACAAGAAAAACTAATTTTTCTGAAATCAAAATTGAGTAGAAGGCGATTTGAAAAAAAATTGCAGATCATAAGTTTAGACAATTTTCAGCCGTTTGAAATGTATTGCAATTTTAATGCACTAATTATGTGGATAAGTTAAAAGCATTTCCAGAGACTTTCAAGTAATTTTACTGACAAGAAAAACTAATGTTTCTAAAATTAAAATTAAACACGATTTTAAAAAAAGTTGCAGATCATAAGTTTAGACAATTTTCAGCCGTTTGAAATGTATTGCAATTTTAACGCACTAATTATGTGGATAAGTTAAAAGCATTTCCAATGACTTTCAAGTAATTTTATTGACCATAAAAAACTATGTTTCTAAAATCAAAATTGAGTTAGAAGGCGATTTGAAAAAATATTACAGATCATAAGTTCAGACAATTTTCAGCACTTTGAAATGTATTGCAATTTTAACGCACTAATTATGTGGATAAGTTAAAAGCATTTCCACTGACTTTCAAGTAATTTTATTGACCATAAAAAACTATGTTTCTAAAATCAAAATTGAGTTAGAAGGCGATTTGAAAAAATATTGCAGATCATAAGTTTAGACAATTTTCAGCCGTTTGAAATGTATTGCACTTTTAACGCACTAATTATGTGGATAAGTTAAAAACATTTCCACTGACTTTCAAGTAATTTTACTGACAAGAAAAACTAATGTTTCTGAAATCAAAATTGAGTAGAAAGCGATTTGAAAAAAAATTGCAGATCATAAGTTTAGACTATTTTCAGCCGTTTGAAATGTATTGCACTTTTAACGCACTAATTATGTGGATAAGTTAAAAGCATTTCCCGAGACTTTCAAGTAATTTTACGGACAAGAAAAACTAATGTTTCTCAAATTAAAATTAAACACGATTTGAAAAAAAGTTGATGATCATAAGTTTAGACAATTTTCAGCACTTTGAAATGTATTGCAATTCTAACGCACTAATTATGTGTATAAGTTAAAAGCATTTCCACTGACTTTCAAGTAATTTTACTGACAAGAAAAACTAATGTTTCTAAAATTTAAATTGAGTAGAAGGTAATTTGAAAAAAAATTGCAGATCATAAGTTTAGACTATTTTTAGCCGTTTGAAATGTATTGCAATTTTAACGCACTAATTATGTGGATAAGATAAAAGCATTTCCCGACACTTTCAAGTAATTTTACTGACAAGAAAAACTAATGTTTCTAAAATTAAAATTAAACACGATTTGAAAAAAAGTTGCAGATCATAAGTTTAGACAATTTTCAGCCGTTTGAAATGTATTGCAATTTTAACGAACTAATTATGTGGATAAGTTAAAAGCATTTCCACTGACTTTCAAGTAATTTTACTGACAAGAAAAACTAATGTTTCTAAAATTAAAATTAAACACGATTTGAAAAAACGTTGATGATCATAAGTTTAGACAATTTTCAGGCGTTTGAAATGTATTGCAATTTTAACGAACTAATTATGTGGATAAGTTAAAAGCATTTCCACTGACTTTCAAGTAATTTTACTGACAAGAAAAACTAATGTTTCTAAAATTAAAATTAAACACGATTTGAAAAAACGTTGATGATCATAAGTTTAGACAATTTTCAGGCGTTTGAAATGTATTGCAATTTTAACGCACTAATTATGTGGATAAGTTAAAAGCATTTCCACTGACTTTCAAGTAATTTTATCGACCAGAAAAAACGATGTTTCTAAAATCAAAATTGAGTTAGAAGGCGATTTGAAAAAATATTACAGATCATAAGTTTAGAAAATTTTCAGCACTTTGAAATGTATTGCATATTTAACGCACTAATTATGTGTATAAGTTAAAAGCATTTCCACTGACTTTCAAGTAATTTTACTGACAAGGAAAACTAATGTTTCTGAAATAAAAATTGAGTAGAAGGCGATTTTACAAAAATTTGGAGATCATAAGTTTAGACAATTTTCAGCCGTTTGAAATGTATTGCACTTTTAACGCACTAATTATGTGGATAAGTTAAAAGCATTTCCAGAGACTTTCAAGTAATTTTACTGACAAGAAAAACTAATTTTTCTAAAATCAAAATTGAGTAGAAGGCGATTTGAAAAAAAATTGCAGATCATAAGTTTAGACAATTTTCAGCCGTTTGAAATGTATTGCAATTTTAACGCACTAATTATGTGGATAAGTTAAAAGCATTTCCAGAGACTTTCAAGTAATTTTACTGACAAGAAAAACTAATGTTTCTAAAATTAAAATTAAACACAATTTGAAAAAAAGTTGCAGATCATAAGTTTAGACAATTTTCAGCCGTTTAAAATGTATTGCAATTTTAACGCACTAATTATGTGGATAAGTTAAAAGCATTTCCAATGACTTTCAAGTAATTTTATTAACCATAAAAAACTATGTTTCTAAAATCAAAATTGAGTTAGAAGGCGATTTGAAAAAAATATTACAGATCATAAGTTTAGACAATTTTCAGCACTTTGAAATGTATTGCAATTCTAACGCACTAATTATGTGTATAAGTTAAAAGCATTTCCACTGACTTTCAAGTAATTTTATCGACCAGAAAAAACGATGTTTCTAAAATCAAAATTGAGTTAGAAGGCGATTTGAAAAAATATTACAGATCATAAGTTTAGAAAATTTTCAGCACTTTGAAATGTATTGCATATTTAACGCACTAATTATGTGTATAAGTTAAAAGCATTTCCACTGACTTTCAAGTAATTTTACTGACAAGGAAAACTAATGTTTCTGAAATAAAAATTGAGTAGAAGGCGATTTTACAAAAATTTGGAGATCATAAGTTTAGACAATTTTCAGCCGTTTGAAATGTATTGCACTTTTAACGCACTAATTATGTGGATAAGTTAAAAGCATTTCCAGAGACTTTCAAGTAATTTTACTGACAAGAAAAACTAATGTTTCTAAAATTAAAATTAAACACAATTTGAAAAAAAGTTGCAGATCATAAGTTTAGAAAATTTTCAGCCGTTTGAAATGTATTGCAATTTTAACGCACTAATTATGTGGATAAGTTAAAAGCATTTCCAATGACTTTCAAGTAATTTTATTGACCATAAAAAACTATGTTTCTAAAATCAAAATTGAGTTAGAAAGCGATTTGAAAAAAATATTACAGATCATAAGTTTAGACAATTTTCAGCACTTTGAAATGTATTGCAATTCTAACGCACTAATTATGTGCATAAGTTAAAAGCATTTCCAATGACTTTCAAGTAATTTTATTGACCAGAAAAAACGATGTTTCTAAAATCAAAATTGAGTTAGAAGGCAATTTGAAAAAATATTACAGATCATAAGTTTAGAAAATTTTCAGCACTTTGAAATGTATTGCATATTTAACGCACTAATTATGTGTATAAGTTAAAAGCATTTCCACTGACTTTCAAGTAATTTTACTGACAAGGAAAACTAATGTTTCTGAAATAAAAATTGAGTAGAAGGCGATTTTACAAAAATTTGGAGATCATAAGTTTAGACAATTTTCAGCCGTTTGAAATGTATTGCACTTTTAACGCACTAATTATGTGGATAAGTTAAAAGCATTTCCAGAGACTTTCAAGTAATTTTACTGACAAGAAAAACTAATTTTTCTGAAATCAAAATTGAGTAGAAGGCGATTTGAAAAAAAATTGCAGATCATAAGTTTAGACAATTTTCAGCCGTTTGAAATGTATTGCAATTTTAATGCACTAATTATGTGGATAAGTTAAAAGCATTTCCAGAGACTTTCAAGTAATTTTACTGACAAGAAAAACTAATGTTTCTAAAATTAAAATTAAACACGATTTTAAAAAAAGTTGCAGATCATAAGTTTAGACAATTTTCAGCCGTTTGAAATGTATTGCAATTTTAACGCACTAATTATGTGGATAAGTTAAAAGCATTTCCAATGACTTTCAAGTAATTTTATTGACCATAAAAAACTATGTTTCTAAAATCAAAATTGAGTTAGAAGGCGATTTGAAAAAATATTACAGATCATAAGTTCAGACAATTCTCAGCACTTTGAAATGTATTGCAATTTTAACGCACTAATTATGTGGATAAGTTAAAAGCATTTCCACTGACTTTCAAGTAATTTTATTGACCATAAAAAACTATGTTTCTAAAATCAAAATTGAGTTAGAAGGCGATTTGAAAAAATATTGCAGATCATAAGTTTAGACAATTTTCAGCCGTTTGAAATGTATTGCACTTTTAACGCACTAATTATGTGGATAAGTTAAAAGCATTTCCAGAGACTTTCAAGTAATTTTACTGACAAGAAAAACTAATTTTTCTAAAATCAAAATTGAGTAGAAGGCGATTTGAAAAAAAATTGCAGATCATAAGTTTAGACAATTTTCAGCCGTTTGAAATGTATTGCAATTTTAACGCACTAATTATGTGGATAAGTTAAAAGCATTTCCAATGACTTTCAAGTAATTTTACTGACATGGAAAACTAATGTTTCTGAAATCAAAATTGAGTAGAAGGCGATTTTACAAAAATTTGGAGATCAAAGTTTAGACAATTTTCAGCCGTTTGAAATGTATTGCAATTTTAACGCACTAATTATGTGGATAAGTTAAAAGCATTTCCAATGACTTTCAAGTAATTTTATTAACCATAAAAAACTATGTTTCTAAAATCAAAATTAAGTTAGAAGGCGATTTGAAAAAATATTACAGATCATAAGTTTAGACAATTATCAGCACTTTGAAATGTATTGCAATTTTAACGCACTAATTATGTGGATAAGTTAAAAGCATTTCCAATGACTTTCAAGTAATTTTACTGACAAGGAAAACTAATGTTTCTGAAATCAAAATTAAGTAGAAGGCGATTTTACAAAAATTTGGAGAACATAAGTTTAGATAATTTTTAGCCGTTTGAAATGTATTGCACTTTTAACGCACTAATTATGTGGATAAGTTAAAAGCATTTCCAGAGACTTTCAAGTAATTTTACTGACAAGAAAAGCTAATGTTTCTAAAATTAAAATTAAACACGATTTGATAAAAAGTTACAGATCATAAGTTTAGACAATTTTCAGCCGTTTGAAATGTATTGCAATTCTAACGCACTAAGTATGTGTATAAGTTAAAAGCATTTCCACAGACTTTCAAGTAATTTTACTGACAAGAAAAACTAATGTTTCTAAAATTAAAATTAAACACGATTTGAAAAAAAGTTGCAGATCATAAGTTTAGACAATTTTCAGCCCTTTGAAATGTATTGCAATTCTAACGCACTAATTATGTGTATAAGTTGAAAGCATTTCCACTCACTTTCAAGTAATTTTACTGACAAGGAAAACTAATGTTTCTGAAATCAAAATTGAGTAGAAGGCGATTTTACAAAAATTTGGAGATCATAAGTTTAGACAATTTTCAGCCGTTTGAAATGTATTGCAATTTTAACGAACTAATTATTTGGATAAGTTAAAAGCATTTCCACTGACTTTTAAGTAATTTTATTGACCATAAAAAACTATGTTTCTAAAATCAAAATTGAGTTAGAAGGCGATTTGAAAAAATATTACAGATCATAAGTTTAGACAATTTTCAGCACTTTGAAATGTATTGCAATTCTAACGCACATTATGTGTATAAGTTAAAAGCATTTCCAATGACTTTCAAGTAATTTTATTGACCATAAAAAACTATGTTTTTGAAATCAAAATTAAGTAGAAGGCGATTTGAAAAAATATTACAGATCATAAGTTTAGAAAATTTTCAGCACTTTGAAATGTATTGCAATTTTAACGCACTAATTATGTGTATAAGTTAAAAGCATTTCCAGAGACTTTCAAGTAATTTTATTGACCAGAAAAAACTATGTTTCTAAAATCAAAATTTAGTTAGAAGGCGATTTTACAAAAATTTGGAGATTATAAGTTTAGACAATTTTCAGCACTTTGAAATGTATTGCAATTTTAACGCACTAATTATGTGGATAAGTTAAAAGCATTTCCAATGACTTTCAAGTAATTTTACTGACATGAAAAACTAATGTTTCTAAATTCAAAATTGAGTTAGAAGGCGATTTGAAAAAAAATTGCAGATCATAAGTTTAGACTATTTTCAGCCGTTTGAAATGTATTGCAATTTTAACGCACTAATTATGTGGATAAGTTAAAAGCATTTCCACTTACTTTCAAGTAATTTTATTGACCAGAAAAAACTATGTTTCTAAAATCAAAATTAAACACGATTTGAAAAAAAGTTGCAGATCATAAGTTTAGACAATTTTCAGCACTTTGAAATGTATTGCAATTCTAACGCACTAATTATGTGTATAAGTTGAAAGCATTTCCACTGACTTTCAAGTAATTTTACTGACAAGGAAAACTAATGTTTCTGAAATCAAAATTGAGTAGAAGGCGATTTTACAAAAATTTGGAGATCATAAGTTTAGACAATTTTCAGCCGTTTGAAATGTATTGCAATTTTAACGAACTAATTATGTGGATAAGTTAAAAGCATTTCCACTGACTTTTAAGTAATTTTATTGACCATAAAAAACTATGTTTCTAAAATCAAAATTGAGTTAGAAGGCGATTTGAAAAAATATTACAGATCATAAGTTTAGACAATTTTCAGCACTTTGAAATGTATTGCAATTCTAACGCACTAATTATGTGTATAAGTTAAAAGCATTTCCAATGACTTTCAAGTAATTTTATTGACCATAAAAAACTATGTTTTTGAAATCAAAATTAAGTAGAAGGCGATTTGAAAAAATATTACAGATCATAAGTTTAGAAAATTTTCAGCACTTTGAAATGTATTGCAATTTTAACGCACTAATTATGGGTATAAGTTAAAAGCATTTCCAGAGACTTTCAAGTAATTTTACTGACAAGAAAAACTAATGTTTCTAAAATTAAAATTAAACACGATTTAAAAAAAAGTTGCAGATCATAAGTTTAGACAATTTTCAGCCGTTTGAAATGTTTTGCAATTTTAACGAACTAATTATGTGGATAACTTAAAAGCATTTCCACTGACTTTCAAGTAATTTTACTGACAAGAAAAACTAATGTTTCTAAAATTAAAATTAAACACGATTTGAAAAAACGTTGATGATCATAAGTTTAGACAATTTTCAGGCGTTTGAAATGTATTGCAATTTTAAAGCATTATTATGTGGATAAGTTAAAAGCATTTCCAATGACTTTCAAGTAATTTTATTGACCAGAAAAAACTATGTTTCTAAAATCAAAATTTAGTTAGAAGGCGATTTTACAAAAATTTGGAGATTATAAGTTTAGACAATTTTCAGCACTTTGAAATGTATTGCAATTTTAACGCACTAATTATGTGGATAAGTTAAAAGCATTTCCAATGACTTTCAAGTAATTTTATTGACCATAAAAAACTGTGTTTCTAAAATCAAAATTGAGTTAGAAGGCGATTTGAAAAAATATTACAGATCATAAGTTTAGACAATTTTCAGCACAATGAAATGTATTGCAATTCTAACGCACTAATTATGTGTATAAGTTAAAAGCATTTCCACTGACTTTCAAGTAATTTTACTGACAAGGAAAACTAATGTTTCTGAAATCAAAATTGAGTAGAAGGCGATTTTACAAAAATTTGGAGATCAAAGTTTAGACAATTTTCAGCCGTTTGAAGTGTATTGCAATTTTAACGCACTAATTATGTGGATAAGTTAAAAGCATTTCCAATGACTTTCAAGTAATTTTATTGACCAGAAAAAACGATGTTTCTAAAATCAAAATTGAGTTAGAAGGCGATTTGAAAAAATATTACAGATCATAAGTTTAGAAAATTTTCAGCACTTTGAAATGTATTGCATATTTAACGCACTAATTATGTGTATAAGTTAAAAGCATTTCCACTGACTTTCAAGTAATTTTACTGACAAGGAAAACTAATGTTTCTGAAATAAAAATTGAGTAGAAGGCGATTTTACAAAAATTTGGAGATCATAAGTTTAGACAATTTTCAGCCGTTTGAAATGTATTGCACTTTTAACGCACTAATTATGTGGATAAGTTAAAAGCATTTCCAGAGACTTTCAAGTAATTTTACTGACAAGAAAAACTAATTTTTCTGAAATCAAAATTGAGTAGAAGGCGATTTGAAAAAAAATTGCAGATCATAAGTTTAGACAATTTTCAGCCGTTTGAAATGTATTGCAATTTTAACGCACTAATTATGTGGATAAGTTAAAAGCATTTCCAGAGACTTTCATGTAATTTTACTGACAAGAAAAACTAATGTTTCTAAAATTAAAATTAAACACGATTTGAAAAAAAGTTGCAGATCATAAGTTTAGACAATTTTCAGCCGTTTGAAATGTATTGCAATTTTAACGCACTAATTATGTGGATAAGTTAAAAGCATTTCCACTGACTTTCAAGTAATTTTATTGACCATAAAAAACTATGTTTTTGAAATCAAAATTAAGTAGAAGGCGATTTGAAAAAATATTACAGATCATAAGTTTAGAAAATTTTCAGCACTTTGAAATGTATTGCAATTTTAACGCACTAATTATGTGTATAAGTTAAAAGCATTTCCAGAGACTTTCAAGTAATTTTACTGACAAGAAAAACTAATGTTTCTAAAATTAAAATTAAACACGATTTTAAAAAAAGTTGCAGATCATAAGTTTAGACAATTTTCAGCCGTTTGAAATGTATTGCAATTTTAACGAACTAATTATGTGGATAAGTTAAAAGCATTTCCACTGACTTTCAAGTAATTTTACTGACAAGAAAAACTAATGTTTCTAAAATTAAAATTAAACACGATTTGAAAAAACGTTGATGATCATAAGTTTAGACAATTTTCAGGCGTTTGAAATGTATTGCAATTTTAACGAACTAATTATGTGGATAAGTTAAAAGCATTTCCACTGACTTTCAAGTAATTTTACTGACAAGAAAAACTAATGTTTCTAAAATTAAAATTAAACACGATTTGAAAAAACGTTGATGATCATAAGTTTAGACAATTTTCAGGCGTTTGAAATGTATTGCAATTTTAACGCACTAATTATGTGGATAAGTTAAAAGCATTTCCACTGACTTTCAAGTAATTTTATCGACCAGAAAAAACGATGTTTCTAAAATCAAAATTGAGTTAGAAGGCGATTTGAAAAAATATTACAGATCATAAGTTTAGAAAATTTTCAGCACTTTGAAATGTATTGCATATTTAACGCACTAATTATGTGTATAAGTTAAAAGCATTTCCACTGACTTTCAAGTAATTTTACTGACAAGGAAAACTAATGTTTCTGAAATAAAAATTGAGTAGAAGGCGATTTTACAAAAATTTGGAGATCATAAGTTTAGACAATTTTCAGCCGTTTGAAATGTATTGCACTTTTAACGCACTAATTATGTGGATAAGTTAAAAGCATTTCCAGAGACTTTCAAGTAATTTTACTGACAAGAAAAACTAATTTTTCTAAAATCAAAATTGAGTAGAAGGCGATTTGAAAAAAAATTGCAGATCATAAGTTTAGACAATTTTCAGCCGTTTGAAATGTATTGCAATTTTAACGCACTAATTATGTGGATAAGTTAAAAGCATTTCCAGAGACTTTCAAGTAATTTTACTGACAAGAAAAACTAATGTTTCTAAAATTAAAATTAAACACAATTTGAAAAAAAGTTGCAGATCATAAGTTTAGACAATTTTCAGCCGTTTAAAATGTATTGCAATTTTAACGCACTAATTATGTGGATAAGTTAAAAGCATTTCCAATGACTTTCAAGTAATTTTATTAACCATAAAAAACTATGTTTCTAAAATCAAAATTGAGTTAGAAGGCGATTTGAAAAAAATATTACAGATCATAAGTTTAGACAATTTTCAGCACTTTGAAATGTATTGCAATTCTAACGCACTAATTATGTGTATAAGTTAAAAGCATTTCCACTGACTTTCAAGTAATTTTATCGACCAGAAAAAACGATGTTTCTAAAATCAAAATTGAGTTAGAAGGCGATTTGAAAAAATATTACAGATCATAAGTTTAGAAAATTTTCAGCACTTTGAAATGTATTGCATATTTAACGCACTAATTATGTGTATAAGTTAAAAGCATTTCCACTGACTTTCAAGTAATTTTACTGACAAGGAAAACTAATGTTTCTGAAATAAAAATTGAGTAGAAGGCGATTTTACAAAAATTTGGAGATCATAAGTTTAGACAATTTTCAGCCGTTTGAAATGTATTGCACTTTTAACGCACTAATTATGTGGATAAGTTAAAAGCATTTCCAGAGACTTTCAAGTAATTTTACTGACAAGAAAAACTAATGTTTCTAAAATTAAAATTAAACACAATTTGAAAAAAAGTTGCAGATCATAAGTTTAGAAAATTTTCAGCCGTTTGAAATGTATTGCAATTTTAACGCACTAATTATGTGGATAAGTTAAAAGCATTTCCAATGACTTTCAAGTAATTTTATTGACCATAAAAAACTATGTTTCTAAAATCAAAATTGAGTTAGAAGGCGATTTGAAAAAAATATTACAGATCATAAGTTTAGACAATTTTCAGCACTTTGAAATGTATTGCATATTTAACGCACTAATTATGTGTATAAGTTAAAAGCATTTCCACTGACTTTCAAGTAATTTTACTGACAAGGAAAACTAATGTTTCTGAAATAAAAATTGAGTAGAAGGCGATTTTACAAAAATTTGGAGATCATAAGTTTAGACAATTTTCAGCCGTTTGAAATGTATTGCACTTTTAACGCACTAATTATGTGGATAAGTTAAAAGCATTTCCAGAGACTTTCAAGTAATTTTACTGACAAGAAAAACTAATTTTTCTGAAATCAAAATTGAGTAGAAGGCGATTTGAAAAAAAATTGCAGATCATAAGTTTAGACAATTTTCAGCCGTTTGAAATGTATTGCAATTTTAATGCACTAATTATGTGGATAAGTTAAAAGCATTTCCAGAGACTTTCAAGTAATTTTACTGACAAGAAAAACTAATGTTTCTAAAATTAAAATTAAACACGATTTTAAAAAAAGTTGCAGATCATAAGTTTAGACAATTTTCAGCCGTTTGAAATGTATTGCAATTTTAACGCACTAATTATGTGGATAAGTTAAAAGCATTTCCAATGACTTTCAAGTAATTTTATTGACCATAAAAAACTATGTTTCTAAAATCAAAATTGAGTTAGAAGGCGATTTGAAAAAATATTACAGATCATAAGTTCAGACAATTTTCAGCACTTTGAAATGTATTGCAATTTTAACGCACTAATTATGTGGATAAGTTCAAAGCATTTCCACTGACTTTCAAGTAATTTTATTGACCATAAAAAACTATGTTTCTAAAATCAAAATTGAGTTAGAAGGCGATTTGAAAAAATATTGCAGATCATAAGTTTAGACAATTTTCAGCCGTTTGAAATGTATTGCACTTTTAACGCACTAATTATGTGGATAAGTTAAAAATATTTCCACTGACTTTCAAGTAATTTTACTGACAAGAAAAACTAATGTTTCTGAAATCAAAATTGAGTAGAAAGCGATTTGAAAAAAAATTGCAGATCATAAGTTTAGACTATTTTCAGCCGTTTGAAATGTATTGCACTTTTAACGCACTAATTATGTGGATAAGTTAAAAGCATTTCCCGAGACTTTCAAGTAATTTTACGGACAAGAAAAACTAATGTTTCTCAAATTAAAATTAAACACGATTTGAAAAAAAGTTGATGATCATAAGTTTAGACAATTTTCAGCACTTTGAAATGTATTGCAATTCTAACGCACTAATTATGTGTATAAGTTAAAAGCATTTCCACTGACTTTCAAGTAATTTTACTGACAAGAAAAACTAATGTTTCTAAAATTTAAATTGAGTAGAAGGTGATTTGAAAAAAAATTGCAGATCATAAGTTTAGACTATTTTTAGCCGTTTGGAATGTATTGCAATTTTAACGCACTAATTATGTGGATAAGATAAAAGCATTTCCCGACACTTTCAAGTAATTTTACTGACAAGAAAAACTAATGTTTCTAAAATTAAAATTAAACACGATTTGAAAAAAAGTTGCAGATCATAAGTTTAGACAATTTTCAGCCGTTTGAAATGTATTGCAATTTTAACGAACTAATTATGTGGATAAGTTAAAAGCATTTCCACTGACTTTCAAGTAATTTTACTGACAAGAAAAACTAATGTTTCTAAAATTAAAATTAAACACGATTTGAAAAAACGTTGATGATCATAAGTTTAGACAATTTTCAGGCGTTTGAAATGTATTGCAATTTTAACGCACTAATTATGTGGATAAGTTAAAAGCATTTCCAATGACTTTCAAGTAATTTTATTGACCAGAAAAAACTATGTTTCTAAAATCAAAATTTAGTTAGAAGGCGATTTGAAAAAATATTACAGATCATAAGTTTAGACAATTTTCAGCACTTTGAAATGTATTGCATATTTAACGAACTAATTATGTGGATAAGTTAAAAGCATTTCCACAGACATTCAAGAAATTTTACTGACAAGAAAAACCAATGTTTCTAAAATCAAAATTGAGTAGAAGGCGATTTGAAAAAAAATTGCAGATCATAAGTTTAGACTATTTTCAGCCGTTTGAAATGTATTGCAATTTTAACGCACTAATTATGTGTATAAGTTAAAAGCATTTCCACTGACTTTCAAGTAATTTTACTGACATGGAAAACTAATGTTTCTGAAATCAAAATTGAGTAGAAGGCGATTTTACAAAAATTTGGAGATCAAAGTTTAGACAATTTTCAGCCGTTTGAAATGTATTGCAATTTTAACGCACTAATTATGTGGATAAGTTAAAAGCATTTCCAATGACTTTCAAGTAATTTTACTGACAAGGAAAACTATCGTTTCTGAAATCAAAATTAAGTAGAAGGCGATTTTACAAAAATTTGGAGAACATAAGTTTAGATAATTTTTAGCCGTTTGAAATGTATTGCACTTTTAACGCACTAATTATGTGGATAAGTTAAAAGCATTTCCAGAGACTTTCAAGTAATTTTACTGACAAGAAAAACTAATGTTTCTAAAATTAAAATTAAACACGATTTGATAAAAAGTTACAGATCATAAGTTTAGACAATTTTCAGCCGTTTGAAATGTATTGCAATTCTAACGCACTAAGTATGTGTATAAGTTAAAAGCATTTCCACAGACTTTCAAGTAATTTTACTGACAAGAAAAACTAATGTTTCTAAAATTAAAATTAAACACGATTTGAAAAAAAGTTGCAGATCATAAGTTTAGACAATTTTCAGCCCTTTGAAATGTATTGCAATTCTAACGCACTAATTATGTGTATAAGTTGAAAGCATTTCCACTCACTTTCAAGTAATTTTACTGACAAGGAAAACTAATGTTTCTGAAATCAAAATTGAGTAGAAGGCGATTTTACAAAAATTTGGAGATCATAAGTTTAGACAATTTTCAGCCGTTTGAAATGTATTGCAATTTTAACGAACTAATTATTTGGATAAGTTAAAAGCATTTCCACTGACTTTTAAGTAATTTTATTGACCATAAAAAACTATGTTTCTAAAATCAAAATTGAGTTAGAAGGCGATTTGAAAAAATATTACAGATCATAAGTTTAGACAATTTTCAGCACTTTGAAATATATTGCAATTCTAACGCACATTATGTGTATAAGTTAAAAGCATTTCCAATGACTTTCAAGTAATTTTATTGACCATAAAAAACTATGTTTTTGAAATCAAAATTAAGTAGAAGGCGATTTGAAAAAATATTACAGATCATAAGTTTAGAAAATTTTCAGCACTTTGAAATGTATTGCAATTTTAACGCACTAATTATGTGTATAAGTTAAAAGCATTTCCAGAGACTTTCAAGTAATTTTATTGACCAGAAAAAACTATGTTTCTAAAATCAAAATTTAGTTAGAAGGCGATTTTACAAAAATTTGGAGATTATAAGTTTAGACAATTTTCAGCACTTTGAAATGTATTGCAATTTTAACGCACTAATTATGTGGATAAGTTAAAAGCATTTCCAATGACTTTCAAGTAATTTTACTGACATGAAAAACTAATGTTTCTAAATTCAAAATTGAGTTAGAAGGCGATTTGAAAAAAAATTGCAGATCATAAGTTTAGACTATTTTCAGCCGTTTGAAATGTATTGCAATTTTAACGCACTAATTATGTGGATAAGTTAAAAGCATTTCCACTTACTTTCAAGTAATTTTATTGACCAGAAAAAACTATGTTTCTAAAATCAAAATTAAACACGATTTGAAAAAAAGTTGCAGATCATAAGTTTAGACAATTTTCAGCACTTTGAAATGTATTGCAATTCTAACGCACTAATTATGTGTATAAGTTGAAAGCATTTCCACTGACTTTCAAGTAATTTTACTGACAAGGAAAACTAATGTTTCTGAAATCAAAATTGAGTAGAAGGCGATTTTACAAAAATTTGGAGATCATAAGTTTAGACAATTTTCAGCCGTTTGAAATGTATTGCAATTTTAACGAACTAATTATGTGGATAAGTTAAAAGCATTTCCACTGACTTTTAAGTAATTTTATTGACCATAAAAAACTATGTTTCTAAAATCAAAATTGAGTTAGAAGGCGATTTGAAAAAATATTACAGATCATAAGTTTAGACAATTTTCAGCACTTTGAAATGTATTGCAATTCTAACGCACTAATTATGTGT
Organism: Ariolimax columbianus; assembly: GCA_036924085.1. Lineage (NCBI taxonomy): Eukaryota > Metazoa > Mollusca > Gastropoda > Stylommatophora > Arionidae > Ariolimax > Ariolimax columbianus. The sequence continues at coordinate 282,515 of JAVGWX010000030.1, forward strand.
ATAAGTTAAAAGCATTTCCAATGACTTTCAAGTAATTTTATTGACCATAAAAAACTATGTTTTTGAAATCAAAATTAAGTAGAAGGCGATTTGAAAAAATATTACAGATCATAAGTTTAGAAAATTTTCAGCACTTTGAAATGTATTGCAATTTTAACGCACTAATTATGGGTATAAGTTAAAAGCATTTCCAGAGACTTTCAAGTAATTTTACTGACAAGAAAAACTAATGTTTCTAAAATTAAAATTAAACACGATTTAAAAAAAAGTTGCAGATCATAAGTTTAGACAATTTTCAGCCGTTTGAAATGTTTTGCAATTTTAACGAACTAATTATGTGGATAACTTAAAAGCATTTCCACTGACTTTCAAGTAATTTTACTGACAAGAAAAACTAATGTTTCTAAAATTAAAATTAAACACGATTTGAAAAAACGTTGATGATCATAAGTTTAGACAATTTTCAGGCGTTTGAAATGTATTGCAATTTTAAAGCATTATTATGTGGATAAGTTAAAAGCATTTCCAATGACTTTCAAGTAATTTTATTGACCAGAAAAAACTATGTTTCTAAAATCAAAATTTAGTTAGAAGGCGATTTTACAAAAATTTGGAGATTATAAGTTTAGACAATTTTCAGCACTTTGAAATGTATTGCAATTTTAACGCACTAATTATGTGGATAAGTTAAAAGCATTTCCAATGACTTTCAAGTAATTTTATTGACCATAAAAAACTGTGTTTCTAAAATCAAAATTGAGTTAGAAGGCGATTTGAAAAAATATTACAGATCATAAGTTTAGACAATTTTCAGCACAATGAAATGTATTGCAATTCTAACGCACTAATTATGTGTATAAGTTAAAAGCATTTCCACTGACTTTCAAGTAATTTTACTGACATGGAAAACTAATGTTTCTGAAATCAAAATTGAGTAGAAGGCGATTTTACAAAAATTTGGAGATCAAAGTTTAGACAATTTTCAGCCGTTTGAAATGTATTGCAATTTTAACGCACTAATTATGTGGATAAGTTAAAAGCATTTCCAATGACTTTCAAGTAATTTTACTGACAAGGAAAACTATCGTTTCTGAAATCAAAATTAAGTAGAAGGCGATTTTACAAAAATTTGGAGAACATAAGTTTAGATAATTTTTAGCCGTTTGAAATGTATTGCACTTTTAACGCACTAATTATGTGGATAAGTTAAAAGCATTTCCAGAGACTTTCAAGTAATTTTACTGACAAGAAAAACTAATGTTTCTAAAATTAAAATTAAACACGATTTGATAAAAAGTTACAGATCATAAGTTTAGACAATTTTCAGCCGTTTGAAATGTATTGCAATTCTAACGCACTAAGTATGTGTATAAGTTAAAAGCATTTCCACAGACTTTCAAGTAATTTTACTGACAAGAAAAACTAATGTTTCTAAAATTAAAATTAAACACGATTTGAAAAAAAGTTGCAGATCATAAGTTTAGACAATTTTCAGCCCTTTGAAATGTATTGCAATTCTAACGCACTAATTATGTGTATAAGTTGAAAGCATTTCCACTCACTTTCAAGTAATTTTACTGACAAGGAAAACTAATGTTTCTGAAATCAAAATTGAGTAGAAGGCGATTTTACAAAAATTTGGAGATCATAAGTTTAGACAATTTTCAGCCGTTTGAAATGTATTGCAATTTTAACGAACTAATTATTTGGATAAGTTAAAAGCATTTCCACTGACTTTTAAGTAATTTTATTGACCATAAAAAACTATGTTTCTAAAATCAAAATTGAGTTAGAAGGCGATTTGAAAAAATATTACAGATCATAAGTTTAGACAATTTTCAGCACTTTGAAATATATTGCAATTCTAACGCACATTATGTGTATAAGTTAAAAGCATTTCCAATGACTTTCAAGTAATTTTATTGACCATAAAAAACTATGTTTTTGAAATCAAAATTAAGTAGAAGGCGATTTGAAAAAATATTACAGATCATAAGTTTAGAAAATTTTCAGCACTTTGAAATGTATTGCAATTTTAACGCACTAATTATGTGTATAAGTTAAAAGCATTTCCAGAGACTTTCAAGTAATTTTATTGACCAGAAAAAACTATGTTTCTAAAATCAAAATTTAGTTAGAAGGCGATTTTACAAAAATTTGGAGATTATAAGTTTAGACAATTTTCAGCACTTTGAAATGTATTGCAATTTTAACGCACTAATTATGTGGATAAGTTAAAAGCATTTCCAATGACTTTCAAGTAATTTTACTGACATGAAAAACTAATGTTTCTAAATTCAAAATTGAGTTAGAAGGCGATTTGAAAAAAAATTGCAGATCATAAGTTTAGACTATTTTCAGCCGTTTGAAATGTATTGCAATTTTAACGCACTAATTATGTGGATAAGTTAAAAGCATTTCCACTTACTTTCAAGTAATTTTATTGACCAGAAAAAACTATGTTTCTAAAATCAAAATTAAACACGATTTGAAAAAAAGTTGCAGATCATAAGTTTAGACAATTTTCAGCACTTTGAAATGTATTGCAATTCTAACGCACTAATTATGTGTATAAGTTGAAAGCATTTCCACTGACTTTCAAGTAATTTTACTGACAAGGAAAACTAATGTTTCTGAAATCAAAATTGAGTAGAAGGCGATTTTACAAAAATTTGGAGATCATAAGTTTAGACAATTTTCAGCCGTTTGAAATGTATTGCAATTTTAACGAACTAATTATGTGGATAAGTTAAAAGCATTTCCACTGACTTTTAAGTAATTTTATTGACCATAAAAAACTATGTTTCTAAAATCAAAATTGAGTTAGAAGGCGATTTGAAAAAATATTACAGATCATAAGTTTAGACAATTTTCAGCACTTTGAAATGTATTGCAATTCTAACGCACTAATTATGTGTATAAGTTAAAAGCATTTCCAATGACTTTCAAGTAATTTTATTGACCATAAAAAACTATGTTTTTGAAATCAAAATTAAGTAGAAGGCGATTTGAAAAAATATTACAGATCATAAGTTTAGAAAATTTTCAGCACTTTGAAATGTATTGCAATTTTAACGCACTAATTATGGGTATAAGTTAAAAGCATTTCCAGAGACTTTCAAGTAATTTTACTGACAAGAAAAACTAATGTTTCTAAAATTAAAATTAAACACGATTTAAAAAAAAGTTGCAGATCATAAGTTTAGACAATTTTCAGCCGTTTGAAATGTTTTGCAATTTTAACGAACTAATTATGTGGATAACTTAAAAGCATTTCCACTGACTTTCAAGTAATTTTACTGACAAGAAAAACTAATGTTTCTAAAATTAAAATTAAACACGATTTGAAAAAACGTTGATGATCATAAGTTTAGACAATTTTCAGGCGTTTGAAATGTATTGCAATTTTAAAGCATTATTATGTGGATAAGTTAAAAGCATTTCCAATGACTTTCAAGTAATTTTATTGACCAGAAAAAACTATGTTTCTAAAATCAAAATTTAGTTAGAAGGCGATTTTACAAAAATTTGGAGATTATAAGTTTAGACAATTTTCAGCACTTTGAAATGTATTGCAATTTTAACGCACTAATTATGTGGATAAGTTAAAAGCATTTCCAATGACTTTCAAGTAATTTTATTGACCATAAAAAACTGTGTTTCTAAAATCAAAATTGAGTTAGAAGGCGATTTGAAAAAATATTACAGATCATAAGTTTAGACAATTTTCAGCACAATGAAATGTATTGCAATTCTAACGCACTAATTATGTGTATAAGTTAAAAGCATTTCCACTGACTTTCAAGTAATTTTACTGACAAGGAAAACTAATGTTTCTGAAATCAAAATTGAGTAGAAGGCGATTTTACAAAAATTTGGAGATCAAAGTTTAGACAATTTTCAGCCGTTTGAAGTGTATTGCAATTTTAACGCACTAATTATGTGGATAAGTTAAAAGCATTTCCAATGACTTTCAAGTAATTTTATTGACCAGAAAAAACGATGTTTCTAAAATCAAAATTGAGTTAGAAGGCGATTTGAAAAAATATTACAGATCATAAGTTTAGAAAATTTTCAGCACTTTGAAATGTATTGCATATTTAACGCACTAATTATGTGTATAAGTTAAAAGCATTTCCACTGACTTTCAAGTAATTTTACTGACAAGGAAAACTAATGTTTCTGAAATAAAAATTGAGTAGAAGGCGATTTTACAAAAATTTGGAGATCATAAGTTTAGACAATTTTCAGCCGTTTGAAATGTATTGCACTTTTAACGCACTAATTATGTGGATAAGTTAAAAGCATTTCCAGAGACTTTCAAGTAATTTTACTGACAAGAAAAACTAATTTTTCTGAAATCAAAATTGAGTAGAAGGCGATTTGAAAAAAAATTGCAGATCATAAGTTTAGACAATTTTCAGCCGTTTGAAATGTATTGCAATTTTAACGCACTAATTATGTGGATAAGTTAAAAGCATTTCCAGAGACTTTCATGTAATTTTACTGACAAGAAAAACTAATGTTTCTAAAATTAAAATTAAACACGATTTGAAAAAAAGTTGCAGATCATAAGTTTAGACAATTTTCAGCCGTTTGAAATGTATTGCAATTTTAACGCACTAATTATGTGGATAAGTTAAAAGCATTTCCACTGACTTTCAAGTAATTTTATTGACCATAAAAAACTATGTTTTTGAAATCAAAATTAAGTAGAAGGCGATTTGAAAAAATATTACAGATCATAAGTTTAGAAAATTTTCAGCACTTTGAAATGTATTGCAATTTTAACGCACTAATTATGTGTATAAGTTAAAAGCATTTCCAGAGACTTTCAAGTAATTTTACTGACAAGAAAAACTAATGTTTCTAAAATTAAAATTAAACACGATTTTAAAAAAAGTTGCAGATCATAAGTTTAGACAATTTTCAGCCGTTTGAAATGTATTGCAATTTTAACGCACTAATTATGTGTATAAGCTAAAAGCATTTCCACTGACTTTCAAGTAATTTTACTGACAAGGAAAACTAATGTTTCTGAAATCAAAATTGAGTAGAAGGCGATTTTACAAAAATTTGGAGATCAAAGTTTAGACAATTTTCAGCCGTTTGAAATGTATTGCAATTTTAACGCACTAATTATGTGGATAAGTTAAAAGCATTTCCACTGACTTTCAAGTAATTTTATTGACCAGAAAAAACTATGTTTCTAAAATATAAATTGAGTTAGAAGGCGATTTGAGAAAAAAATTGCAGATCATAAGTTTAGACTATTTTCAGCCGTTTGAAATGTATTGCAATTTTAACGCACTAATTATGTGGATAAGTTAAAAGCATTTCCACCGACTTTCAAGTAATTTTATTGACCAGAAAAAACTATGTTTCTAAAATCAAAATTAAACACGATTTGAAAAAAAGTTGCAGATCATAAGTTTAGACAATTTTCAGCACTTTGAAATGTATTGCAATTCTAACGCACTAATTATGTGTATAAGTTAAAAGCATTTCCAGAGACTTTCAAGTAATTTTACTGACAAGAAAAACTAATGTTTCTAAAATTAAAATTAAACACTATTTAAAAAAAAGTTGCAGATCATAAGTTTAGACAATTTTCAGCCGTTTGAAATGTATTGCAATTTTAACGCACTAATTATGTGGATAAGTTAAAAGCATTTCCAATGACTTTCAAGTAATTTTATTGACCATAAAAAACTATGTTTCTAAAATCAAAATTGAGTTAGAAGGCGATTTGAAAAAATATTACAGATCATAAGTTTAGACAATTTTCAGCACTTTGAAATGTATTGCAATTCTAACGCACTAATTATGTGTATAAGTTGAAAGCATTTCCACTGACTTTCAAGTAATTTTACTGACAAGGAAAACTAATGTTTCTGAAATCAAAATTGAGTAGAAGGCGATTTTACAAAAATTTGGAGATCATAAGTTTAGACAATTTTCAGCCGTTTGAAATGTATTGCAATTTTAACGCACTAATTATGTGGATAAGTTAAAAGCATTTCCACTGACTTTCAAGTAATTTTATTGACCATAAAAAACTATGTTTCTAAAATCAAAATTGAGTTAGAAGGCGATTTGAAAAAAATATTACAGATCATAAGTTTAGACAATTTTCAGCACTTTGAAATGTATTGCAATTCTAACGCACTAATTATGTGTATAAGTTAAAAGCATTTCCAATGACTTTCAAGTAATTTTATTGACCAGAAAAAACGATGTTTCTAAAATCAAAATTGAGTTAGAAGGCGATTTGAAAAAATATTACAGATCATAAGTTTTAAAAATTTTCAGCACTTTGAAATGTATTGCATATTTAACGCACTAATTATGTGTATAAGTTAAAAGCATTTCCACTGACTTTCAAGTAATTTTACTGACAAGGAAAACTAATGTTTCTGAAATCAAAATTAAGTAGAAGGCGATTTTACAAAACGTTGATGATCATAAGTTTAGACAATTTTCAGCCGTTTGAAATGTATTGCAATTTTAACGCACTAATTATGTGGATAAGTTAAAAGCATTTCCACTGACTTTCAAGTAATTTTATTGACCAGAAAAAACGATGTTTCTAAAATATAAATTGAGTTAGAAGGCGATTTGAAAAAATATTACAGATCATGTTTAGAAAATTTTCAGCACTTTGAAATGTATTGCATATTTAACGCACTAATTATGTGTATAAGTTAAAAGCATTTCCACTGACTTTCAAGTAATTTTACTGACAAGGAAAACTAATGTTTCTGAAATCAAAATTGAGTAGAAGGCGATTTTACAAAAATTTGGAGATCATAAGTTTAGACAATTTTCAGCCGTTTGAAATGTATTGCACTTTTAACGCACTAATTATGTGGATAAGTTAAAAGCATTTCCAGAGACTTTCAAGTAATTTTACTGACAAGAAAAACTAATGTTTCTAAAATTAAAATTAAACACGATTTAAAAAAAAGTTGCAGATCATAAGTTTAGACAATTTTCAGCCGTTTGAAATGTATTGCAATTTTAACGCACTAATTATGTGGATAAGTTAAAAGCATTTCCAATGACTTTCAAGTAATTTTATTGACCATAAAAAACTTTGTTTCTAAAATCAAAATTGAGTTAGAAGGCGATTTGAAAAAATATTACAGATCATAAGTTTAGACAATTTTCAGCACTTTGAAATGTATTGCAATTCTAACGCACTAATTATGTGTATAAGCTAAAAGCATTTCCACTGACTTTCAAGTAATTTTACTGACAAGGAAAACTAATGTTTCTGAAATCAAAATTGAGTAGAAGGCGATTTTACAAAAATATGGAGATCAAAGTTTAGACAATTTTAAGCCGTTTGAAATGTATTGCACTTTTAACGCACTAATTATGTGGATAAGTTAAAAGCATTTCCAGAGACTTTCAAGTAATTTTACTGACAAGAAAAACTAATTTTTCTGAAATCAAAATTGAGAAGGCGATTTGAAAAAAAATTGCAGATCATAAGTTTAGACAATTTTCAGCCGTTTGAAATGTATTGCAATTTTAACGCACTAATTATGTGGATAAGTTAAAAGCATTTCCAATGACTTTCAAGTAATTTTATTGACCAGAAAAAACTATGTTTCTAAAATCAAAATTGAGTTAGAAGGCGATTTGAAAAAATATTACAGATCATAAGTTTAGAAAATTTTCAGCACTTTGAAATGTATTGCAATTCTAACGCACTAATTATGTGTATAAGTTAAAAGCATTTCCAGAGACTTTCAAGTAATTGTACTGACAAGAAAAACTAATGTTTCTAAAATTAAAATTAAACACGATTTAAAAAAAAGTTGCAGATCATAAGTTTAGACAATTTTCAGCCGTTTGAAATGTATTGCAATTTTAACGCACTAATTATGTGTATAAGTTAAAAGCATTTCCACTGACTTTCAAGTAATTTTACTGACAAGGAAAACTAATGTTTCTGAAATCAAAATTGAGTAGAAGGCGATTTTACAAAAATTTGGAGATCAAAGTTAAGACAATTTTCAGCCGTTTGAAATGTATTGCAATTTTAACGCACTAATTATGTGGATAAGTTAAAAGCATTTCCAATGACTTTCAAGTAATTTTATTGACCATAAAAAACTATGTTTCTAAAATCAAAATTAAGTTAGAAGGCGATTTGAAAAAATATTACAGATCATAAGTTTAGACAATTATCAGCACTTTGAAATGTATTGCAATTTTAACGCACTAATTATGTGGATAAGTTAAAAGCATTTCCAATGACTTTCAAGTAATTTTACTGACAAGGAAAACTAATGTTTCTGAAATCAAAATTAAGTAGAAGGCGATTTTACAAAAATTTGGAGAACATAAGTTTAGATAATTTTTAGCCGTTTGAAATGTATTGCACTTTTAACGCACTAATTATGTGGATAAGTTAAAAGCATTTCCAGAGACTTTCAAGTAATTTTACTGACAAGAAAAACTAATGTTTCTAAAATTAAAATTAAACACGATTTGAAAAAAAGTTGCAGATCATAAGTTTAGACAATTTTCAGCCGTTTGAAATGTATTGCAATTCTAACGCACTAAGTATGTGTATAAGTTAAAAGCATTTCCACAGACTTTCAAGTAATTTTACTGACAAGAAAAACTAATGTTTCTAAAATTAAAATTAAACATGATTTGAAAAAAAAATGCAGATCATAAGTTTAGACAATTTTCAGCACTTTGAAATGTATCGCAATTCTAACGCACTAATTATGTGTATAAGTTGAAAGCATTTCCACTGACTTTCAAGTAATTTTATTGACCATAAAAAACTATGTTTCTAAAATCAAAATTGAGTTAGAAGGCGATTTGAAAAAATATTACAGATCATAAGTTTAGACAATTTTCAGCACTTTGAAATGTATTGCAATTCTAACGCACTAATTATGTGTATAAGTTAAAAGCATTTCCAATGACTTTCAAGTAATTTTATTGACCATAAAAAACTATGTTTTTGAAATCAAAATTAAGTAGAAGGCGATTTGAAAAAATATTACAGATCATAAGTTTAGAAAATTTTCAGCACTTTGAAATGTATTGCAATTTTAACGCACTAATTATGTGTATAAGTTAAAAGCATTTCCAGAGACTTTCAAGTAATTTTACTGACAAGAAAAACTAATGTTTCTAAAATTAAAATTAAACACGATTTGAAAAAAAGTAACAGATCATAAGTTTAGACAATTTTCAGCCGTTTGAAATGTATTGCAATTCTAACGCACTAATTATGTGTATAAGTTAAAAGCATTTCCACTGACTTTCAAGTAATTTTACTGACAAGAAAAACTAATGTTTCTAAAATCAAAATTGAGTTAGAAGGCGATTTGAAAAAAAATTGCAGATCATAAGTTTAGACTATTTTCAGCCGTTTGAAATGTATTGCAATTTTAACGCACTAATTATGTGGATAAGTTAAAAGCATTTCCACTGACTTTCAAGTAATTTTATTGACCAGAAAAAACTATGTTTCTAAAATCAAAATTAAACACGATTTGAAAAAAAGTTGCAGATCATAAGTTTAGACAATTTTCAGCACTTTGAAATGTATTGCAATTCTAACGCACTAAGTATGTGTATAAGTTAAAAGCATTTCCACAGACTTTCAAGTAATTTTACTGACAAGAAAAACTAATGTTTCTAAAATTAAAATTAAACACGATTTGAAAAAAAGTTGCAGATCATAAGTTTAGACAATTTTCAGCCGTTTGAAATGTATTGCAATTTTAACGCACTAATTATGTGTATAAGTTAAAAGCATTTCCACTGACTTTCAAGTAATTTTACTGACAAGGAAAACTAATGTTTCTGAAATCAAAATTGAGTAGAAGGCGATTTTACAAAAATTTGGAGATCAAAGTTTAGACAATTTTCAGCCGTTTGAAATGTATTGCAATTTTAACGCACTAATTATGTGGATAAGTTAAAAGCATTTCCAATGACTTTCAAGTAATTTTATTGACCATAAAAAACTATGTTTCTAAAATCAAAATTAAGTTAGAAGGCGATTTGAAAAAATATTACAGATCATAAGTTTAGACAATTATCAGCACTTTGAAATGTATTGCAATTTTAACGCACTAATTATGTGGATAAGTTAAAAGCATTTCCAATGACTTTCAAGTAATTTTACTGACAAGGAAAACTAATGTTTCTGAAATCAAAATTAAGTAGAAGGCGATTTTACAAAAATTTGGAGAACATAAGTTTAGATAATTTTTAGCCGTTTGAAATGTATTGCACTTTTAACGCACTAATTATGTGGATAAGTTAAAAGCATTTCCAGAGACTTTCAAGTAATTTTACTGACAAGAAAAACTAATGTTTCTAAAATTAAAATTAAACACGATTTGAAAAAAAGTTGCAGATCATAAGTTTAGACAATTTTCAGCCGTTTGAAATGTATTGCAATTCTAACGCACTAAGTATGTGTATAAGTTAAAAGCATTTCCACAGACTTTCAAGTAATTTTACTGACAAGAAAAACTAATGTTTCTAAAATTAAAATTAAACACGATTTGAAAAAAAGTTGCAGATCATAAGTTTAGACAATTTTCAGCACTTTGAAATGTATCGCAATTCTAACGCACTAATTATGTGTATAAGTTGAAAGCATTTCCACTGACTTTCAAGTAATTTTACTGACAAGGAAAACTAATGTTTCTGAAATCAAAATTGAGTAGAAGGCGATTTTACAAAAATTTGGAGATCATAAGTTTAGACAATTTTCAGCCGTTTGAAATGTATTGCAATTTTAACGAACTAATTATGTGGATAAGTTAAAAGCATTTCCACTGACTTTTAAGTAATTTTATTGACCATAAAAAACTATGTTTCTAAAATCAAAATTGAGTTAGAAGGCGATTTGAAAAAATATTACAGATCATAAGTTTAGACAATTTTCAGCACTTTGAAATGTATTGCAATTTTAACGCACTAATTATGTGGATAAGTTAAAAGCATTTCCAATGACTTTCAAGTAATTTTACTGACAAGGAAAACTAATGTTTCTGAAATCAAAATTAAGTAGAAGGCGATTTTACAAAAATTTGGAGAACATAAGTTTAGATAATTTTTAGCCGTTTGAAATGTATTGCACTTTTAACGCACTAATTATGTGGATAAGTTAAAAGCATTTCCAGAGACTTTCAAGTAATTTTACTGACAAGAAAAACTAATGTTTCTAAAATTAAAATTAAACACGATTTGAAAAAAAGTTGCAGATCATAAGTTTAGACAATTTTCAGCCGTTTGAAATGTATTGCAATTCTAACGCACTAAGTATGTGTATAAGTTAAAAGCATTTCCACAGACTTTCAAGTAATTTTACTGACAAGAAAAACTAATGTTTCTAAAATTAAAATTAAACACGATTTGAAAAAAAGTTGCAGATCATAAGTTTAGACAATTTTCAGCACTTTGAAATGTATCGCAATTCTAACGCACTAATTATGTGTATAAGTTGAAAGCATTTCCACTGACTTTCAAGTAATTTTACTGACAAGGAAAACTAATGTTTCTGAAATCAAAATTGAGTAGAAGGCGATTTTACAAAAATTTGGAGATCATAAGTTTAGACAATTTTCAGCCGTTTGAAATGTATTGCAATTTTAACGAACTAATTATGTGGATAAGTTAAAAGCATTTCCACTGACTTTTAAGTAATTTTATTGACCATAAAAAACTATGTTTCTAAAATCAAAATTGAGTTAGAAGGCGATTTGAAAAAATATTACAGATCATAAGTTTAGACAATTTTCAGCACTTTGAAATGTATTGCAATTCTAACGCACTAATTATGTGTATAAGTTAAAAGCATTTCCAATGACTTTCAAGTAATTTTATTGACCATAAAAAACTATGTTTTTGAAATCAAAATTAAGTAGAAGGCGATTTGAAAAAATATTACAGATCATAAGTTTAGACAATTTTCAGCACTTTGAAATGTATTGCAATTCTAACGCACTAAGTATGTGTATAAGTTAAAAGCATTTCCACAGACTTTCAAGTAATTTTACTGACAAGAAAAACTAATGTTTCTAAAATTAAAATTAAACACGATTTGAAAAAAAGTTGCAGATCATAAGTTTAGACAATTTTCAGCACTTTGAAATGTATTGCAATTCTAACGCACTAATTATGTGTATAAGTTAAAAGCATTTCCAGAGACTTTCAAGTAATTTTACTGACAAGAAAAACTAATGTTTCTAAAATTAAAATTAAACACGATTTGAAAAAAAGTTGCAGATCATAAGTTTAGACAATTTTCAGCCGTTTGAAATGTATTGCAATTCTAACGCACTAATTATGTGTATAAGTTAAAAGCATTTCCACTGACTTTCAAGTAATTTTACTGACATGAAAAACTAATGTTTCTAAAATCAAAATTGAGTTAGAAGGCTTTTTGAAAAAAAATTGCAGATCATAAGTTTAGACTATTTTCAGCCGTTTGAAATGTATTGCAATTTTAACGCACTAATTATGTGGATAAGTTAAAAGCATTTCCACTGACTTTCAAGTAATTTTATTGACCAGAAAAAACTATGTTTCTAAAATCAAAATTAAACACGATTTGAAAAAAAGTTGCAGATCATAAGTTTAGACAATTTTCAGCACTTTGAAATGTATTGCAATTCTAACGCACTAAGTATGTGTATAAGTTAAAAGCATTTCCACAGACTTTCAAGTAATTTTACTGACAAGAAAAACTAATGTTTCTAAAATTAAAATTAAACACGATTTGAAAAAAAGTTGCAGATCATAAGTTTAGACAATTTTCAGCACTTTGAAATGTATTGCAATTCTAACGCACTAATTATGTGTATAAGTTGAAAGCATTTCCACTGACTTTCAAGTAATTTTACTGACAAGGAAAACTAATGTTTCTGAAATCAAAATTGAGTAGAAGGCGATTTTACAAAAATTTGGAGATCATAAGTTTAGACAATTTTCAGCCGTTTGAAATGTATTGCACTTTTAACGCACTAATTATGTGGATAAGTTAAAAGCATTTCCAGAGACTTTCAAGTAATTTTAATGACAAGAAAAACTAATTTTTCTGAAATCAAAATTGAGAAGGCGATTTGAAAAAAAATTGCAGATCATAAGTTTAGACAATTTTGAGCCGTTTGAAATGTATTGCAATTTTAACGCACTAATTATGTGGATAAGTTAAAAGCATTTCCAATGACTTTCAAGTAATTTTATTGACCAGAAAAAACTATGTTTCTAAAATCAAAATTGAGTTAGAAGGCGATTTGAAAAAATATTACAGATCATAAGTTTAGAAAATTTTCAGCACTTTGAAATGTATTGCAATTCTAACGCACTAATTATGTGTATAAGTTAAAAGCATTTCCACAGACTTTCAAGTAATTTTACTGACAAGAAAAACTAATGTTTCTAAAATTAAAATTAAACACGATTTGAAAAAAAGTTGCAGATCATAAGTTTAGACAATTTTTAGCACTTTGAAATGTATTGCAATTCTAACGCACTAATTATGTGTATAAGTTAAAAGCATTTCCACTGACTTTCAAGTAATTTTACTGACAAGGAAAACTAATGTTTCTGAAATCAAAATTAAGTAGAAGGCGATTTTACAAAAAGTTGCAGAACATAAGTTTAGACAATTTTCAGCCGTTTGAAATGTATTGCAATTTTAACGAACTAATTATGTGGATAAGTTAAAATCATTTCCCGAGACTTTCAAGTAATTTTACTGACAAGAAAAACTAATGTTTCGAAAAATTAAAATTAAACACGATTTGAAAAAACGTTGATGATCATAAGTTTAGACAATTTTCAGCCGTTTGAAATGTATTGCAATTTTAACGCACTAATTATGTGGATAAGTTAAAAGCATTTCCACTGACTTTCAAGTAATTTTATTGACCAGAAAAAACGATGTTTCTAAAATATAAATTGAGTTAGAAGGCGATTTGAAAAAATATTACAGATCATGTTTAGAAAATTTTCAGCACTTTGAAATGTATTGCATATTTAACGCACTAATTATGTGTATAAGTTAAAAGCATTTCCACTGACTTTCAAGTAATTTTACTGACAAGGAAAACTAATGTTTCTGAAATCAAAATTGAGTAGAAGGCGATTTTACAAAAATTTGGAGATCATAAGTTTAGACAATTTTCAGCCGTTTGAAATGTATTGCACTTTTAACGCACTAATTATGTGGATAAGTTAAAAGCATTTCCAGAGACTTTCAAGTAATTTTACTGACAAGAAAAACTAATGTTTCTAAAATTAAAATTAAACACGATTTAAAAAAAAGTTGCAGATCATAAGTTTAGACAATTTTCAGCCGTTTGAAATGTATTGCAATTTTAACGCACTAATTATGTGGATAAGTTAAAAGCATTTCCAATGACTTTCAAGTAATTTTATTGACCATAAAAAACTTTGTTTCTAAAATCAAAATTGAGTAGAAGGCGATTTTACAAAAATTTGGAGATCAAAGTTTAGACAATTTTAAGCCGTTTGAAATGTATTGCAATTTTAACGCACTAATTATGTGGATAAGTTAAAAGCATTTCCACTGACTTTCAAGTAATTTTATTGACCATAAAAAACTATGTTTCTAAAATCAAAATTGAGTTAGAAGGCGATTTGAAAAAAATATTACAGATCATAAGTTTAGACAATTTTCAGCACTTTGAAATGTATTGCAATTCTAACGCACTAATTATGTGTATAAGTTAAAAGCATTTCCAATGACTTTCAAGTAATTTTATTGACCAGAAAAAACGATGTTTCTAAAATCAAAATTGAGTTAGAAGGCGATTTGAAAAAAATATTACAGATCATAAGTTTAGACAATTTTCAGCACTTTGAAATGTATTGCAATTCTAACGCACTAAGTATGTGTATAAGTTAAAAGCATTTCCACAGACTTTCAAGTAATTTTACTGACAAGAAAAACTAATGTTTCTAAAATTAAAATTAAACACGATTTGAAAAAAAGTTGCAGATCATAAGTTTAGACAATTTTCAGCACTTTGAAATGTATTGCAATTCTAACGCACTAATTATGTGTATAAGTTAAAAGCATTTCCAGAGACTTTCAAGTAATTTTACTGACAAGAAAAACTAATGTTTCTAAAATTAAAATTAAACACGATTTGAAAAAAAGTTGCAGATCATAAGTTTAGACAATTTTCAGCCGTTTGAAATGTATTGCAATTCTAACGCACTAATTATGTGTATAAGTTAAAAGCATTTCCACTGACTTTCAAGTAATTTTACTGACATGAAAAACTAATGTTTCTAAAATCAAAATTGAGTTAGAAGGCTTTTTGAAAAAAAATTGCAGATCATAAGTTTAGACTATTTTCAGCCGTTTGAAATGTATTGCAATTTTAACGCACTAATTATGTGGATAAGTTAAAAGCATTTCCACTGACTTTCAAGTAATTTTATTGACCAGAAAAAACTATGTTTTTAAAATCAAAATTAAACACGATTTGAAAAAAAGTTGCAGATCATAAGTTTAGACAATTTTCAGCACTTTGAAATGTATTGCAATTCTAACGCACTAAGTATGTGTATAAGTTAAAAGCATTTCCACAGACTTTCAAGTAATTTTACTGACAAGAAAAACTAATGTTTCTAAAATTAAAATTAAACACGATTTGAAAAAAAGTTGCAGATCATAAGTTTAGACAATTTTCAGCACTTTGAAATGTATTGCAATTCTAACGCACTAATTATGTGTATAAGTTGAAAGCATTTCCACTGACTTTCAAGTAATTTTACTGACAAGGAAAACTAATGTTTCTGAAATCAAAATTGAGTAGAAGGCGATTTTACAAAAATTTGGAGATCATAAGTTTAGACAATTTTCAGCCGTTTGAAATGTATTGCACTTTTAACGCACTAATTATGTGGATAAGTTAAAAGCATTTCCAGAGACTTTCAAGTAATTTTAATGACAAGAAAAACTAATTTTTCTGAAATCAAAATTGAGAAGGCGATTTGAAAAAAAATTGCAGATCATAAGTTTAGACAATTTTGAGCCGTTTGAAATGTATTGCAATTTTAACGCACTAATTATGTGGATAAGTTAAAAGCATTTCCAATGACTTTCAAGTAATTTTATTGACCAGAAAAAACTATGTTTCTAAAATCAAAATTGAGTTAGAAGGCGATTTGAAAAAATATTACAGATCATAAGTTTAGAAAATTTTCAGCACTTTGAAATGTATTGCAATTCTAACGCACTAATTATGTGTATAAGTTAAAAGCATTTCCACAGACTTTCAAGTAATTTTACTGACAAGAAAAACTAATGTTTCTAAAATTAAAATTAAACACGATTTGAAAAAAAGTTGCAGATCATAAGTTTAGACAATTTTTAGCACTTTGAAATGTATTGCAATTCTAACGCACTAATTATGTGGATAAGTTAAAAGCATTTCCACTGACTTTCAAGTAATTTTATTGACCAGAAAAAACGATGTTTCTAAAATATAAATTGAGTTAGAAGGCGATTTGAAAAAATATTACAGATCATGTTAAGAAAATTTTCAGCACTTTGAAATGTATTGCATATTTAACGCACTAATTATGTGTATAAGTTAAAAGCATTTCCACTGACTTTCAAGTAATTTTACTGACAAGGAAAACTAATGTTTCTGAAATCAAAATTGAGTAGAAGGCGATTTTACAAAAATTTGGAGATCATAAGTTTAGACAATTTTCAGCCGTTTGAAATGTATTGCACTTTTAACGCACTAATTATGTGGATAAGTTAAAAGCATTTCCAGAGACTTTCAAGTAATTTTACTGACAAGAAAAACTAATGTTTCTAAAATTAAAATTAAACACGATTTAAAAAAAAGTTGCAGATCATAAGTTTAGACAATTTTCAGCCGTTTGAAATGTATTGCAATTTTAACGCACTAATTATGTGGATAAGTTAAAAGCATTTCCAATGACTTTCAAGTAATTTTATTGACCATAAAAAACTTTGTTTCTAAAATCAAAATTGAGTAGAAGGCGATTTTACAAAAATTTGGAGATCAAAGTTTAGACAATTTTAAGCCGTTTGAAATGTATTGCAATTTTAACGCACTAATTATGTGGATAAGTTAAAAGCATTTCCACTGACTTTCAAGTAATTTTATTGACCATAAAAAACTATGTTTCTAAAATCAAAATTGAGTTAGAAGGCGATTTGAAAAAAATATTACAGATCATAAGTTTAGACAATTTTCAGCACTTTGAAATGTATTGCAATTCTAACGCACTAATTATGTGTATAAGTTAAAAGCATTTCCAATGACTTTCAAGTAATTTTATTGACCAGAAAAAACGATGTTTCTAAAATCAAAATTGAGTTAGAAGGCGATTTGAAAAAATATTACAGATCATAAGTTTTGAAAATTTTCAGCACTTTGAAATGTATTGCATATTTAACGCACTAATTATGTGTATAAGTTAAAAGCATTTCTACTGACTTTCAAGTAATTTTACTGACAAGGAAAACTAATGTTTCTGAAATCAAAATTGAGTAGAAGGCAATTTTACAAAAATTTGGAGATCATAAGTTTAGACAATTTTCAGCCGTTTGAAATGTATTGCACTTTTAACGCACTAATTATGTGGATAAGTTAAAAGCATTTCCAGAGACTTTCAAGTAATTTTACTGACAAGAAAAACTAATTTTTCTGAAATCAAAATTGAGAAGGCGATTTGAAAAAAAATTGCAGATCATAAGTTTAGACAATTTTCAGCCGTTTGAAATGTATTGCAATTTTAACGCACTAATTATGTGGATAGGTTAAAAGCATTTCCAATGACTTTCAAGTAATTTTATTGACCAGAAAAAACTATGTTTCTAAAATCAAAAATTGAGTTAGAAGGCGATTTGCAAAAAATATTACAGATCATAAGTTTAGAAAATTTTCAGCACTTTGAAATGTATTGCAATTCTAACGCACTAATTATGTGTATAAGTTAAAAGCATTTCCACAGACTTTCAAGTAATTTTACTGACAAGAAAAACTAATGTTTCTAAAATTAAAATTAAACACGATTTGAAAAAAAGTTGCAGATCATAAGTTTAGACAATTTTTAGCACTTTGAAATGTATTGAAATTTTAACGCACTAATTATGTGTATAAGTTAAAAGCATTTCCAGAGACTTTCAAGTAATTGTACTGACAAGAAAAACTAATGTTTCTAAAATTAAAATTAAACACGATTTAAAAAAAAGTTGCAGATCATAAGTTTAGACAATTTTCAGCCGTTTGAAATGTATTGCAATTTTAACGCACTAATTATGTGTATAAGTTAAAAGCATTTCCACTGACTTTCAAGTAATTTTACTGACAAGGAAAACTAATGTTTCTGAAATCAAAATTGAGTAGAAGGCGATTTTACAAAAATTTGGAGATCAAAGTTTAGACAATTTTCAGCCGTTTGAAATGTATTGCAATTTTAACGCACTAATTATGTGGATAAGTTAAAAGCATTTCCAATGACTTTCAAGTAATTTTATTGACCATAAAAAACTATGTTTCTAAAATCAAAATTAAGTTAGAAGGCGATTTGAAAAAATATTACAGATCATAAGTTTAGACAATTATCAGCACTTTGAAATGTATTGCAATTTTAACGCACAAATTATGTGGATAAGTTAAAAGCATTTCCAATGACTTTCAAGTAATTTTACTGACAAGGAAAACTAATGTTTCTGAAATCAAAATTAAGTAGAAGGCGATTTTACAAAAATTTGGAGAACATAAGTTTAGATAATTTTTAGCCGTTTGAAATGTATTGCACTTTTAACGCACTAATTATGTGGATAAGTTAAAAGCATTTCCAGAGACTTTCAAGTAATTTTACTGACAAGAAAAACTAATGTTTCTAAAATTAAAATTAAACACGATTTGAAAAAAAGTTGCAGATCATAAGTTTAGACAATTTTCAGCCGTTTGAAATGTATTGCAATTCTAACGCACTAAGTATGTGTATAAGTTAAAAGCATTTCCACAGACTTTCAAGTAATTTTACTGACAAGAAAAACTAATGTTTCTAAAATTAAAATTAAACACGATTTGAAAAAAAAGTTGCAGATCATAAGTTTAGACTATTTTCAGCCGTTTGAAATGTATTGCAATTTTAACGCACTAATTATGTGGATAAGTTAAAAGCATTTCCACTGACTTTCAAGTAATTTTATTGACCAGAAAAAACTATGTTTCTAAAATCAAAATTAAACACGATTTGAAAAAAAGTTGCAGATCATAAGTTTAGACAATTTTCAGCACTTTGAAATGTATTGCAATTCTAACGCACTAAGTATGTGTATAAGTTAAAAGCATTTCCACAGACTTTCAAGTAATTTTACTGACAAGAAAAACTAATGTTTCTAAAATTAAAATTAAACACGATTTGAAAAAAAGTTGCAGATCATAAGTTTAGACAATTTTCAGCACTTTGAAATGTATTGCAATTCTAACGCACTAATTATGTGTATAAGTTGAAAGCATTTCCACTGACTTTCAAGTAATTTTACTGACAAGGAAAACTAATGTTTCTGAAATCAAAATTGAGTAGAAGGCGATTTTACAAAAATTTGGAGATCATAAGTTTAGACAATTTTCAGCCGTTTGAAATGTATTGCACTTTTAACGCACTAATTATGTGGATAAGTTAAAAGCATTTCCAGAGACTTTCAAGTAATTTTAATGACAAGAAAAACTAATTTTTCTGAAATCAAAATTGAGAAGGCGATTTGAAAAAAAATTGCAGATCATAAGTTTAGACAATTTTGAGCCGTTTGAAATGTATTGCAATTTTAACGCACTAATTATGTGGATAAGTTAAAAGCATTTCCAATGACTTTCAAGTAATTTTATTGACCAGAAAAAACTATGTTTCTAAAATCAAAATTGAGTTAGAAGGCGATTTGAAAAAATATTACAGATCATAAGTTTAGAAAATTTTCAGCACTTTGAAATGTATTGCAATTCTAACGCACTAATTATGTGTATAAGTTAAAAGCATTTCCACAGACTTTCAAGTAATTTTACTGACAAGAAAAACTAATGTTTCTAAAATTAAAATTAAACACGATTTGAAAAAAAGTTGCAGATCATAAGTTTAGACAATTTTTAGCACTTTGAAATGTATTGCAATTCTAACGCACTAATTATGTGTATAAGTTAAAAGCATTTCCACTGACTTTCAAGTAATTTTACTGACAAGGAAAACTAATGTTTCTGAAATCAAAATTAAGTAGAAGGCGATTTTACAAAAAGTTGCAGAACATAAGTTTAGACAATTTTCAGCCGTTTGAAATGTATTGCAATTTTAACGAACTAATTATGTGGATAAGTTAAAAGCATTTCCCGAGACTTTCAAGTAATTTTACTGACAAGAAAAACTAATGTTTCGAAAAATTAAAATTAAACACGATTTGAAAAAACGTTGATGATCATAAGTTTAGACAATTTTCAGCCGTTTGAAATGTATTGCAATTTTAACGCACTAATTATGTGGATAAGTTAAAAGCATTTCCACTGACTTTCAAGTAATTTTATTGACCAGAAAAAACGATGTTTCTAAAATATAAATTGAGTTAGAAGGCGATTTGAAAAAATATTACAGATCATGTTTAGAAAATTTTCAGCACTTTGAAATGTATTGCATATTTAACGCACTAATTATGTGTATAAGTTAAAAGCATTTCCACTGACTTTCAAGTAATTTTACTGACAAGGAAAACTAATGTTTCTGAAATCAAAATTGAGTAGAAGGCGATTTTACAAAAATTTGGAGATCATAAGTTTAGACAATTTTCAGCCGTTTGAAATGTATTGCACTTTTAACGCACTAATTATGTGGATAAGTTAAAAGCATTTCCAGAGACTTTCAAGTAATTTTACTGACAAGAAAAACTAATGTTTCTAAAATTAAAATTAAACACGATTTAAAAAAAAGTTGCAGATCATAAGTTTAGACAATTTTCAGCCGTTTGAAATGTATTGCAATTTTAACGCACTAATTATGTGGATAAGTTAAAAGCATTTCCAATGACTTTCAAGTAATTTTATTGACCATAAAAAACTTTGTTTCTAAAATCAAAATTGAGTAGAAGGCGATTTTACAAAAATTTGGAGATCAAAGTTTAGACAATTTTAAGCCGTTTGAAATGTATTGCAATTTTAACGCACTAATTATGTGGATAAGTTAAAAGCATTTCCACTGACTTTCAAGTAATTTTATTGACCATAAAAAACTATGTTTCTAAAATCAAAATTGAGTTAGAAGGCGATTTGAAAAAAATATTACAGATCATAAGTTTAGACAATTTTCAGCACTTTGAAATGTATTGCAATTCTAACGCACTAATTATGTGTATAAGTTAAAAGCATTTCCAATGACTTTCAAGTAATTTTATTGACCAGAAAAAACGATGTTTCTAAAATCAAAATTGAGTTAGAAGGCGATTTGAAAAAAATATTACAGATCATAAGTTTAGACAATTTTCAGCACTTTGAAATGTATTGCAATTCTAACGCACTAAGTATGTGTATAAGTTAAAAGCATTTCCACAGACTTTCAAGTAATTTTACTGACAAGAAAAACTAATGTTTCTAAAATTAAAATTAAACACGATTTGAAAAAAAGTTGCAGATCATAAGTTTAGACAATTTTCAGCACTTTGAAATGTATTGCAATTCTAACGCACTAATTATGTGTATAAGTTAAAAGCATTTCCAGAGACTTTCAAGTAATTTTACTGACAAGAAAAACTAATGTTTCTAAAATTAAAATTAAACACGATTTGAAAAAAAGTTGCAGATCATAAGTTTAGACAATTTTCAGCCGTTTGAAATGTATTGCAATTCTAACGCACTAATTATGTGTATAAGTTAAAAGCATTTCCACTGACTTTCAAGTAATTTTACTGACATGAAAAACTAATGTTTCTAAAATCAAAATTGAGTTAGAAGGCTTTTTGAAAAAAAATTGCAGATCATAAGTTTAGACTATTTTCAGCCGTTTGAAATGTATTGCAATTTTAACGCACTAATTATGTGGATAAGTTAAAAGCATTTCCACTGACTTTCAAGTAATTTTATTGACCAGAAAAAACTATGTTTCTAAAATCAAAATTAAACACGATTTGAAAAAAAGTTGCAGATCATAAGTTTAGACAATTTTCAGCACTTTGAAATGTATTGCAATTCTAACGCACTAAGTATGTGTATAAGTTAAAAGCATTTCCACAGACTTTCAAGTAATTTTACTGACAAGAAAAACTAATGTTTCTAAAATTAAAATTAAACACGATTTGAAAAAAAGTTGCAGATCATAAGTTTAGACAATTTTCAGCACTTTGAAATGTATTGCAATTCTAACGCACTAATTATGTGTATAAGTTGAAAGCATTTCCACTGACTTTCAAGTAATTTTACTGACAAGGAAAACTAATGTTTCTGAAATCAAAATTGAGTAGAAGGCGATTTTACAAAAATTTGGAGATCATAAGTTTAGACAATTTTCAGCCGTTTGAAATGTATTGCACTTTTAACGCACTAATTATGTGGATAAGTTAAAAGCATTTCCAGAGACTTTCAAGTAATTTTAATGACAAGAAAAACTAATTTTTCTGAAATCAAAATTGAGAAGGCGATTTGAAAAAAAATTGCAGATCATAAGTTTAGACAATTTTGAGCCGTTTGAAATGTATTGCAATTTTAACGCACTAATTATGTGGATAAGTTAAAAGCATTTCCAATGACTTTCAAGTAATTTTATTGACCAGAAAAAACTATGTTTCTAAAATCAAAATTGAGTTAGAAGGCGATTTGAAAAAATATTACAGATCATAAGTTTAGAAAATTTTCAGCACTTTGAAATGTATTGCAATTCTAACGCACTAATTATGTGTATAAGTTAAAAGCATTTCCACAGACTTTCAAGTAATTTTACTGACAAGAAAAACTAATGTTTCTAAAATTAAAATTAAACACGATTTGAAAAAAAGTTGCAGATCATAAGTTTAGACAATTTTTAGCACTTTGAAATGTATTGCAATTCTAACGCACTAATTATGTGTATAAGTTAAAAGCATTTCCACTGACTTTCAAGTAATTTTACTGACAAGGAAAACTAATGTTTCTGAAATCAAAATTAAGTAGAAGGCGATTTTACAAAAAGTTGCAGAACATAAGTTTAGACAATTTTCAGCCGTTTGAAATGCATTGCAATTTTAACGAACTAATTATGTGGATAAGTTAAAAGCATTTCCCGAGACTTTCAAGTAATTTTACTGACAAGAAAAACTAATGTTTCGAAAAATTAAAATTAAACACGATTTGAAAAAACGTTGATGATCATAAGTTTAGACAATTTTCAGCCGTTTGAAATGTATTGCAATTTTAACGCACTAATT
Organism: Ariolimax columbianus; assembly: GCA_036924085.1. Lineage (NCBI taxonomy): Eukaryota > Metazoa > Mollusca > Gastropoda > Stylommatophora > Arionidae > Ariolimax > Ariolimax columbianus. The sequence goes on from JAVGWX010000030.1 coordinate 305,973, forward strand.
ATGTGGATAAGTTAAAAGCATTTCCACTGACTTTCAAGTAATTTTATTGACCAGAAAAAACGATGTTTCTAAAATATAAATTGAGTTAGAAGGCGATTTGAAAAAATATTACAGATCATGTTAAGAAAATTTTCAGCACTTTGAAATGTATTGCATATTTAACGCACTAATTATGTGTATAAGTTAAAAGCATTTCCACTGACTTTCAAGTAATTTTACTGACAAGGAAAACTAATGTTTCTGAAATCAAAATTGAGTAGAAGGCGATTTTACAAAAATTTGGAGATCATAAGTTTAGACAATTTTCAGCCGTTTGAAATGTATTGCACTTTTAACGCACTAATTATGTGGATAAGTTAAAAGCATTTCCAGAGACTTTCAAGTAATTTTACTGACAAGAAAAACTAATGTTTCTAAAATTAAAATTAAACACGATTTAAAAAAAAGTTGCAGATCATAAGTTTAGACAATTTTCAGCCGTTTGAAATGTATTGCAATTTTAACGCACTAATTATGTGGATAAGTTAAAAGCATTTCCAATGACTTTCAAGTAATTTTATTGACCATAAAAAACTTTGTTTCTAAAATCAAAATTGAGTAGAAGGCGATTTTACAAAAATTTGGAGATCAAAGTTTAGACAATTTTAAGCCGTTTGAAATGTATTGCAATTTTAACGCACTAATTATGTGGATAAGTTAAAAGCATTTCCACTGACTTTCAAGTAATTTTATTGACCATAAAAAACTATGTTTCTAAAATCAAAATTGAGTTAGAAGGCGATTTGAAAAAAATATTACAGATCATAAGTTTAGACAATTTTCAGCACTTTGAAATGTATTGCAATTCTAACGCACTAATTATGTGTATAAGTTAAAAGCATTTCCAATGACTTTCAAGTAATTTTATTGACCAGAAAAAACGATGTTTCTAAAATCAAAATTGAGTTAGAAGGCGATTTGAAAAAATATTACAGATCATAAGTTTTGAAAATTTTCAGCACTTTGAAATGTATTGCATATTTAACGCACTAATTATGTGTATAAGTTAAAAGCATTTCTACTGACTTTCAAGTAATTTTACTGACAAGGAAAACTAATGTTTCTGAAATCAAAATTGAGTAGAAGGCAATTTTACAAAAATTTGGAGATCATAAGTTTAGACAATTTTCAGCCGTTTGAAATGTATTGCACTTTTAACGCACTAATTATGTGGATAAGTTAAAAGCATTTCCAGAGACTTTCAAGTAATTTTACTGACAAGAAAAACTAATTTTTCTGAAATCAAAATTGAGAAGGCGATTTGAAAAAAAGTTGCAGATCATAAGTTTAGACAATTTTCAGCCGTTTGAAATGTATTGCAATTTTAACGCACTAATTATGTGGATAGGTTAAAAGCATTTCCAATGACTTTCAAGTAATTTTATTGACCAGAAAAAACTATGTTTCTAAAATCAAAAATTGAGTTAGAAGGCGATTTGCAAAAAATATTACAGATCATAAGTTTAGAAAATTTTCAGCACTTTGAAATGTATTGCAATTCTAACGCACTAATTATGTGTATAAGTTAAAAGCATTTCCACAGACTTTCAAGTAATTTTACTGACAAGAAAAACTAATGTTTCTAAAATTAAAATTAAACACGATTTGAAAAAAAGTTGCAGATCATAAGTTTAGACAATTTTTAGCACTTTGAAATGTATTGAAATTTTAACGCACTAATTATGTGTATAAGTTAAAAGCATTTCCACAGACTTTCAAGTAATTTTACTGACAAGAAAAACTAATGTTTCTAAAATTAAAATTAAACACGATTTGAAAAAAAAGTTGCAGATCATAAGTTTAGACAATTTTCAGCACTTTGAAATGTATCGCAATTCTAACGCACTAATTATGTGTATAAGTTGAAAGCATTTCCACTGACTTTCAAGTAATTTTACTGACAAGGAAAACTAATGTTTCTGAAATCAAAATTGAGTAGAAGGCGATTTTACAAAAATTTGGAGATCATAAGTTTAGACAATTTTCAGCCGTTTGAAATGTATTGCAATTTTAACGAACTAATTATGTGGATAAGTTAAAAGCATTTCCACTGACTTTTAAGTAATTTTATTGACCATAAAAAACTATGTTTCTAAAATCAAAATTGAGTTAGAAGGCGATTTGAAAAAATATTACAGATCATAAGTTTAGACAATTTTCAGCACTTTGAAATGTATTGCAATTCTAACGCACTAATTATGTGTATAAGTTAAAAGCATTTCCAATGACTTTCAAGTAATTTTATTGACCATAAAAAACTATGTTTTTGAAATCAAAATTAAGTAGAAGGCGATTTGAAAAAATATTACAGATCATAAGTTTAGAAAATTTTCAGCACTTTGAAATGTATTGCAATTTTAACGCACTAATTATGTGTATAAGTTAAAAGCATTTCCAGAGACTTTCAAGTAATTTTACTGACAAGAAAAACTAATGTTTCTAAAATTAAAATTAAACACGATTTGAAAAAAAGTAACAGATCATAAGTTTAGACAATTTTCAGCCGTTTGAAATGTATTGCAATTCTAACGCACTAATTATGTGTATAAGTTAAAAGCATTTCCACTGACTTTCAAGTAATTTTACTGACAAGAAAAACTAATGTTTCTAAAATCAAAATTGAGTTAGAAGGCGATTTGAAAAAAAATTGCAGATCATAAGTTTAGACTATTTTCAGCCGTTTGAAATGTATTGCAGTTTTAACGCACTAATTATGTGGATAAGTTAAAAGCATTTCCACTGACTTTCAAGTAATTTTATTGACCAGAAAAAACTATGTTTCTAAAATCAAAATTAAACACGATTTGAAAAAAAGTTGCAGATCATAAGTTTAGACAATTTTCAGCACTTTGAAATGTATTGCAATTCTAACGCACTAAGTATGTGTATAAGTTAAAAGCATTTCCACAGACTTTCAAGTAATTTTACTGACAAGAAAAACTAATGTTTCTAAAATTAAAATTAAACACGATTTGAAAAAAAGTTGCAGATCATAAGTTTAGACAATTTTCAGCACTTTGAAATGTATTGCAATTCTAACGCACTAATTATGTGTATAAGTTAAAAGCATTTCCAGAGACTTTCAAGTAATTTTACTGACAAGAAAAACTAATGTTTCTAAAATTAAAATTAAACACGATTTGAAAAAAAGTTGCAGATCATAAGTTTAGACAATTTTCAGCCGTTTGAAATGTATTGCAATTCTAACGCACTAATTATGTGTATAAGTTAAAAGCATTTCCACTGACTTTCAAGTAATTTTACTGACATGAAAAACTAATGTTTCTAAAATCAAAATTGAGTTAGAAGGCGATTTGAAAAAAAATTGCAGATCATAAGTTTAGACTATTTTCAGCCGTTTGAAATGTATTGCAATTTTAACGCACTAATTATGTGGATAAGTTAAAAGCATTTCCATTGACTTTCAAGTAATTTTATTGACCAGAAAAAACTATGTTTCTAAAATCAAAATTAAACACGATTTGAAAAAAAGTTGCAGATCATAAGTTTAGACAATTTTCAGCACTTTGAAATGTATTGCAATTCTAACGCACTAAGTATGTGTATAAGTTAAAAGCATTTCCACAGACTTTCAAGTAATTTTACTGACAAGAAAAACTAATGTTTCTAAAATTAAACACGATTTGAAAAAAAGTTGCAGATCATAAGTTTAGACAATTTTCAGCACTTTGAAATGTATTGCAATTCTAACGCACTAATTATGTGTATAAGTTGAAAGCATTTCCACTGACTTTCAAGTAATTTTATTGACCATAAAAAACTTTGTTTCTAAAATCAAAATTGAGAGAAGGCGATTTGAAAAAATATTACAGATCATAAGTTTAGACAATTTTTAGCACTTTGAAATGTATTGCAATTCTAACGCACTAATTATGTGTATAAGCTAAAAGCATTTCCACTGACTTTCAAGTAATTTCACTGACAAGGAAAACTAATGTTTCTGAAATCAAAATTGAGTAGAAGGCGATTTTACAAAAATTTGGAGATCAAAGTTTAGACAATTTTAAGCCGTTTGAAATGTATTGCAATTTTAACGCACTAATTATGTGGATAAGTTAAAAGCATTTCCACTGACATTCAAGTAATTTTATTGACCATAAAAAACTATGTTTCTAAAATCAAAATTGAGTTAGAAGGCGATTTGAAAAAAATATTACAGATCATAAGTTTAGACAATTTTCAGCACTTTGAAATGTATTGCAATTCTAACGCACTAATTATGTGTATAAGTTAAAAGCATTTCCAATGACTTTCAAGTAATTTTATTGACCAGAAAAAACTATGTTTCTAAAATCAAAATTGAGTTAGAAGGCGATTTAAATAAAAATATTACAGATCATAAGTTTAGAAAATTTTCAGCACTTTGAAATGTATTGCAATTCTAACGCACTAATTATGTGTATAAGCTAAAAGCATTTCCACAGACTTTCAAGTAATTTTACTGACAAGAAAAACTAATGTTTCTAAAATTAAAATTAAACACGATTTGAAAAAAAGTTGCAGATCATAAGTTTAGACAATTTTTAGCACTTTGAAATGTATTGCAATTCTAACGCACTAATTATGTGTATAAGTTAAAAGCATTTCCACTGACTTTCAAGTAATTTTACTGACAAGGAAAACTAATGTTTCTGAAATCAAAATTAAGTAGAAGGCGATTTTACAAAAAGTTGCAGAACATAAGTTTAGACAATTTTCAGCCGTTTGAAATGTATTGCAATTTTAACGAACTAATTATGTGGATAAGTTAAAAGCATTTCCCGAGACTTTCAAGTAATTTTACTGACAAGAAAAACTAATGTTTCTAAAATTAAAATTAAACACGATTTGAAAAACGTTGATGATCATAAGTTTAGACAATTTTCAGCCGTTTGAAATGTATTGCAATTTTAACGCACTAATTATGTGGATAAGTTAAAAGCATTTCCACTGACTTTCAAGTAATTTTATTGACCAGAAAAAACGATGTTTCTAAAATATAAATTGAGTTAGAAGGCGATTTGAAAAAATATTACAGATCATAAGTTTAGAAAATTTTCAGCACTTTGAAATGTATTGCATATTTAACGCACTAATTATGTGTATAAGTTAAAAGCATTTCCACTGACTTTCAAGTAATTTTACTGACAAGGAAAACTAATGTTTCTGAAATCAAAATTGAGTAGAAGGCGATTTTACAAAAATTTGGAGATCAAAGTTTAGACAATTTTAAGCCGTTTGAAATGTATTGCAATTTTAACGCACTAATTATGTGGATAAGTTAAAAGCATTTCCACTGACTTTCAAGTAATTTTATTGACCATAAAAAACTATGTTTCTAAAATCAAAATTGAGTTAGAAGGCGATTTGAAAAAAATATTACAGATCATAAGTTTAGACAATTTTCAGCACTTTGAAATGTATTGCATATTTAACGCACTAATTATGTGTATAAGTTAAAAGCATTTCTACTGACTTTCAAGTAATTTTACTGACAAGGAAAACTAATGTTTCTGAAATCAAAATTGAGTAGAAGGCAATTTTACAAAAATTTGGAGATCATAAGTTTAGACAATTTTCAGCCGTTTGAAATGTATTGCACTTTTAACGCACTAATTATGTGGATAAGTTAAAAGCATTTCCAGAGACTTTCAAGTAATTTTACTGACAAGAAAAACTAATTTTTCTGAAATCAAAATTGAGAAGGCGATTTGAAAAAAAATTGCAGATCATAAGTTTAGACAATTTTCAGCCGTTTGAAATGTATTGCAATTTTAACGCACTAATTATGTGGATAAGTTAAAAGCATTTCCAATGACTTTCAAGTAATTTTATTGACCAGAAAAAACTATGTTTCTAAAATCAAAATTGAGTTAGAAGGCGATTTAAATAAAAATATTACAGATCATAAGTTTAGAAAATTTTCAGCACTTTGAAATGTATTGCAATTCTAACGCACTAATTATGTGTATAAGCTAAAAGCATTTCCACAGACTTTCAAGTAATTTTACTGACAAGAAAAACTAATGTTTCTAAAATTAAAATTAAACACGATTTGAAAAAAAGTTGCAGATCATAAGTTTAGACAATTTTTAGCACTTTGAAATGTATTGCAATTCTAACGCACTAATTATGTGTATAAGTTAAAAGCATTTCCACTGACTTTCAAGTAATTTTACTGACAAGGAAAACTAATGTTTCTGAAATCAAAATTAAGTAGAAGGCGATTTTACAAAAAGTTGCAGAACATAAGTTTAGACAATTTTCAGCCGTTTGAAATGTATTGCAATTTTAACGAACTAATTATGTGGATAAGTTAAAAGCATTTCCACTGACTTTCAAGTAATTTTATTGACCAGAAAAAACGATGTTTCTAAAATATAAATTGAGTTAGAAGGCGATTTGAAAAAATATTACAGATCATAAGTTTAGAAAATTTTCAGCACTTTGAAATGTATTGCATATTTAACGCACTAATTATGTGTATAAGTTAAAAGCATTTCCACTGACTTTCAAGTAATTTTACTGACAAGGAAAACTAATGTTTCTGAAATCAAAATTGAGTAGAAGGCGATTTTACAAAAATTTGGAGATCATAAGTTTAGACAATTTTCAGCCGTTTGAAATGTATTGCACTTTTAACGCACTAATTATGTGGATAAGTTAAAAGCATTTCCAGAGACTTTCAAGTAATTTTACTGACAAGAAAAACTAATTTTTCTGAAATCAAAATTGAGAAGGCGATTTGAAAAAAAATTGCAGATCATAAGTTTAGACAATTTTCAGCCGTTTGAAATGTATTGCAATTTTAACGCACTAATTATGTGGATAAGTTAAAAGCATTTCCAATGACTTTCAAGTAATTTTATTGACCAGAAAATACTATGTTTCTAAAATATAAATTGAGTTAGAAGGCGATTTGAAAAAATATTACAGATCATAAGTTTAGAAAATTTTCAGCACTTTGAAATGTATTGCAATTCTAACGCACTAATTATGTGTATAAGTTAAAAGCATTTCCACAGACTTTCAAGTAATTTTACTGACAAGAAAAACTAATGTTTCTAAAATTAAAATTAAACACGATTTGAAAAAAAGTTGCAGATCATAAGTTTAGACAATTTTTAGCACTTTGAAATGTATTGCAATTCTAACGCACTAATTATGTGTATAAGTTAAAAGCATTTCCACTGACTTTCAAGTAATTTTACTGACAAGGAAAACTAATGTTTCTGAAATCAAAATTAAGTAGAAGGCGATTTTACAAAAAGTTGCAGAACATAAGTTTAGACAATTTTCAGCCGTTTGAAATGTATTGCAATTTTAACGAACTAATTATGTGGATAAGTTAAAAGCATTTCCCGAGACTTTCAAGTAATTTTACTGACAAGAAAAATTAATGTTTCTAAAATTAAAATTAAACGATTTGAAAAACGTTGATGATCATAAGTTTAGACAATTTTCAGCCGTTTGAAATGTATTGCAATTTTAACGCACTAATTATGTGGATAAGTTAAAAGCATTTCCAATGACTTTCAAGTAATTTTATTGACCAGAAAAAGCTATGTTTCTAAAATCAAAATTGAGTTAGAAGGCGATTTGAAAAAATATTACAGATCATAAGTTTAGAAAATTTTCAGCACTTTGAAATGTATTGCATATTTAACGCACTAATTATGTGTATAAGTTAAAAGCATTTCCACTGACTTTCAAGTAATTTTACTGACAAGGAAAACTAATGTTTCTGAAATCAAAATTGAGTAGAAGGCGATTTTACAAAAATTTGGAGATCATAAGTTTAGACAATTTTCAGCCGTTTGAAATGTATTGCACTTTTAACGCACTAATTATGTGGATAAGTTAAAAGCATTTCCAGAGACTTTCAAGTAATTTTACTGACAAGAAAAACTATTTTTTCTGAAATCAAAATTGAGAAGGCGATTTGAAAAAAAATTGCAGATCATAAGTTTAGACAATTTTCAGCCGTTTGAAATGTATTGCAATTTTAACGCACTTATTATGTGGATAAGTTAAAAGCATTTCCAATGACTTTCAAGTAATTTTATTGACCAGAAAATACTATGTTTCTAAAATATAAATTGAGTTAGAAGGCGATTTGAAAAAATATTACAGATCATAAGTTTAGAAAATTTTCAGCACTTTGAAATGTACTGCAATTTTAACGCACTAATTATGTGTATAAGTTAAAAGCATTTCCAGAGACTTTCAAGTAATTTTACTGACAAGAAAAACTAATGTTTCTAAAATTAAAATTAAACACGATTTTAAAAAAAGTTGCAGATCATAAGTTTAGACAATTTTCAGCCGTTTGAAATGTATTGCAATTTTAACGCACTAATTATGTGGATAAGTTAAAAGCATTTCCAATGACTTTCAAGTAATTTTATTGACCAGAAAAAACTATGTTTCTAAAATCAAAATTGAGTTGGAAGGCGATTTGAAAAAATATTACAGATCATAAGTTTAGAAAATTTTCAGCACTTTGAAATGTATTGCAATTCTAACGCACTAATTATGTGTATAAGTTAAAAGCATTTCCACAGACTTTCAAGTAATTTTACTGACAAGGAAAACTAATGTTTCTGAAATCAAAATTGAGTAGAAGGCGATTTTACAAAAATTTGGAGATCATAAGTTTACACAATTTTCAGCCGTTTGAAATGTATTGCACTTTTAACGCACTAATTATGTGGATAAGTTAAAAGCATTTCCAGAGACTTTCAAGTAATTTTACTGACAAGAAAAACTAATTTTTCTGAAATCAAAATTGAGAAGGCGATTTGAAAAAAAATTGCAGATCATAAGTTTAGACAATTTTCAGCCGTTTGAAATGTATTGCAATTTTAACGCACTAATTATGTGGATAAGTTAAAAGCATTTCCAATGACTTTCAAGTAATTTTATTGACCAGAAAATACTATGTTTCTAAAATATAAATTGAGTTAGAAGGCGATTTGAAAAAATATTACAGATCATAAGTTTAGAAAATTTTCAGCACTTTGAAATGTATTGCAATTTTAACGCACTAATTATGTGTATAAGTTAAAAGCATTTCCAGAGACTTTCAAGTAATTTTACTGACAAGAAAAACTAATGTTTCTAAAATTAAAATTAAACACGATTTAAAAAAAAGTTGCAGATCATAAGTTTAGACAATTTTCAGCCGTTTGAAATGTATTGCAATTTTAACGCACTAATTATGTGGATAAGTTAAAAGCATTTCCAATGACTTTCAAGTAATTTTATTGACCATAAAAAACTATGTTTCTAAAATCAAAATTGAGTTAGAAGGCGATTTGAAAAAATATTACAGATCATAAGTTTAGACAATTTTCAGCACTTTGAAATGTATTGCAATTCTAACGCACTAATTATGTGTATAAGTTAAAAGCATTTCCACAGACTTTCAAATAATTTTACTGACAAGAAAAACTAATGTTTCTAAAATTAAAATTAAACACGATTTGAAAAAAAGTTGCAGATCATAAGTTTAGACAATTTTTAGCACTTTGAAATGTATTGCAATTCTAACGCACTAATTATGTGTATAAGTTAAAAGCATTTCCACTGACTTTCAAGTAATTTTAATGACAAGGAAAACTAATGTTTCTGAAATCAAAATTAAGTAGAAGGCGATTTTACAAAAAGTTGCAGATCATAACTTTAGACAATTTTCAGCCGTTTGAAATGTATTGCAATTTTAACGAACTAATTATGTGGATAAGTTAAAAGCATTTCCCGAGACTTTCAAGTAATTTTACTGACAAGAAAAACTAATGTTTCTAAAATTAAAATTAAACACGATTTGAAAAAACGTTGATGATCATAAGTTTAGACAATTTTCAGCCGTTTGAAATGTATTGCAATTTTAACGCACTAATTATGTGGATAAGTTAAAAGCATTTCCACTGACTTTCAAGTAATTTTATTGACCAAAAAAAACTATGTTTCTAAAATATAAATTGAGTTAGAAGGCGATTTGAAAAAATATTACAGATCATAAGTTTAGAAAATTTTCAGCACTTTGAAATGTATTGCAATTTTAACGCACTAATTATGTGTATAAGTTAAAAGCATTTCCAGAGACTTTCAAGTAATTTTACTGACAAGAAAAACTAATGTTTCTAAAATTAAAATTAAACACGATTTGAAAAAAAGTTGCAGATCATAAGTTTAGACAATTTTCAGCCGTTTGAAATGTATTGCAATTTTAACGCACTAATTATGTGGATAAGTTAAAAGCATTTCCAATGACTTTCAAGTAATTTATTGACCATAAAAAACTATGTTTCTAAAATCAAAATTGAGTTAGAAGGCGATTTGAAAAAATATTACAGATCATAAGTTTAGACAATTTTCAGCACTTTGAAATGTATTGCAATTCTAACGCACTAATTATGTGTATAAGTTAAAAGCATTTCCACCGACTTTCAAGTAATTTTACTGACAAGGAAAACTAATGTTTCTGAAATTAAAATTGAGTAAAAGGCGATTTTAAAAAAATTTGGAGATCAAAGTTTAGACAATTTTCAGCCGTTTGAAATGTATTGCAATTTTAACGCACTAATTATGTGGATAAGTTAAAAGCATTTCCACTGACTTTCAATTAATTTTTTTGACCAGAAAAACTATGTTTCTAAAATCAAAATTGAGTTAGAAGGCGATTTGAAAAAATATTACAGATCATAAGTTTAGACAATTTTCAGCACTTTGAAATGTATTGCAATTCTAACGCACTAATTATGTGTATAAGTTAAAAGCATTTCCACAGACTTTCAAGTAATTTTACTGACAAGAAAAACTAATGTTTCTAAAATTAAAATTAAAGACGATTTGAAAAAAAGTTGCAGATCATAAGTTTAGACAATTTTTAGCACTTTGAAATGTATTGCAATTCTAACGCACTAATTATGTGTATAAGTTAAAAGCTATTCCACTGACTTTCAAGTAATTTTAATGACAGGAAAACTAATGTTTCTGAAATCAAAATTAAGTAGAAGGCGATTTTACAAAAAGTTGCAGATCATAAGTTTAGACAATTTTCAGCCGTTTGAAATGTATTGCAATTTTAACGAACTAATTATGTGGATAAGTTAAAAGCATTTCCCGAGACTTTCAAGTAATTTTACTGACAAGAAAAACTAATGTTTCTAAAATTAAAATTAAACACGATTTAAAAAAAAGTTGCAGATCATAAGTTTAGACAATTTTCAGCCGTTTGAAATGTATTGCAATTTTAACGCACTAATTATGTGGATAAGTTAAAAGCATTTCCAATGACTTTCAAGTAATTTTATTGACCATAAAAAACTATGTTTCTAAAATCAAAATTGAGTTAGAAGGCGATTTGAAAAAATATTACAGATCATAAGTTTAGACAATTTTCAGCACTTTGAAATGTATTGCAATTCTAACGCACTAATTATGTGTATAAGTTAAAAGCATTTCCACTGACTTTCAAGTAATTTTACTGACAAGGAAAACTAATGTTTCTGAAATCAAAATTGAGTAGAAGGCGATTTTACAAAAATTTGGAGATCAAAGTTTAGACAATTTTCAGCCGTTTGAAATGTATTGCAATTTTAACGCACTCATTATGTGGATAAGTTAAAAGCATTTCCACTGACTTTCAAGTAATTTTATTTACCATAAAAAACTATGTTTTTAAAATCAAAATTGAGTTAGAAGGCGATTTGAAAAAAATATTACAGATCATAAGTTTAGACAATTTTCAGCACTTTGAAATGTATTGCAATTCTAACGCACTAATTATGTGTATAAGTTAAAAGCATTTCCAATGACTTTCAAATAATTTTATTGACCATAAAAAACTATGTTTCCAAAATCAAAATTGAGTTAGAAGGCGATTTAAAAAAATATTACAGATCATAAGTTTAGACAATTTTCAGCACTTTGAAATGTATTGCAATTTTAACGAACTAATTATGTGGATAAGTTAAAAGCATTTCCACTGACTTTCAAGTAATTTTACTGACAAGAAAAACTAATGTTTCTAAAATTAAAATTAAACACGATTTGAAAAAAAGTTGCAGATCATAAGTTTAGACAATTTTCAGCCGTTTGAAATGTATTGCAATTTTAACGCACTAATTATGTGGATAAGTTAAAAGCCATTCCAATGACTTTCGAGTAATTTTATTGACCAGAAAAAACTATGTTTCTAAAATCAAAATTGAGTTAAAAGGCGATTTGAAAAAATATTACAGATCATAAGCTTAGACAATTTTCAGCACTTTGAAATGTATTGCAATTCTAACGCACTAATTATGTGTATAAGTTAAAAGCATTTCCACAGCATTTCAAGTAATTTTACTGAAAAGAAAAACTAATGTTTCTAAAATCAAAATTGAGTAGAAGGCGATTTGAAAAAATATTACAGATCATAAGTTTAGACAATTTTCAGCACTTTGAAATGTATTGCATATTTAACGCACTAATTATGTGGATAAGTTAAAAGCATTTCCCGAGACTTTCAAGTAATTTTACTGACAAGAAAAACTAATGTTTCTAAAATTAAAATTAAACACGATTTGAAAAAACGTTGATGATCATAAGTTTAGACAATTTTCAGCCGGTTGAAATGTATTGCAATTTTAACGCACTAATTATGTGGATAAGTTAAAAGCATTTCCACTGACTTTCAATTAATTTTTTTGACCAGAAAAAACTATGTTTCTAAAATCAAAATTGAGTTAGAAGGCGATTTGAAAAAATATTACAGATCATAAGTTTTGAAAATTTTCAGCACTTTGAAATGTATTGCATATTTAACGCACTAATTATGTGTATAAGTTAAAAGCATTTCTACTGACTTTCAAGTAATTTTACTGACAAGGAAAACTAATGTTTCTGAAATCAAAATTGAGTAGAAGGCAATTTTACAAAAATTTGGAGATCATAAGTTTAGACAATTTTCAGCCGTTTGAAATGTATTGCACTTTTAACGCACTAATTATGTGGATAAGTTAAAAGCATTTCCAGAGACTTTCAAGTAATTTTACTGACAAGAAAAACTAATTTTTCTGAAATCAAAATTGAGAAGGCGATTTGAAAAAAAATTGCAGATCATAAGTTTAGACAATTTTCAGCCGTTTGAAATGTATTGCAATTTTAACGCACTAATTATGTGGATAAGTTAAAAGCATTTCCAATGACTTTCAAGTAATTTTATTGACCAGAAAAAACTATGTTTCTAAAATCAAAATTGAGTTAGAAGGCGATTTAAATAAAAATATTACAGATCATAAGTTTAGAAAATTTTCAGCACTTTGAAATGTATTGCAATTCTAACGCACTAATTATGTGTATAAGCTAAAAGCATTTCCACAGACTTTCAAGTAATTTTACTGACAAGAAAAACTAATGTTTCTAAAATTAAAATTAAACACGATTTGAAAAAAAGTTGCAGATCATAAGTTTAGACAATTTTTAGCACTTTGAAATGTATTGCAATTCTAACGCACTAATTATGTGTATAAGTTAAAAGCATTTCCACTGACTTTCAAGTAATTTTACTGACAAGGAAAACTAATGTTTCTGAAATCAAAATTAAGTAGAAGGCGATTTTACAAAAAGTTGCAGAACATAAGTTTAGACAATTTTCAGCCGTTTGAAATGTATTGCAATTTTAACGAACTAATTATGTGGATAAGTTAAAAGCATTTCCCGAGACTTTCAAGTAATTTTACTGACAAGAAAAACTAATGTTTCTAAAATTAAAATTAAACACGATTTGAAAAACGTTGATGATCATAAGTTTAGACAATTTTCAGCCGTTTGAAATGTATTGCAATTTTAACGCACTAATTATGTGGATAAGTTAAAAGCATTTCCACTGACTTTCAAGTAATTTTATTGACCAGAAAAAACGATGTTTCTAAAATATAAATTGAGTTAGAAGGCGATTTGAAAAAATATTACAGATCATAAGTTTAGAAAATTTTCAGCACTTTGAAATGTATTGCATATTTAACGCACTAATTATGTGTATAAGTTAAAAGCATTTCCACTGACTTTCAAGTAATTTTACTGACAAGGAAAACTAATGTTTCTGAAATCAAAATTGAGTAGAAGGCGATTTTACAAAAATTTGGAGATCAAAGTTTAGACAATTTTAAGCCGTTTGAAATGTATTGCAATTTTAACGCACTAATTATGTGGATAAGTTAAAAGCATTTCCACTGACTTTCAAGTAATTTTATTGACCATAAAAAACTATGTTTCTAAAATCAAAATTGAGTTAGAAGGCGATTTGAAAAAAATATTACAGATCATAAGTTTAGACAATTTTCAGCACTTTGAAATGTATTGCATATTTAACGCACTAATTATGTGTATAAGTTAAAAGCATTTCTACTGACTTTCAAGTAATTTTACTGACAAGGAAAACTAATGTTTCTGAAATCAAAATTGAGTAGAAGGCAATTTTACAAAAATTTGGAGATCATAAGTTTAGACAATTTTCAGCCGTTTGAAATGTATTGCACTTTTAACGCACTAATTATGTGGATAAGTTAAAAGCATTTCCAGAGACTTTCAAGTAATTTTACTGACAAGAAAAACTAATTTTTCTGAAATCAAAATTGAGAAGGCGATTTGAAAAAAAATTGCAGATCATAAGTTTAGACAATTTTCAGCCGTTTGAAATGTATTGCAATTTTAACGCACTAATTATGTGGATAAGTTAAAAGCATTTCCAATGACTTTCAAGTAATTTTATTGACCAGAAAAAACTATGTTTCTAAAATCAAAATTGAGTTAGAAGGCGATTTAAATAAAAATATTACAGATCATAAGTTTAGAAAATTTTCAGCACTTTGAAATGTATTGCAATTCTAACGCACTAATTATGTGTATAAGCTAAAAGCATTTCCACAGACTTTCAAGTAATTTTACTGACAAGAAAAACTAATGTTTCTAAAATTAAAATTAAACACGATTTGAAAAAAAGTTGCAGATCATAAGTTTAGACAATTTTTAGCACTTTGAAATGTATTGCAATTCTAACGCACTAATTATGTGTATAAGTTAAAAGCATTTCCACTGACTTTCAAGTAATTTTACTGACAAGGAAAACTAATGTTTCTGAAATCAAAATTAAGTAGAAGGCGATTTTACAAAAAGTTGCAGAACATAAGTTTAGACAATTTTCAGCCGTTTGAAATGTATTGCAATTTTAACGAACTAATTATGTGGATAAGTTAAAAGCATTTCCACTGACTTTCAAGTAATTTTATTGACCAGAAAAAACGATGTTTCTAAAATATAAATTGAGTTAGAAGGCGATTTGAAAAAATATTACAGATCATAAGTTTAGAAAATTTTCAGCACTTTGAAATGTATTGCATATTTAACGCACTAATTATGTGTATAAGTTAAAAGCATTTCCACTGACTTTCAAGTAATTTTACTGACAAGGAAAACTAATGTTTCTGAAATCAAAATTGAGTAGAAGGCGATTTTACAAAAATTTGGAGATCATAAGTTTAGACAATTTTCAGCCGTTTGAAATGTATTGCACTTTTAACGCACTAATTATGTGGATAAGTTAAAAGCATTTCCAGAGACTTTCAAGTAATTTTACTGACAAGAAAAACTAATTTTTCTGAAATCAAAATTGAGAAGGCGATTTGAAAAAAAATTGCAGATCATAAGTTTAGACAATTTTCAGCCGTTTGAAATGTATTGCAATTTTAACGCACTAATTATGTGGATAAGTTAAAAGCATTTCCAATGACTTTCAAGTAATTTTATTGACCAGAAAATACTATGTTTCTAAAATATAAATTGAGTTAGAAGGCGATTTGAAAAAATATTACAGATCATAAGTTTAGAAAATTTTCAGCACTTTGAAATGTATTGCAATTCTAACGCACTAATTATGTGTATAAGTTAAAAGCATTTCCACAGACTTTCAAGTAATTTTACTGACAAGAAAAACTAATGTTTCTAAAATTAAAATTAAACACGATTTGAAAAAAAGTTGCAGATCATAAGTTTAGACAATTTTTAGCACTTTGAAATGTATTGCAATTCTAACGCACTAATTATGTGTATAAGTTAAAAGCATTTCCACTGACTTTCAAGTAATTTTACTGACAAGGAAAACTAATGTTTCTGAAATCAAAATTAAGTAGAAGGCGATTTTACAAAAAGTTGCAGAACATAAGTTTAGACAATTTTCAGCCGTTTGAAATGTATTGCAATTTTAACGAACTAATTATGTGGATAAGTTAAAAGCATTTCCCGAGACTTTCAAGTAATTTTACTGACAAGAAAAATTAATGTTTCTAAAATTAAAATTAAACGATTTGAAAAACGTTGATGATCATAAGTTTAGACAATTTTCAGCCGTTTGAAATGTATTGCAATTTTAACGCACTAATTATGTGGATAAGTTAAAAGCATTTCCAATGACTTTCAAGTAATTTTATTGACCAGAAAAAGCTATGTTTCTAAAATCAAAATTGAGTTAGAAGGCGATTTGAAAAAATATTACAGATCATAAGTTTAGAAAATTTTCAGCACTTTGAAATGTATTGCATATTTAACGCACTAATTATGTGTATAAGTTAAAAGCATTTCCACTGACTTTCAAGTAATTTTACTGACAAGGAAAACTAATGTTTCTGAAATCAAAATTGAGTAGAAGGCGATTTTACAAAAATTTGGAGATCATAAGTTTAGACAATTTTCAGCCGTTTGAAATGTATTGCACTTTTAACGCACTAATTATGTGGATAAGTTAAAAGCATTTCCAGAGACTTTCAAGTAATTTTACTGACAAGAAAAACTATTTTTTCTGAAATCAAAATTGAGAAGGCGATTTGAAAAAAAATTGCAGATCATAAGTTTAGACAATTTTCAGCCGTTTGAAATGTATTGCAATTTTAACGCACTTATTATGTGGATAAGTTAAAAGCATTTCCAATGACTTTCAAGTAATTTTATTGACCAGAAAATACTATGTTTC
The DNA here is from genome assembly GCA_036924085.1 of Ariolimax columbianus. Classification (NCBI taxonomy): domain Eukaryota; kingdom Metazoa; phylum Mollusca; class Gastropoda; order Stylommatophora; family Arionidae; genus Ariolimax; species Ariolimax columbianus. The sequence continues at coordinate 323,026 of JAVGWX010000030.1, forward strand.
TAAAATATAAATTGAGTTAGAAGGCGATTTGAAAAAATATTACAGATCATAAGTTTAGAAAATTTTCAGCACTTTGAAATGTACTGCAATTTTAACGCACTAATTATGTGTATAAGTTAAAAGCATTTCCAGAGACTTTCAAGTAATTTTACTGACAAGAAAAACTAATGTTTCTAAAATTAAAATTAAACACGATTTTAAAAAAAGTTGCAGATCATAAGTTTAGACAATTTTCAGCCGTTTGAAATGTATTGCAATTTTAACGCACTAATTATGTGGATAAGTTAAAAGCATTTCCAATGACTTTCAAGTAATTTTATTGACCAGAAAAAACTATGTTTCTAAAATCAAAATTGAGTTGGAAGGCGATTTGAAAAAATATTACAGATCATAAGTTTAGAAAATTTTCAGCACTTTGAAATGTATTGCAATTCTAACGCACTAATTATGTGTATAAGTTAAAAGCATTTCCACAGACTTTCAAGTAATTTTACTGACAAGGAAAACTAATGTTTCTGAAATCAAAATTGAGTAGAAGGCGATTTTACAAAAATTTGGAGATCATAAGTTTACACAATTTTCAGCCGTTTGAAATGTATTGCACTTTTAACGCACTAATTATGTGGATAAGTTAAAAGCATTTCCAGAGACTTTCAAGTAATTTTACTGACAAGAAAAACTAATTTTTCTGAAATCAAAATTGAGAAGGCGATTTGAAAAAAAATTGCAGATCATAAGTTTAGACAATTTTCAGCCGTTTGAAATGTATTGCAATTTTAACGCACTAATTATGTGGATAAGTTAAAAGCATTTCCAATGACTTTCAAGTAATTTTATTGACCAGAAAATACTATGTTTCTAAAATATAAATTGAGTTAGAAGGCGATTTGAAAAAATATTACAGATCATAAGTTTAGAAAATTTTCAGCACTTTGAAATGTATTGCAATTTTAACGCACTAATTATGTGTATAAGTTAAAAGCATTTCCAGAGACTTTCAAGTAATTTTACTGACAAGAAAAACTAATGTTTCTAAAATTAAAATTAAACACGATTTAAAAAAAAGTTGCAGATCATAAGTTTAGACAATTTTCAGCCGTTTGAAATGTATTGCAATTTTAACGCACTAATTATGTGGATAAGTTAAAAGCATTTCCAATGACTTTCAAGTAATTTTATTGACCATAAAAAACTATGTTTCTAAAATCAAAATTGAGTTAGAAGGCGATTTGAAAAAATATTACAGATCATAAGTTTAGACAATTTTCAGCACTTTGAAATGTATTGCAATTCTAACGCACTAATTATGTGTATAAGTTAAAAGCATTTCCACAGACTTTCAAATAATTTTACTGACAAGAAAAACTAATGTTTCTAAAATTAAAATTAAACACGATTTGAAAAAAAGTTGCAGATCATAAGTTTAGACAATTTTTAGCACTTTGAAATGTATTGCAATTCTAACGCACTAATTATGTGTATAAGTTAAAAGCATTTCCACTGACTTTCAAGTAATTTTAATGACAAGGAAAACTAATGTTTCTGAAATCAAAATTAAGTAGAAGGCGATTTTACAAAAAGTTGCAGATCATAACTTTAGACAATTTTCAGCCGTTTGAAATGTATTGCAATTTTAACGAACTAATTATGTGGATAAGTTAAAAGCATTTCCCGAGACTTTCAAGTAATTTTACTGACAAGAAAAACTAATGTTTCTAAAATTAAAATTAAACACGATTTGAAAAAACGTTGATGATCATAAGTTTAGACAATTTTCAGCCGTTTGAAATGTATTGCAATTTTAACGCACTAATTATGTGGATAAGTTAAAAGCATTTCCACTGACTTTCAAGTAATTTTATTGACCAAAAAAAACTATGTTTCTAAAATATAAATTGAGTTAGAAGGCGATTTGAAAAAATATTACAGATCATAAGTTTAGAAAATTTTCAGCACTTTGAAATGTATTGCAATTTTAACGCACTAATTATGTGTATAAGTTAAAAGCATTTCCAGAGACTTTCAAGTAATTTTACTGACAAGAAAAACTAATGTTTCTAAAATTAAAATTAAACACGATTTGAAAAAAAGTTGCAGATCATAAGTTTAGACAATTTTCAGCCGTTTGAAATGTATTGCAATTTTAACGCACTAATTATGTGGATAAGTTAAAAGCATTTCCAATGACTTTCAAGTAATTTATTGACCATAAAAAACTATGTTTCTAAAATCAAAATTGAGTTAGAAGGCGATTTGAAAAAATATTACAGATCATAAGTTTAGACAATTTTCAGCACTTTGAAATGTATTGCAATTCTAACGCACTAATTATGTGTATAAGTTAAAAGCATTTCCACCGACTTTCAAGTAATTTTACTGACAAGGAAAACTAATGTTTCTGAAATTAAAATTGAGTAAAAGGCGATTTTAAAAAAATTTGGAGATCAAAGTTTAGACAATTTTCAGCCGTTTGAAATGTATTGCAATTTTAACGCACTAATTATGTGGATAAGTTAAAAGCATTTCCACTGACTTTCAATTAATTTTTTTGACCAGAAAAACTATGTTTCTAAAATCAAAATTGAGTTAGAAGGCGATTTGAAAAAATATTACAGATCATAAGTTTAGACAATTTTCAGCACTTTGAAATGTATTGCAATTCTAACGCACTAATTATGTGTATAAGTTAAAAGCATTTCCACAGACTTTCAAGTAATTTTACTGACAAGAAAAACTAATGTTTCTAAAATTAAAATTAAAGACGATTTGAAAAAAAGTTGCAGATCATAAGTTTAGACAATTTTTAGCACTTTGAAATGTATTGCAATTCTAACGCACTAATTATGTGTATAAGTTAAAAGCTATTCCACTGACTTTCAAGTAATTTTAATGACAGGAAAACTAATGTTTCTGAAATCAAAATTAAGTAGAAGGCGATTTTACAAAAAGTTGCAGATCATAAGTTTAGACAATTTTCAGCCGTTTGAAATGTATTGCAATTTTAACGAACTAATTATGTGGATAAGTTAAAAGCATTTCCCGAGACTTTCAAGTAATTTTACTGACAAGAAAAACTAATGTTTCTAAAATTAAAATTAAACACGATTTAAAAAAAAGTTGCAGATCATAAGTTTAGACAATTTTCAGCCGTTTGAAATGTATTGCAATTTTAACGCACTAATTATGTGGATAAGTTAAAAGCATTTCCAATGACTTTCAAGTAATTTTATTGACCATAAAAAACTATGTTTCTAAAATCAAAATTGAGTTAGAAGGCGATTTGAAAAAATATTACAGATCATAAGTTTAGACAATTTTCAGCACTTTGAAATGTATTGCAATTCTAACGCACTAATTATGTGTATAAGTTAAAAGCATTTCCACTGACTTTCAAGTAATTTTACTGACAAGGAAAACTAATGTTTCTGAAATCAAAATTGAGTAGAAGGCGATTTTACAAAAATTTGGAGATCAAAGTTTAGACAATTTTCAGCCGTTTGAAATGTATTGCAATTTTAACGCACTCATTATGTGGATAAGTTAAAAGCATTTCCACTGACTTTCAAGTAATTTTATTTACCATAAAAAACTATGTTTTTAAAATCAAAATTGAGTTAGAAGGCGATTTGAAAAAAATATTACAGATCATAAGTTTAGACAATTTTCAGCACTTTGAAATGTATTGCAATTCTAACGCACTAATTATGTGTATAAGTTAAAAGCATTTCCAATGACTTTCAAATAATTTTATTGACCATAAAAAACTATGTTTCCAAAATCAAAATTGAGTTAGAAGGCGATTTAAAAAAATATTACAGATCATAAGTTTAGACAATTTTCAGCACTTTGAAATGTATTGCAATTTTAACGAACTAATTATGTGGATAAGTTAAAAGCATTTCCACTGACTTTCAAGTAATTTTACTGACAAGAAAAACTAATGTTTCTAAAATTAAAATTAAACACGATTTGAAAAAAAGTTGCAGATCATAAGTTTAGACAATTTTCAGCCGTTTGAAATGTATTGCAATTTTAACGCACTAATTATGTGGATAAGTTAAAAGCCATTCCAATGACTTTCGAGTAATTTTATTGACCAGAAAAAACTATGTTTCTAAAATCAAAATTGAGTTAAAAGGCGATTTGAAAAAATATTACAGATCATAAGCTTAGACAATTTTCAGCACTTTGAAATGTATTGCAATTCTAACGCACTAATTATGTGTATAAGTTAAAAGCATTTCCACAGCATTTCAAGTAATTTTACTGAAAAGAAAAACTAATGTTTCTAAAATCAAAATTGAGTAGAAGGCGATTTGAAAAAATATTACAGATCATAAGTTTAGACAATTTTCAGCACTTTGAAATGTATTGCATATTTAACGCACTAATTATGTGGATAAGTTAAAAGCATTTCCCGAGACTTTCAAGTAATTTTACTGACAAGAAAAACTAATGTTTCTAAAATTAAAATTAAACACGATTTGAAAAAACGTTGATGATCATAAGTTTAGACAATTTTCAGCCGGTTGAAATGTATTGCAATTTTAACGCACTAATTATGTGGATAAGTTAAAAGCATTTCCACTGACTTTCAATTAATTTTTTTGACCAGAAAAAACTATGTTTCTAAAATCAAAATTGAGTTAGAAGGCGATTTGAAAAAATATTACAGATCATAAGTTTAGACAATTTTCAGCACTTTGAAATGTATTGCAATTCTAACGCACTAATTATGTGTATAAGTTAAAAGCATTTCCACAGACTTTCAAGTAATTTTACTGACAAGAAAAACTAATGTTTCTAAAATTAAAATTAAACACGATTTGAAAAAAAGTTGCAGATCATAAGTTTAGACAATTTTTAGCACTTTGAAATGTATTGCAATTCTAACGCACTAATTATGTGTATAAGTTAAAAGCTATTCCACTGACTTTCAAGTAATTTTAATGACAAGGAAAACTAATGTTTCTGAAATCAAAATTAAGTAGAAGGCGATTTTACAAAAAGTTGCAGATCATAAGTTTAGACAATTTTCAGCCGTTTGAAATGTATTGCAATTTTAACGCACTAATTATGTGGATAAGTTAAAAGCATTTCCAATGACTTTCAATTAATTTTATTGACCATAAAAAACTATGTTTCTAAAATCAAAATTGAGTTAGAAGACGATTTGAAAAAATATTACAGATCATAAGTTTAGACAATTTTCAGCACTTTGAAATGTATTGCAATTCTAACGCACTAATTATGTGTATAAGTTAAAAGCATTTCCACTGACTTTCAAGTAATTTTACTGAAAAGGAAAACTAATGTTTCTGATATCAAAATTGAGTAGAAGGCGATTTTACAAAAAGTTGCAGATCATAAGTTTAGACAATTTTCAGCCGTTTGAAATGTATTGCAATTTTAACGAACTAATTATGTGGATAAGTTAAAAGCATTTCCCGAGACTTTCAAGTAATTTTACTGACAAGAAAAACTAATGTTTCTAAAATTAAAATTAAACACGATTTAAAAAAAAGTTGCAGATCATAAGTTTAGACAATTTTCAGCCGTTTGAAATGTATTGCAATTTTAACGCACTAATTATGTGGATAAGTTAAAAGCATTTCCAATGACTTTCAAGTAATTTTATTGACCATAAAAAACTATGTTTCTAAAATCAAAATTGAGTTAGAAGGCGATTTGAAAAAATATTACAGATCATAAGTTTAGACAATTTTCAGCACTTTGAAATGTATTGCAATTCTAACGCACTAATTATGTGTATAAGTTAAAAGCATTTCCACTGACTTTCAAGTAATTTTACTGACAAGGAAAACTAATGTTTCTGAAATCAAAATTGAGTAGAAGGCGATTTTACAAAAATTTGGAGATCAAAGTTTAGACAATTTTCAGCCGTTTGAAATGTATTGCAATTTTAACGCACTCATTATGTGGATAAGTTAAAAGCATTTCCACTGACTTTCAAGTAATTTTATTTACCATAAAAAACTATGTTTTTAAAATCAAAATTGAGTTAGAAGGCGATTTGAAAAAAATATTACAGATCATAAGTTTAGACAATTTTCAGCACTTTGAAATGTATTGCAATTCTAACGCACTAATTATGTGTATAAGTTAAAAGCATTTCCAATGACTTTCAAATAATTTTATTGACCATAAAAAACTATGTTTCCAAAATCAAAATTGAGTTAGAAGGCGATTTAAAAAAATATTACAGATCATAAGTTTAGACAATTTTCAGCACTTTGAAATGTATTGCAATTTTAACGAACTAATTATGTGGATAAGTTAAAAGCATTTCCACTGACTTTCAAGTAATTTTACTGACAAGAAAAACTAATGTTTCTAAAATTAAAATTAAACACGATTTGAAAAAAAGTTGCAGATCATAAGTTTAGACAATTTTCAGCCGTTTGAAATGTATTGCAATTTTAACGCACTAATTATGTGGATAAGTTAAAAGCCATTCCAATGACTTTCGAGTAATTTTATTGACCAGAAAAAACTATGTTTCTAAAATCAAAATTGAGTTAAAAGGCGATTTGAAAAAATATTACAGATCATAAGCTTAGACAATTTTCAGCACTTTGAAATGTATTGCAATTCTAACGCACTAATTATGTGTATAAGTTAAAAGCATTTCCACAGCATTTCAAGTAATTTTACTGAAAAGAAAAACTAATGTTTCTAAAATCAAAATTGAGTAGAAGGCGATTTGAAAAAATATTACAGATCATAAGTTTAGACAATTTTCAGCACTTTGAAATGTATTGCATATTTAACGCACTAATTATGTGGATAAGTTAAAAGCATTTCCCGAGACTTTCAAGTAATTTTACTGACAAGAAAAACTAATGTTTCTAAAATTAAAATTAAACACGATTTGAAAAAACGTTGATGATCATAAGTTTAGACAATTTTCAGCCGGTTGAAATGTATTGCAATTTTAACGCACTAATTATGTGGATAAGTTAAAAGCATTTCCACTGACTTTCAATTAATTTTTTTGACCAGAAAAAACTATGTTTCTAAAATCAAAATTGAGTTAGAAGGCGATTTGAAAAAATATTACAGATCATAAGTTTAGACAATTTTCAGCACTTTGAAATGTATTGCAATTCTAACGCACTAATTATGTGTATAAGTTAAAAGCATTTCCACAGACTTTCAAGTAATTTTACTGACAAGAAAAACTAATGTTTCTAAAATTAAAATTAAACACGATTTGAAAAAAAGTTGCAGATCATAAGTTTAGACAATTTTTAGCACTTTGAAATGTATTGCAATTCTAACGCACTAATTATGTGTATAAGTTAAAAGCTATTCCACTGACTTTCAAGTAATTTTAATGACAAGGAAAACTAATGTTTCTGAAATCAAAATTAAGTAGAAGGCGATTTTACAAAAAGTTGCAGATCATAAGTTTAGACAATTTTCAGCCGTTTGAAATGTATTGCAATTTTAACGAACTAATTATGTGGATAAGTTAAAAGCATTTCCCGAGACTTTCAAGTAATTTTACTGACAAGAAAAACTAATGTTTCTAAAATTAAAATTAAACACGATTTAAAAAAAAGTTGCAGATCATAAGTTTAGACAATTTTCAGCCGTTTGAAATGTATTGCAATTTTAACGCACTAATTATGTGGATAAGTTAAAAGCATTTCCAATGACTTTCAAGTAATTTTATTGACCATAAAAAACTATGTTTCTAAAATCAAAATTGAGTTAGAAGGCGATTTGAAAAAATATTACAGATCATAAGTTTAGACAATTTTCAGCACTTTGAAATGTATTGCAATTCTAACGCACTAATTATGTGTATAAGTTAAAAGCATTTCCACTGACTTTCAAGTAATTTTACTGACAAGGAAAACTAATGTTTCTGAAATCAAAATTCAGTAGAAGGCGATTTTACAAAAATTTGGAGATCAAAGTTTAGACAATTTTCAGCCGTTTGAAATGTATTGCAATTTTAACGCACTAATTATGTGGATAAGTTAAAAGCATTTCCACTGACTTTCAAGTAATTTTATTTACCATAAAAAACTATGTTTTTAAAATCAAAATTGAGTTAGAAGGCGATTTGAAAAAAATATTACAGATCATAAGTTTAGACAATTTTCAGCACTTTGAAATGTATTGCAATTCTAACGCACTAATTATGTGTATAAGTTAAAAGCATTTCCAATGACTTTCAAATAATTTTATTGACCATAAAAAACTATGTTTCTAAAATCAAAATTGAGTTAGAAGGCGATTTAAAAAAATATTACAGATCATAAGTTTAGACAATTTTCAGCACTTTGAAATGTATTGCAATTTTAACGAACTAATTATGTGGATAAGTTAAAAGCATTTCCACTGACTTTCAAGTAATTTTACTGACAAGAAAAACTAATGTTTCTAAAATTAAAATTAAACACGATTTGAAAAAAAGTTGCAGATCATAAGTTTAGACAATTTTCAGCCGTTTGAAATGTATTGCAATTTTAACGCACTAATTATGTGGATAAGTTAAAAGCCATTCCAATGACTTTCGAGTAATTTTATTGACCAGAAAAAACTATGTTTCTAAAATCAAAATTGAGTTAAAAGGCGATTTGAAAAAATATTACAGATCATAAGCTTAGACAATTTTCAGCACTTTGAAATGTATTGCAATTCTAACGCACTAATTATGTGTATAAGATAAAAGCATTTCCACAGCATTTCAAGTAATTTTACTGAAAAGAAAAACTAATGTTTCTAAAATCAAAATTGAGTAGAAGGCGATTTGAAAAAATATTACAGATCATAAGTTTAGACAATTTTCAGCACTTTGAAATGTATTGCATATTTAACGCACTAATTATGTGGATAAGTTAAAAGCATTTCCCGAGACTTTCAAGTAATTTTACTGACAAGAAAAACTAATGTTTCTAAAATTAAAATTAAACACGATTTGAAAAAACGTTGATGATCATAAGTTTAGACAATTTTCAGCCGTTTGAAATGTATTGCAATTTTAACGCACTAATTATGTGGATAAGTTAAAAGCATTTCCACTGACTTTCAAGTAATTTTATTGACCAGAAAAAACTATGTTTCTAAAATATAAATTGAGTTAGAAGGCGATTTGAAAAAATATTACAGAGCATAAGGTTAGAAAATTTTCAGCACTTTGAAATGTATTGCAATTTTAACGCACTAATTATGTGGATAAGTTAAAAGCATTTCCAGAGACTTTCAAGTAATTTTACTGACAAGAAAAACTAATGTTTCTAAAATTAAAATTAAACACGATTTTAAAAAAAGTTGCAGATCATAAGTTTAGACAATTTTCAGCCGTTTGAAATGTATTGCAATTTTAACGCACTAATTATGTGGATAAGTTAAAAGCATTTCCAATGACTTTCAAGTAATTTTATTGACCATAAAAAACTATGTTTCTAAAATCAAAATTGAGTTAGAAGGCGATTTGAAAAAATATTACAGATCATAAGTTTAGACAATTTTCAGCACTTTGAAATGTATTGCAATTCTAACGCACTAATTATGTGTATAAGTTAAAAGCATTTCCACTGACTTTCAAGTAATTTTACTGACAAGGAAAACTAATGTTTCTGAAATCAAAATTGAGTAGAAGGCGATTTTACAAAAATTTGGAGATCAAAGTTTAGACAATTTTCAGCCGTTTGAAATGTATTGCAATTTTAACGCACTAATTATGTGGATAAGTTAAAAGCATTTCCACTGACTTTCAAGTAATTTTATTTACCATAAAAAACTATGTTTTTAAAATCAAAATTGAGTTAGAAGGCGATTTGAAAAAAATATTACAGATCATAAGTTTAGACAATTTTCAGCACTTTGAAATGTATTGCAATTCTAACGCACTAATTATGTGTATAAGTTAAAAGCATTTCCAATGACTTTCAAATAATTTTATTGACCATAAAAAACTATGTTTCTAAAATCAAAATTGAGTTAGAAGGCGATTTAAAAAAATATTACAGATCATAAGTTTAGACAATTTTCAGCACTTTGAAATGTATTGCAATTTTAACGAACTAATTATGTGGATAAGTTAAAAGCATTTCCACTGACTTTCAAGTAATTTTACTGACAAGAAAAACTAATGTTTCTAAAATTAAAATTAAACACGATTTGAAAAAAAGTTGCAGATCATAAGTTTAGACAATTTTCAGCCGTTTGAAATGTATTGCAATTTTAACGCATTAATTATGTGGATAAGTTAAAAGCCATTCCAATGACTTTCGAGTAATTTTATTGACCAGAAAAAACTATGTTTCTAAAATCAAAATTGAGTTAAAAGGCGATTTGAAAAAATATTACAGATCATAAGCTTAGACAATTTTCAGCACTTTGAAATGTATTGCAATTCTAACGCACTAATTATGTGTATAAGTTAAAAGCATTTCCACAGCATTTCAAGTAATTTTACTGACAAGAAAAACTAATGTTTCTAAAATCAAAATTGAGTAGAAGGCGATTTGAAAAAAAATTGTAGATCATAAGTTTAGACTATTTTCAGCCGTTTGAAATGTATTGCAATTCTAACGCACTAATTATGTGTATAAGTTAAAAGCATTTCCACAGCATTTCAAGTAATTTTACTGAAAAGAAAAACTAATGTTTCTAAAATCAAAATTGAGTAGAAGGCGATTTGAAAAAAAATTGCAGATCATAAGTTTAGACTATTTTCAGCCGTTTGAAATGTATTGCACTTTTAACACACTAATTATGTGGATAAGTTAAAAGCATTTCCACTGACTTTCAAGTAATTTTACTGACAAGAAAAACTAATGTTTCTGAAATCAAAATTGAGTAGAAGGCGATTTGAAAAAAAATTGCAGATCATAAGTTTAGACTATTTTCAGCCGTTTGAAATGTATTGCAGGTTTAACGCACTAATTATGTGGATAAGTTAAAAGCATTTCCCGAGACTTTCAAGTAATTTTACGGACAAGAAAAACTAATGTTTCTAAAATTAAAATTAAACACGATTTAAAAAAAGTTGATGATCATAAGTTTAGACAATTTTAAGCACTTTGAAATGTATTGCAATTTTAACGCACTAATTATGTGGATAAGTTAAAAGCATTTCCACAGACTTTCATGTAATTTTACTGACAAGAAAAACTAATGTTTCTAAAATCGAAATTGAGTAGAAGGCGATTTGAAAGAAAATTGCAGATCATAAGTTTAGACTATTTTCAGCCGTTTGAAATGTATTGCAATTTTAACGCACTAATTATGTGGATAAGATAAAAGCATTTCCCGAGACTTTCAAGTAATTTTACTGACAAGAAAAACTAATGTTTCTAAAATTAAAATTAAACACGATTTGAAAAAACGTTGATGATCATAAGTTTAGACAATTTTCAGCCGTTTGAAATGTATTGCAATTTTAACGCACTAATTATGTGGATAAGTTAAAAGCATTTCCAATGACTTTCAAGTAATTTTATTGACCAGAAAAAACTATGTTTCTAAAATATAAATTGAGTTAGAAGGCGATTTGAAAAAATATTACAGATCATAAGTTTAGACAATTTTCAGCACTTTGAAATGTAATGCAATTCTAACGCATTAATTATGTGTATAAGTTAAAAGCATTTCCACCGACTTTCAAGTTATTTTACTGACAAGAAAAACTAATGTTTCTAAAATTAAAATTAAACACGATTTGAAAAAAAGTTGCAGATCATAAGTTTAGACAATTTTCAGCCGTTTGAAATGTATTGCAATTTTAACGCACTAATTATGTGGATAAGTTAAAAGCATTTCCACTGACTTTCAAGTAATTTTACTGACAAGAAAAACTAATGTTTCTAAAATTAAAATTAAACACGATTTGAAAAAACGTTTATGATCATAAGTTTAGACAATTTTCAGCCGTTTGAAATGTATTGCAATTTTAACGCACTAATTATGTGGATAAGTTAAAAGCATTTCCCCTGACTTTCAAGTAATTTTATTGACCAGAAAAAACTATGTTTCTAAAATATAAATTGAGTTAGAAGGCGATTTGAAAAAATATTACAGATCATAAGTTTAGACAATTTTCAGCATTTTGAAATGTAATGCAATTCTAACGCACTAATTATGTGTATAAGTTAAAAGCATTTCCACTGACTTTCAAGTAATTTTAATGACAAGAAAAACTAATGTTTCTGAAATCAAAATTGAGTAGAAGGCGATTTTACAAAAATTTGGAAATCATAAGTTTAGACAATTTTCAGCCGTTTGAAATGTATTGCACTTTAAACGCACTAATTATTTGGATAAGTTAAAAGCATTTCCACTGACTTTCAAGTAATTTTACGGACAAGAAAAACTAATGTTTCTAAAATTAAAATTAAACACGATTTGAAAAAAAGTTGCAGATCATAAGTTTAGACAATTTTCAGCCGTTTGAAATGTATTGCAATTTTAACGAACTAATTATGTGGATAAGTTAAAAGCATTTCCACTGACTTTCAAGTAATTTTACTGACAAGAAAAACTAATGTTTCTAAAATTAAAATTAAAGACGATTTGAAAAAAAGTTGATGATCATAAGTTTAGACAATTTTCAGCACTTTGAAATGTATTGCAATTCTAACGCACTAATTATGTGTATAAGTTAAAAGCATTTCCACTGACTTTCAAGTAATTTTACTGACAAGGAAAACTAATGTTTCTGAAATCAAAATTCAGTAGAAGGCGATTTTACAAAAATTTGGAGATCAAAGTTTAGACAATTTTCAGCCGTTTGAAATGTATTGCAATTTTAACGCACTAATTATGTGGATAAGTTAAAAGCATTTCCACTGACTTTCAAGTAATTTTATTTACCATAAAAAACTATGTTTTTAAAATCAAAATTGAGTTAGAAGGCGATTTGAAAAAAATATTACAGATCATAAGTTTAGACAATTTTCAGCACTTTGAAATGTATTGCAATTCTAACGCACTAATTATGTGTATAAGTTAAAAGCATTTCCAATGACTTTCAAATAATTTTATTGACCATAAAAAACTATGTTTCTAAAATCAAAATTGAGTTAGAAGGCGATTTAAAAAAATATTACAGATCATAAGTTTAGACAATTTTCAGCACTTTGAAATGTATTGCAATTTTAACGAACTAATTATGTGGATAAGTTAAAAGCATTTCCACTGACTTTCAAGTAATTTTACTGACAAGAAAAACTAATGTTTCTAAAATTAAAATTAAACACGATTTGAAAAAAAGTTGCAGATCATAAGTTTAGACAATTTTCAGCCGTTTGAAATGTATTGCAATTTTAACGCACTAATTATGTGGATAAGTTAAAAGCCATTCCAATGACTTTCGAGTAATTTTATTGACCAGAAAAAACTATGTTTCTAAAATCAAAATTGAGTTAAAAGGCGATTTGAAAAAATATTACAGATCATAAGCTTAGACAATTTTCAGCACTTTGAAATGTATTGCAATTCTAACGCACTAATTATGTGTATAAGATAAAAGCATTTCCACAGCATTTCAAGTAATTTTACTGAAAAGAAAAACTAATGTTTCTAAAATCAAAATTGAGTAGAAGGCGATTTGAAAAAATATTACAGATCATAAGTTTAGACAATTTTCAGCACTTTGAAATGTATTGCATATTTAACGCACTAATTATGTGGATAAGTTAAAAGCATTTCCCGAGACTTTCAAGTAATTTTACTGACAAGAAAAACTAATGTTTCTAAAATTAAAATTAAACACGATTTGAAAAAACGTTGATGATCATAAGTTTAGACAATTTTCAGCCGTTTGAAATGTATTGCAATTTTAACGCACTAATTATGTGGATAAGTTAAAAGCATTTCCACTGACTTTCAAGTAATTTTATTGACCAGAAAAAACTATGTTTCTAAAATATAAATTGAGTTAGAAGGCGATTTGAAAAAATATTACAGAGCATAAGTTTAGAAAATTTTCAGCACTTTGAAATGTATTGCAATTTTAACGCACTAATTATGTGGATAAGTTAAAAGCATTTCCAGAGACTTTCAAGTAATTTTACTGACAAGAAAAACTAATGTTTCTAAAATTAAAATTAAACACGATTTTAAAAAAAGTTGCAGATCATAAGTTTAGACAATTTTCAGCCGTTTGAAATGTATTGCAATTTTAACGCACTAATTATGTGGATAAGTTAAAAGCATTTCCAATGACTTTCAAGTAATTTTATTGACCATAAAAAACTATGTTTCTAAAATCAAAATTGAGTTAGAAGGCGATTTGAAAAAATATTACAGATCATAAGTTTAGACAATTTTCAGCACTTTGAAATGTATTGCAATTCTAACGCACTAATTATGTGTATAAGTTAAAAGCATTTCCACTGACTTTCAAGTAATTTTACTGACAAGGAAAACTAATGTTTCTGAAATCAAAATTGAGTAGAAGGCGATTTTACAAAAATTTGGAGATCAAAGTTTAGACAATTTTCAGCCGTTTGAAATGTATTGCAATTTTAACGCACTAATTATGTGGATAAGTTAAAAGCATTTCCACTGACTTTCAAGTAATTTTATTTACCATAAAAAACTATGTTTTTAAAATCAAAATTGAGTTAGAAGGCGATTTGAAAAAAATATTACAGATCATAAGTTTAGACAATTTTCAGCACTTTGAAATGTATTGCAATTCTAACGCACTAATTATGTGTATAAGTTAAAAGCATTTCCAATGACTTTCAAATAATTTTATTGACCATAAAAAACTATGTTTCTAAAATCAAAATTGAGTTAGAAGGCGATTTAAAAAAATATTACAGATCATAAGTTTAGACAATTTTCAGCACTTTGAAATGTATTGCAATTTTAACGAACTAATTATGTGGATAAGTTAAAAGCATTTCCACTGACTTTCAAGTAATTTTACTGACAAGAAAAACTAATGTTTCTAAAATTAAAATTAAACACGATTTGAAAAAAAGTTGCAGATCATAAGTTTAGACAATTTTCAGCCGTTTGAAATGTATTGCAATTTTAACGCATTAATTATGTGGATAAGTTAAAAGCCATTCCAATGACTTTCAAGTAATTTTATTGACCAGAAAAAACTATGTTTCTAAAATCAAAATTGAGTTAAAAGGCGATTTGAAAAAATATTACAGATCATAAGCTTAGACAATTTTCAGCACTTTGAAATGTATTGCAATTCTAACGCACTAATTATGTGTATAAGTTAAAAGCATTTCCACAGCATTTCAAGTAATTTTACTGACAAGAAAAACTAATGTTTCTAAAATCAAAATTGAGTAGAAGGCGATTTGAAAAAAAATTGTAGATCATAAGTTTAGACTATTTTCAGCCGTTTGAAATGTATTGCAATTCTAACGCACTAATTATGTGTATAAGTTAAAAGCATTTCCACAGCATTTCAAGTAATTTTACTGAAAAGAAAAACTAATGTTTCTAAAATCAAAATTGAGTAGAAGGCGATTTGAAAAAAAATTGCAGATCATAAGTTTAGACTATTTTCAGCCGTTTGAAATGTATTGCACTTTTAACACACTAATTATGTGGATAAGTTAAAAGCATTTCCACTGACTTTCAAGTAATTTTACTGACAAGAAAAACTAATGTTTCTGAAATCAAAATTGAGTAGAAGGCGATTTGAAAAAAAATTGCAGATCATAAGTTTAGACTATTTTCAGCCGTTTGAAATGTATTGCAGGTTTAACGCACTAATTATGTGGATAAGTTAAAAGCATTTCCCGAGACTTTCAAGTAATTTTACGGACAAGAAAAACTAATGTTTCTAAAATTAAAATTAAACACGATTTAAAAAAAGTTGATGATCATAAGTTTAGACAATTTTAAGCACTTTGAAATGTATTGCAATTTTAACGCACTAATTATGTGGATAAGTTAAAAGCATTTCCACAGACTTTCATGTAATTTTACTGACAAGAAAAACTAATGTTTCTAAAATCGAAATTGAGTAGAAGGCGATTTGAAAGAAAATTGCAGATCATAAGTTTAGACTATTTTCAGCCGTTTGAAATGTATTGCAATTTTAACGCACTAATTATGTGGATAAGATAAAAGCATTTCCCGAGACTTTCAAGTAATTTTACTGACAAGAAAAACTAATGTTTCTAAAATTAAAATTAAACACGATTTGAAAAAACGTTGATGATCATAAGTTTAGACAATTTTCAGCCGTTTGAAATGTATTGCAATTTTAACGCACTAATTATGTGGATAAGTTAAAAGCATTTCCAATGACTTTCAAGTAATTTTATTGACCAGAAAAAACTATGTTTCTAAAATATAAATTGAGTTAGAAGGCGATTTGAAAAAATATTACAGATCATAAGTTTAGACAATTTTCAGCACTTTGAAATGTAATGCAATTCTAACGCATTAATTATGTGTATAAGTTAAAAGCATTTCCACTGACTTTCAAGTTATTTTACTGACAAGAAAAACTAATGTTTCTAAAATTAAAATTAAACACGATTTGAAAAAAAGTTGCAGATCATAAGTTTAGACAATTTTCAGCCGTTTGAAATGTATTGCAATTTTAACGAACTAATTATGTGGATAAGTTAAAAGCATTTCCACTGACTTTCAAGTAATTTTACTGACAAGAAAAACTAATGTTTCTAAAATTAAAATTAAACACGATTTGAAAAAACGTTTATGATCATAAGTTTAGACAATTTTCAGCCGTTTGAAATGTATTGCAATTTTAACGCACTAATTATGTGGATAAGTTAAAAGCATTTCCCCTGACTTTCAAGTAATTTTATTGACCAGAAAAAACTATGTTTCTAAAATATAAATTGAGTTAGAAGGCGATTTGAAAAAATATTACAGATCATAAGTTTAGACAATTTTCAGCATTTTGAAATGTAATGCAATTCTAACGCACTAATTATGTGTATAAGTTAAAAGCATTTCCACTGACTTTCAAGTAATTTTAATGACAAGAAAAACTAATGTTTCTGAAATCAAAATTGAGTAGAAGGCGATTTTACAAAAATTTGGAAATCATAAGTTTAGACAATTTTCAGCCGTTTGAAATGTATTGCACTTTAAACGCACTAATTATTTGGATAAGTTAAAAGCATTTCCACTGACTTTCAAGTAATTTTACGGACAAGAAAAACTAATGTTTCTAAAATTAAAATTAAACACGATTTCAAAAAAAGTTGCAGATCATAAGTTTAGACAATTTTCAGCCGTTTGAAATGTATTGCAATTTTAACGAACTAATTATGTGGATAAGTTAAAAGCATTTCCACTGACTTTCAAGTAATTTTACTGACAAGAAAAACTAATGTTTCTAAAATTAAAATTAAAGACGATTTGAAAAAAAGTTGATGATCATAAGTTTAGACAATTTTCAGCACTTTGAAATGCATTGCAATTCTAACGCACTAATTATGTGTATAAGTTAAAAGCATTTCCACTGACTTTCAAGTAATTTTACTGACAAGAAAAACTAATGTTTCTAAAATCAAAATTGAGTAGAAGGTGATTTGAGAAAAAAATTTGCAGATCATAAGTTTAGACTATTTTCAGCCGTTTGAAATGTATTGCAATTTTAACGCACTAATTATGTGGATAAGATAAAAGCATTTCCCGAGACTTTCAAGTAATTTTACTGACAAGAAAAACTAATGTTTCTAAAATTAAAATTAAACACGATTTGAAAAAAAGTTGCAGATCATAAGTTTAGACAATTTTCAGCCGTTTGAAATGTATTGCAATTTTAACGAACTAATTATGTGGATAAGTTAAAAGCATTTCCCGAGACTTTCAAGTAATTTTACTGACAAGAAAAACTAATGTTTCTAAAATTAAAATTAAACACGATTTGAAAAAACGTTGATGATCATAAGTTTAGACAATTTTCAGCCGTTTGAAATGTATTGCAATTTTAACGCACTAATTATGTGGATAAGTTAAAAGCATTTCCAATGACTTTCAAGTAATTTTATTGACCAGAAAAAACTATGTTTCTAAAATATAAATTGAGTTAGAAGGCGATTTGAAAAAATATTACAGATCATAAGTTTAGACAATTTTCAGCACTTTGAAATGTATTGCATATTTAACGCACTAATTATGTGGATAAGTTAAAAGCATTTCCACAGACATTCAAGAAATTTTACTGACAAGAAAAACTAATGTTTCTAAAATTAAAATTAAACACGATTTGAAAAAAAGTTGCAGATCATAAGTTTAGACAATTTTCAGCCGTTTGAAATGTATTGCAATTTTAACGCACTAATTATGTGGATAAGTTAAAAGCATTTCCAATGACTTTCAAGTAATTTTATTGACCAGAAAAAACTATGTTTCTAAAATATAAATTGAGTTAGAAGGCGATTTGAAAAAATATTACAGATCATAAGTTTACACAATTTTCAGCACTTTGAAATGTAATGCAATTCTAACGCATTAATTATGTGTATAAGTTAAAAGCATTTCCAGAGACTTTCAAGTAATTTTACTGACAAGAAAAACTAATGTTTCTAAAATTAAAATTAAACACGATTTTAAAAAAAGTTGCAGATCATAAGTTTAGACAATTTTCAGCCGTTTGAAATGTATTGCAATTTTAACGCACTAATTATGTGGATAAGTTAAAAGCATTTCCAATGAGTTTCAAGTAATTTTATTGACCATAAAAAACTATGTTTCTAAAATCAAAATTGAGTTAGAAGGCGATTTGAAAAAATATTACAGATCATAAGTTTAGACAATTTTCAGCACTTTGAAATGTATTGCAATTCTAACGCACTAATTATGTGTATAAGTTAAAAGCATTTCCACTGACTTTCAAGTAATTTTACTGACAAGGAAAACTAATGTTTCTGAAATCAAAATTGAGTAGAAGGCGATTTTACAAAAATTTGGAGATCAAAGTTTAGACAATTTTCAGCCGTTTGAAATGTATTGCAATTTTAACGCACTAATTATGTGGATAAGTTAAAAGCATTTCCACTGACTTTCAAGTAATTTTATTTACCATAAAAAACTATGTTTTTAAAATCAAAATTGAGTTAGAAGGCGATTTGAAAAAAATATTACAGATCATAAGTTTAGACAATTTTCAGCACTTTGAAATGTATTGCAATTCTAACGCACTAATTATGTGTATAAGTTAAAAGCATTTCCAATGACTTTCAAATAATTTTATTGACCATAAAAAACTATGTTTCTAAAATCAAAATTGAGTTAGAAGGCGATTTAAAAAAAATATTACAGATCATAAGTTTAGACAATTTTCAGCACTTTGAAATGTATTGCAATTTTAACGAACTAATTATGTGGATAAGTTAAAAGCATTTCCACTGACTTTCAAGTAATTTTACTGACAAGAAAAACTAATGTTTCTAAAATTAAAATTAAACACGATTTGAAAAAAAGTTGCAGATCATAAGTTTAGACAATTTTCAGCCGTTTGAAATGTATTGCACTTTAAACGCACTAATTATTTGGATAAGTTAAAAGCATTTCCACTGACTTTCAAGTAATTTTACGGACAAGAAAAACTAATGTTTCTAAAATTAAAATTAAACACGATTTCAAAAAAAGTTGCAGATCATAAGTTTAGACAATTTTCAGCCGTTTGAAATGTATTGCAATTTTAACGAACTAATTATGTGGATAAGTTAAAAGCATTTCCACTGACTTTCAAGTAATTTTACTGACAAGAAAAACTAATGTTTCTAAAATTAAAATTAAAGACGATTTGAAAAAAAGTTGATGATCATAAGTTTAGACAATTTTCAGCACTTTGAAATGCATTGCAATTCTAACGCACTAATTATGTGTATAAGTTAAAAGCATTTCCACTGACTTTCAAGTAATTTTACTGACAAGAAAAACTAATGTTTCTAAAATCAAAATTGAGTAGAAGGTGATTTGAGAAAAAAATTTGCAGATCATAAGTTTAGACTATTTTCAGCCGTTTGAAATGTATTGCAATTTTAACGCACTAATTATGTGGATAAGATAAAAGCATTTCCCGAGACTTTCAAGTAATTTTACTGACAAGAAAAACTAATGTTTCTAAAATTAAAATTAAACACGATTTGAAAAAAAGTTGCAGATCATAAGTTTAGACAATTTTCAGCCGTTTGAAATGTATTGCAATTTTAACGAACTAATTATGTGGATAAGTTAAAAGCATTTCCCGAGACTTTCAAGTAATTTTACTGACAAGAAAAACTAATGTTTCTAAAATTAAAATTAAACACGATTTGAAAAAACGTTGATGATCATAAGTTTAGACAATTTTCAGCCGTTTGAAATGTATTGCAATTTTAACGCACTAATTATGTGGATAAGTTAAAAGCATTTCCAATGACTTTCAAGTAATTTTATTGACCAGAAAAAACTATGTTTCTAAAATATAAATTGAGTTAGAAGGCGATTTGAAAAAATATTACAGATCATAAGTTTAGACAATTTTCAGCACTTTGAAATGTATTGCATATTTAACGCACTAATTATGTGGATAAGTTAAAAGCATTTCCACAGACATTCAAGAAATTTTACTGACAAGAAAAACTAATGTTTCTAAAATTAAAATTAAACACGATTTGAAAAAAAGTTGCAGATCATAAGTTTAGACAATTTTCAGCCGTTTGAAATGTATTGCAATTTTAACGCACTAATTATGTGGATAAGTTAAAAGCATTTCCAATGACTTTCAAGTAATTTTATTGACCAGAAAAAACTATGTTTCTAAAATATAAATTGAGTTAGAAGGCGATTTGAAAAAATATTACAGATCATAAGTTTACACAATTTTCAGCACTTTGAAATGTAATGCAATTCTAACGCATTAATTATGTGTATAAGTTAAAAGCATTTCCAGAGACTTTCAAGTAATTTTACTGACAAGAAAAACTAATGTTTCTAAAATTAAAATTAAACACGATTTTAAAAAAAGTTGCAGATCATAAGTTTAGACAATTTTCAGCCGTTTGAAATGTATTGCAATTTTAACGCACTAATTATGTGGATAAGTTAAAAGCATTTCCAATGAGTTTCAAGTAATTTTATTGACCATAAAAAACTATGTTTCTAAAATCAAAATTGAGTTAGAAGGCGATTTGAAAAAATATTACAGATCATAAGTTTAGACAATTTTCAGCACTTTGAAATGTATTGCAATTCTAACGCACTAATTATGTGTATAAGTTAAAAGCATTTCCACTGACTTTCAAGTAATTTTACTGACAAGGAAAACTAATGTTTCTGAAATCAAAATTGAGTAGAAGGCGATTTTACAAAAATTTGGAGATCAAAGTTTAGACAATTTTCAGCCGTTTGAAATGTATTGCAATTTTAACGCACTAATTATGTGGATAAGTTAAAAGCATTTCCACTGACTTTCAAGTAATTTTATTTACCATAAAAAACTATGTTTTTAAAATCAAAATTGAGTTAGAAGGCGATTTGAAAAAAATATTACAGATCATAAGTTTAGACAATTTTCAGCACTTTGAAATGTATTGCAATTCTAACGCACTAATTATGTGTATAAGTTAAAAGCATTTCCAATGACTTTCAAATAATTTTATTGACCATAAAAAACTATGTTTCTAAAATCAAAATTGAGTTAGAAGGCGATTTAAAAAAATATTACAGATCATAAGTTTAGACAATTTTCAGCACTTTGAAATGTATTGCAATTTTAACGAACTAATTATGTGGATAAGTTAAAAGCATTTCCACTGACTTTCAAGTAATTTTACTGACAAGAAAAACTAATGTTTCTAAAATTAAAATTAAACACGATTTGAAAAAAAGTTGCAGATCATAAGTTTAGACAATTTTCAGCCGTTTGAAATGTATTGCAATTTTAACGCATTAATTATGTGGATAAGTTAAAAGCCATTCCAATGACTTTCGAGTAATTTTATTGACCAGAAAAAACTATGTTTCTAAAATCAAAATTGAGTTAAAAGGCGATTTGAAAAAATATTACAGATCATAAGCTTAGACAATTTTCAGCACTTTGAAATGTATTGCAATTCTAACGCACTAATTATGTGTATAAGTTAAAAGCATTTCCACAGCATTTCAAGTAATTTTACTGACAAGAAAAACTAATGTTTCTAAAATCAAAATTGAGTAGAAGGCGATTTGAAAAAAAAATGCAGATCATAAGTTTAGACTATTTTCAGCCGTTTGAAATGTATTGCAATTCTAACGCACTAATTATGTGTATAAGTTAAAAGCATTTCCACAGCATTTCAAGTAATTTTACTGAAAAGAAAAACTAATGTTTCTAAAATCAAAATTGAGTAGAAGGCGATTTGAAAAAAAATTGCAGATCATAAGTTTAGACTATTTTCAGCCGTTTGAAATGTATTGCACTTTTAACACACTAATTATGTGGATAAGTTAAAAGCATTTCCACTGACTTTCAAGTAATTTTACTGACAAGAAAAACTAATGTTTCTGAAATCAAAATTGAGTAGAAGGCGATTTGAAAAAAAATTGCAGATCATAAGTTTAGACTATTTTCAGCCGTTTGAAATGTATTGCAATTTTAACGCACTAATTATGTGGATAAGTTAAAAGCATTTCCCGAGACTTTCAAGTAATTTTACGGACAAGAAAAACTAATGTTTCTAAAATTAAAATTAAACACGATTTAAAAAAAGTTGATGATCATAAGTTTAGACAATTTTAAGCACTTTGAAATGTATTGCAATTTTAACGCACTAATTATGTGGATAAGTTAAAAGCATTTCCACAGACTTTCATGTAATTTTACTGACAAGAAAAACTAATGTTTCTAAAATCGAAATTGAGTAGAAGGCGATTTGAAAGAAAATTGCAGATCATAAGTTTAGACTATTTTCAGCCGTTTGAAATGTATTGCAATTTTAACGCACTAATTATGTGGATAAGATAAAAGCATTTCCCGAGACTTTCAAGTAATTTTACTGACAAGAAAAACTAATGTTTCTAAAATTAAAATTAAACACGATTTGAAAAAACGTTGATGATCATAAGTTTAGACAATTTTCAGCCGTTTGAAATGTATTGCAATTTTAACGCACTAATTATGTGGATAAGTTAAAAGCATTTCCAATGACTTTCAAGTAATTTTATTGACAAGAAAAAACTATGTTTCTAAAATATAAATTGAGTTAGAAGGCGATTTGAAAAAATATTACAGATCATAAGTTTAGACAATTTTCAGCACTTTGAAATGTAATGCAATTCTAACGCATTAATTATGTGTATAAGTTAAAAGCATTTCCACTGACTTTCAAGTTATTTTACTGACAAGAAAAACTAATGTTTCTAAAATTAAAATTAAACACGATTTGAAAAAAAGTTGCAGATCATAAGTTTAGACAATTTTCAGCCGTTTGAAATGTATTGCAATTTTAACGAACTAATTATGTGGATAAGTTAAAAGCATTTCCACTGACTTTCAAGTAATTTTACTGACAAGAAAAACTAATGTTTCTAAAATTAAAATTAAACACGATTTGAAAAAACGTTTATGATCATAAGTTTAGACAATTTTCAGCCGTTTGAAATGTATTGCAATTTTAACGCACTAATTATGTGGATAAGTTAAAAGCATTTCCCCTGACTTTCAAGTAATTTTATTGACCAGAAAAAACTATGTTTCTAAAATATAAATTGAGTTAGAAGGCGATTTGAAAAAATATTACAGATCATAAGTTTAGACAATTTTCAGCATTTTGAAATGTAATGCAATTCTAACGCACTAATTATGTGTATAAGTTAAAAGCATTTCCACTGACTTTCAAGTAATTTTAATGACAAGAAAAACTAATGTTTCTGAAATCAAAATTGAGTAGAAGGCGATTTTACAAAAATTTGGAAATCATAAGTTTAGACAATTTTCAGCCGTTTGAAATGTATTGCACTTTAAACGCACTAATTATTTGGATAAGTTAAAAGCATTTCCACTGACTTTCAAGTAATTTTACGGACAAGAAAAACTAATGTTTCTAAAATTAAAATTAAACACGATTTCAAAAAAAGTTGCAGATCATAAGTTTAGACAATTTTCAGCCGTTTGAAATGTATTGCAATTTTAACGAACTAATTATGTGGATAAGTTAAAAGCATTTCCACTGACTTTCAAGTAATTTTACTGACAAGAAAAACTAATGTTTCTAAAATTAAAATTAAACACGATTTGAAAAAAAGTTGATGATCATAAGTTTAGACAATTTTCAGCACTTTGAAATGCATTGCAATTCTAACGCACTAATTATGTGTATAAGTTAAAAGCATTTCCACTGACTTTCAAGTAATTTTACTGACAAGAAAAACTAATGTTTCTAAAATCAAAATTGAGTAGAAGGTGATTTGAAAAAAAATTGCAGATCATAAGTTTAGACTATTTTCAGCCGTTTGAAATGTATTGCAATTTTAACGCACTAATTATGTGGATAAGATAAAAGCATTTCCCGAGACTTTCAAGTAATTTTACTGACAAGAAAAACTAATGTTTCTAAAATTAAAATTAAACACGATTTGAAAAAAAGTTGCAGATCATAAGTTTAGACAATTTTCAGCCGTTTGAAATGTATTGCAATTTTAACGCACTAATTATGTGGATAAGTTAAAAGCATTTCCAATGACTTTCAAGTAATTTTATTGACCAGAAAAAACTATGTTTCTAAAATATAAATTGAGTTAGAAGGCGATTTGAAAAAATATTACAGATCATAAGTTTACACAATTTTCAGCACTTTGAAATGTAATGCAATTCTAACGCATTAATTATGTGTATAAGTTAAAAGCATTTCCATTGACTTTCAAGTTATTTTACTGACAAGAAAAACTAATGTTTCTAAAATTAAAATTAAACACGATTTGAAAAAAAGTTGCAGATCATAAGTTTAGACAATTTTCAGCCGTTTGAAATGTATTGCAATTTTAACGCACTTATTATGTGGATAAGTTAAAAGCATTTCCAGAGACTTTCAAGTAATTTTACTGACAAGAAAAACTAATGTTTCTAAAATTAAAATTACACGATTTGAAAAAAAGTTGCAGATCATAAGTTTAGTCAATTTTCAGCTGTTTGAAATGTATTGCAATTTTAACGAACTAATTATGTGGTTAAGTTAAAAGCATTTCCACTGACTTTCAAGTAATTTTACTGACAAGAAAAACTAATGTTTCTAAAATTAAAATTAAACACGATTTGAAAAAACGTTGATGATCATAAGTTTAGACAATTTTCAGCCGTTTGAAATGTATTGCAATATTAACGCACTAATTATGTGGATAAGTTAAAAGCATTTCCAATGACTTTCAAGTAATTTTATTGACCAGAAAAAACTATGTTTCTAAAATATAAATTGAGTTAGAAGGCGATTTGAAAAAATATTACAGATCATAAGTTTAGACAATTTTCAGCACTTTGAAATGTAATGCAATTCTAACGCATTAATTATGTGTATAAGTTAAAAGCATTTCCACTGACTTTCAAGTTATTTTACTGACAAGAAAAACTAATGTTTCTAAAATTAAAATTAAACACGATTTGAAAAAAAGTTGCAGATCATAAGTTTAGACAATTTTCAGCCGTTTGAAATGTATTGCAATTTTAACGAACTAATTATGTGGATAAGTTAAAAGCATTTCCACTGACTTTCAAGTAATTTTACTGACAAGAAAAACTAATGTTTCTAAAATTAAAATTAAACACGATTTGAAAAAACGTTGATGATCATAAGTTTAGACAATTTTCAGCCGTTTGAAATGTATTGCAATTTTAACGCACTAATTATGTGGATAAGTTAAAAGCATTTCCAATGACTTTCAAGTAATTTTATTGACCAGAAAAAACTATGTTTCTAAAATATAAATTGAGTTAGAAGGCGATTTGAAAAAATATTACAGATCATAAGTTTAGACAATTTTCAGCACTTTGAAATGTAATGCAATTCTAACGCACTAATTATGTGGATAAGTTAAAAGCATTTCCACAGACATTCAAGAAATTTTACTGACAAGAAAAACCAATGTTTTTAAAATTAAAATTGAGTAGAAGGCGATTTAAAAGAAAGCTGCAGATCATAAGTTTAGACAATTTTCAGCCGTTTGAAATGTATTGCAATTTTAACGCACTAATTATGTGGATAAGTTAAAAGCATTTCCAATGACTTTCAAGTAATTTTATTGACCAGAAAAAACTATGTTTCTAAAATATAAATTGAGTTAGAAGACGATTTGAAAAAATATTACAGATCATAAGTTTAGACAATTTTCAGCACTTTGAAATGTAATGCAATTCTAACGCATTAATTATGTGTATAAGTTAAAAGCATTTCCACTGACTTTCAAGTTATTTTACTGACAAGAAAAACTAATGTTTCTAAAATTAAAATTAAACACGATTTGAAAAAAAGTTGCAGATCATAAGTTTAGACAATTTTCAGCCGTTTGAAATGTATTGCAATTTTAACGCACTAATTATGTGGATAAGTTAAAAGCATTTCCAGAGACTTTCAAGTAATTTTACTGACAAGAAAAACTAATGTTTCTAAAATTAAAATTACACGATTTGAAAAAAAGTTGCAGATCATAAGTTTAGTCAATTTTCAGCTGTTTGAAATGTATTGCAATTTTAACGAACTAATTATGTGGTTAAGTTAAAAGCATTTCCACTGACTTTCAAGTAATTTTACTGACAAGAAAAACTAATGTTTCTAAAATTAAAATTAAACACGATTTGAAAAAACGTTGATGATCATAAGTTTAGACAATTTTCAGCCGTTTGAAATGTATTGCAATTTTAACGCACTAATTATGTGGATAAGTTAAAAGCATTTCCAATGACTTTCAAGTAATTTTATTGACCAGAAAAAACTATGTTTCTAAAATATAAATTGAGTTAGAAGGCGATTTGAAAAAATATTACAGATCATAAGTTTAGACAATTTTCAGCATTTTGAAATGTAATGCAATTCTAACGCACTAATTATGTGGATAAGTTAAAAGCATTTCCACAGACATTCAAGAAATTTTACTGACAAGAAAAACCAATGTTTTTAAAATTAAAATTGAGTAAAAGGCGATTTAAAAGAAAGTTGCAGATCAGAAGTTTAGACAATTTTCAGCCGTTTGAAATGTATTGCAATTTTAACGCACTAATTATGTGGATAAGTTTAAAGCATTTCCACTGACTTTCAAGTAATTTTACTGACATAAAAAACTAATGTTTCTAAAATTAAAATTAAACACGATTTGAAAAAAATTTGGAGATCATAAGTTTAGACAATTTTCAGCACTTTGAAATGTATTGCAATTTTAACGCACTAATTATGTGGATAAGTTAAAAGCATTTCCACTGACTTTCAAGTAATTTTATTGACCAGAAAAAACTATGTTTCTAAAATATAAATTGAGTTAGAAGGCGATTTGAAAAAATATTACAGATCATAAGTTTAGACAATTTTCAGCACTTTGAAATGTAATGCATTTCTAACGCATTAATTATGTGTATAAGTTAAAAGCATTTCCACTGACTTTCAAGTTATTTTACTGACAAGAAAAACTAATGTTTCTAAAATTAAAATTAAACACGATTTGAAAAAAAGTTGCAGATCATAAGTTTAGACAATTTTCAGCCGTTTGAAATGTATTGCAATTTTAACGCACTAATTATGTGGATAAGTTAAAAGCATTTCCAGAGACTTTCAAGTAATTTTACTGACAAGAAAAACTAATGTTTCTAAAATTAAAATTACACGATTTGAAAAAAAGTTGCAGATCATAAGTTTAGTCAATTTTCAGCTGTTTGAAATGTATTGCAATTTTAACGAACTAATTATGTGGTTAAGTTAAAAGCATTTCCACTGACTTTCAAGTAATTTTACTGACAAGAAAAACTAATGTTTCTAAAATTAAAATTAAACACGATTTGAAAAAACGTTGATGATCATAAGTTTAGACAATTTTCAGCCGTTTGAAATGTATTGCAATTTTAACGCACTAATTATGTGGATAAGTTAAAAGCATTTCCAATGACTTTCAAGTAATTTTATTGACCAGAAAAAACTATGTTTCTAAAATATAAATTGAGTTAGAAGGCGATTTGAAAAAATATTACAGATCATAAGTTTAGACAATTTTCAGCATTTTGAAATGTAATGCAATTCTAACGCACTAATTATGTGGATAAGTTAAAAGCATTTCCACAGACATTCAAGAAATTTTACTGACAAGAAAAACCAATGTTTTTAAAATTAAAATTGAGTAGAAGGCGATTTAAAAGAAAGCTGCAGATCATAAGTTTAGATAATTTTCAGCCGTTTGAAATGTATTGCAATTTTAACGCACTAATTATGTGGATAAGTTAAAAGCATTTCCAATGACTTTCAAGTAATTTTATTGACCAGAAAAAACTATGTTTCTAAAATATAAATTGAGTTAGAAGACGATTTGAAAAAATATTACAGATCATAAGTTTAGACAATTTTCAGCACTTTGAAATGTAATGCAATTCTAACGCATTAATTATGTGTATAAGTTAAAAGCATTTCCACTGACTTTCAAGTTATTTTACTGACAAGAAAAACTAATGTTTCTAAAATTAAAATTAAACACGATTTGAAAAAAAGTTGCAGATCATAAGTTTAGACAATTTTCAGCCGTTTGAAATGTATTGCAATTTTAACGCACTAATTATGTGGATAAGTTAAAAGCATTTCCAGAGACTTTCAAGTAATTTTACTGACAAGAAAAACTAATGTTTCTAAAATTAAAATTACACGATTTGAAAAAAAGTTGCAGATCATAAGTTTAGTCAATTTTCAGCTGTTTGAAATGTATTGCAATTTTAACGAACTAATTATGTGGTTAAGTTAAAAGCATTTCCACTGACTTTCAAGTAATTTTACTGACAAGAAAAACTAATGTTTCTAAAATTAAAATTAAACACGATTTGAAAAAACGTTGATGATCATAAGTTTAGACAATTTTCAGCCGTTTGAAATGTATTGCAATTTTAACGCACTAATTATGTGGATAAGTTAAAAGCATTTCCAATGACTTTCAAGTAATTTTATTGACCAGAAAAAACTATGTTTCTAAAATATAAATTGAGTTAGAAGGCGATTTGAAAAAATATTACAGATCATAAGTTTAGACAATTTTCAGCATTTTGAAATGTAATGCAATTCTAACGCACTAATTATGTGGATAAGTTAAAAGCATTTCCACAGACATTCAAGAAATTTTACTGACAAGAAAAACCAATGTTTTTAAAATTAAAATTGAGTAAAAGGCGATTTAAAAGAAAGTTGCAGATCAGAAGTTTAGACAATTTTCAGCCGTTTGAAATGTATTGCAATTTTAACGCACTAATTATGTGGATAAGTTTAAAGCATTTCCACTGACTTTCAAGTAATTTTACTGACATAAAAAACTAATGTTTCTAAAATTAAAATTAAACACGATTTGAAAAAAATTTGGAGATCATAAGTTTAGACAATTTTCAGCACTTTGAAATGTATTGCAATTTTAACGCACTAATTATGTGGATAAGTTAAAAGCATTTCCACTGACTTTCAAGTAATTTTATTGACCAGAAAAAACTATGTTTCTAAAATATAAATTGAGTTAGAAGGCGATTTGAAAAAATATTACAGATCATAAGTTTAGACAATTTTCAGCACTTTGAAATGTAATGCATTTCTAACGCATTAATTATGTGTATAAGTTAAAAGCATTTCCACTGACTTTCAAGTTATTTTACTGACAAGAAAAACTAATGTTTCTAAAATTAAAATTAAACACGATTTGAAAAAAAGTTGCAGATCATAAGTTTAGACAATTTTCAGCCGTTTGAAATGTATTGCAATTTTAACGCACTAATTATGTGGATAAGTTAAAAGCATTTCCAGAGACTTTCAAGTAATTTTACTGACAAGAAAAACTAATGTTTCTAAAATTAAAATTACACGATTTGAAAAAAAGTTGCAGATCATAAGTTTAGTCAATTTTCAGCTGTTTGAAATGTATTGCAATTTTAACGAACTAATTATGTGGTTAAGTTAAAAGCATTTCCACTGACTTTCAAGTAATTTTACTGACAAGAAAAACTAATGTTTCTAAAATTAAAATTAAACACGATTTGAAAAAACGTTGATGATCATAAGTTTAGACAATTTTCAGCCGTTTGAAATGTATTGCAATATTAACGCACTAATTATGTGGATAAGTTTAAAGCATTTCCACTGACTTTCAAGTAATTTTACTGACATAAAAAACTAATGTTTCTAAAATTAAAATTAAACACGATTTGAAAAAAAGTTGCAGATCATAAGTTTAAACAATTTTCAGCCGTTTGAAATGTATTGCAATTTTAACGCACTAATTATGTGGATAAGTTAAAAGCCATTCCAATGACTTTCGAGTAATTTTATTGACCAGAAAAAACTATATTTCTAAAATCAAAATTGAGTTAAAAGGCGATTTGAAAAAATATTACAGATCATAAGTTTAGACAATTTTCAGCATTTTGAAATGTAATGCAATTCTAACGCACTAATTATGTGGATAAGTTAAAAGCATTTCCACAGACATTCAAGAAATTTTACTGACAAGAAAAACCAATGTTTTTAAAATTAAAATTGAGTAAAAGGCGATTTAAAAGAAAGTTGCAGATCAGAAGTTAAGACAATTTTCAGCCGTTTGAAATGTATTGCAATTTTAACGCACTAATTATGTGGATAAGTTTAAAGCATTTCCACTGACTTTCAAGTAATTTTACTGACATAAAAAACTAATGTTTCTAAAATTAAAATTAAACACGATTTGAAAAAAATTTGGAGATCATAAGTTTAGACAATTTTCAGCACTTTGAAATGTATTGCAATTTTAACGCACTAATTATGTGGATAAGTTAAAAGCATTTCCACTGACTTTCAAGTAATTTTATTGACCAGAAAAAACTATGTTTCTAAAATATAAATTGAGTTAGAAGGCGATTTGAAAAAATATTACAGATCATAAGTTTAGACAATTTTCAGCACTTTGAAATGTAATGCATTTCTAACGCATTAATTATGTGTATAAGTTAAAAGCATTTCCACTGACTTTCAAGTTATTTTACTGACAAGAAAAACTAATGTTTCTAAAATTAAAATTAAACACGATTTCAAAAAAAGTTGCAGATCATAAGTTTAGACAATTTTCAGCCGTTTGAAATGTATTGCAATTTTAACGCACTAATTATGTGGATAAGTTAAAAGCATTTCCAGAGACTTTCAAGTAATTTTACTGACAAGAAAAACTAATGTTTCTAAAATTAAAATTACACGATTTGAAAAAAAGTTGCAGATCATAAGTTTAGTCAATTTTCAGCTGTTTGAAATGTATTGCAATTTTAACGAACTAATTATGTGGTTAAGTTAAAAGCATTTCCACTGACTTTCAAGTAATTTTACTGACAAGAAAAACTAATGTTTCTAAAATTAAAATTAAACACGATTTGAAAAAACGTTGATGATCATAAGTTTAGACAATTTTCAGCCGTTTGAAATGTATTGCAATATTAACGCACTAATTATGTGGATAAGTTTAAAGCATTTCCACTGACTTTCAAGTAATTTTACTGACATAAAAAACTAATGTTTCTAAAATTAAAATTAAACACGATTTGAAAAAAAGTTGCAGATCATAAGTTTAGACAATTTTCAGCCGTTTGAAATGTATTGCAATTTTAACGCACTAATTATGTGGATAAGTTAAAAGCATTTCCACTGACTTTCAAGTAATTTTATTGACCAGAAAAAACTATGTTTCTAAAATATAAATTGAGTTAGAAGGCGATTTGAAAAAATATTACAGATCATAAGTTTAGACAATTTTCAGCACTTTGAAATGTAATGCAATTCTAACGCACTAATTATGTGGATAAGTTAAAAGCATTTCCACAGACATTCAAGAAATTTTACTGACAAGAAAAACTAATGTTTCTAAAATTAAAATTAAACACGATTTGAAAAAAAGTTGCAGATCATAAGTTTAGACAATTTTCAGCCGTTTGAAATGTATTGCAATTTTAACGCACTAATTATGTAGATAATTTAAAAGCATTTCCACAGACTTTCATGTAATTTTACTGACAAGAAAAACTAATGTTTCTAAAATCAAAATTGAGTAGAAGGCGATTTGAAAAAAAATTGCAGATCATAAGTTTAGACTATTTTCAGCCGTTTGAAATGTATTGCAATTTTAACGCACTAATTATGTGGATAAGATAAAAGCATTTCCCGAGACTTTCAAGTAATTTTACTGACAAGAAAAACTAATGTTTCTAAAATTAAAATTAAACACGATTTGAAAAAAAGTTGCAGATCATAAGTTTAGACAATTTTCAGCCGTTTGAAATGTATTGCAATTTTAACGAACTAATTATGTGGATAAGTTAAAAGCATTTCCCGAGACTTTCAAGTAATTTTACTGACAAGAAAAACTAATGTTTCTAAAATTAAAATTAAACACGATTTGAAAAAACGTTGATGATCATAAGTTTAGACAATTTTCAGCCGTTTTAAATGTATTGCAATTTTAACGCACTAATTATGTGGATAAGTTAAAAGCATTTCCAATGACTTTCAAGTAATTTTATTGACCAGAAAAAACTATGTTTCTAAAATATAAATTGAGTTAGAAGGCGATTTGAAAAAATATTACAGATCATAAGTTTAGACAATTTTCAGCACTTTGAAATGTATTGCATATTTAACGCACTAATTATGTGGATAATTTAAAAGCATTTCCACAGACATTCAAGAAATTTTACTGACAAGAAAAACCAATGTTTTTAAAATTAAAATTGAGTAGAAGGCGATTTAAAAGAAAGTTGCAGATCATAAGTTTAGACAATTTTCAGCCGTTTGAAATGTATTGCAATTTTAACGCACTAATTATGTGGATAAGTTTAAAGCATTTCCACTGACTTTCAAGTAATTTTACTGACAAGAAAAACTAATGTTTCTAAAATTATAATTAAACACGATTTGAAAAAAATTGCAGATCATAAGTTTAGACAATTTTCAACCGTTTGAAATGTATTGCAATTTTAACGCACTAATTATGTGTATAAGTTAAAAGCATTTCCACAGCATTTCAAGTAATTTTACTGACAAGAAAAACTAATGTTTCTAAAATCAAAATTGAGTAGAAGGCGATTTGAAAAAAAATTGCAGATCATAAGTTTAGACAATTTTCAGCCGTTTGAAATGTATTGCAATTCTAACACACTAATTATGTGGATAAGTTAAAAGCATTTCCACTGACTTTCAAATAATTTTACTGACAAGAAAAACTAATGTTTCTGAAATCAAAATTGAGTAGAAGGCGATTTGAAAAAAAATTGCAGATCATAAGTTTAAACTATTTTCAGCCGTTTGAAATGTATTGCACTTTTAACGCACTAATTATGTGGATAAGTTAAAAGCATTTCCCGAGACTTTCAAGTAATTTTACGGACAAGAAAAACTAATGTTTCTAAAATTAAAATTAAACACGATTTGAAAAAAAATTGATGATCATATAAGTTTAGACAATTTTCAGCACTTTGAAATGTATTGCAATTCTAACGCACTAATTATGTGTATAAGTTAAAAGCATTTCCACTGACTTTTAAGTAATTTTACTGACAAGAAAAACTAATGTTTCTAAAATCAAAATTGAGTAGAAGGCGATTTTACAAAAATTTGGAGATCATAAGTTTAGACAATTTTCAGCCGTTTGAAATGTATTGCACTTCAAACGCACTAATTATTTGGATAAGTTAAAAGCATTTCCACTGACTTTCAAGTAATTTTACGGACAAGAAAAACTAATGTTTCTAAAATTAAAATTAAACACGATTTCAAAAAAAGTTGCAGATCATAAGTTTAGACAATTTTCAGCCGTTTGAAATGTATTGCAATTTTAACGAACTAATTATGTGGATAAGTTAAAAGCATTTCCACTGACTTTCAAGTAATTTTACTGACAAGAAAAACTAATGTTTCTAAAATCAAAATTGAGTAGAAGGTGATTTGAAAAAAAATTGCAGATCATAAGTTTAGACTATTTTCAGCCGTTTGAAATGTATTGCAATTTTAACGCACTAATTATGTGGATAAGTTTAAAGCATTTCCACTGACTTTCAAGTAATTTTACTGACAAGAAAAACTAATGTTTCTAAAATTAAAATTAAACACGATTTGAAAAAAAGTTGCAGATCATAAGTTTAGACAATTTTCAACCGTTTGAAATGTATTGCAATTTTAACGCACTAATTATGTGGATAAGTTAAAAGCCATTCCAATGACTTTCGAGTAATTTTATTGACCAGAAAAAACTATGTTTCTAAAATCAAAATTGAGTTAAAAGGCGATTTGAAAAAATATTACAGATCATAAGCTTAGACAATTTTCAGCACTTTGAAATGTATTGCAATTCTAACGCACTAATTATGTGTATAAGTTAAAAGCATTTCCACTGACTTTCAAGTTATTTTACTGACAAGAAAAACTAATGTTTCTAAAATTAAAATTAAACACGATTTCAAAAAAAGTTGCAGATCATAAGTTTAGACAATTTTCAGCCGTTTGAAATGTATTGCAATTTTAACGCACTAATTATGTGGATAAGTTAAAAGCATTTCCAGAGACTTTCAAGTAATTTTACTGACAAGAAAAACTAATGTTTCTAAAATTAAAATTACACGATTTGAAAAAAAGTTGCAGATCATAAGTTTAGTCAATTTTCAGCTGTTTGAAATGTATTGCAATTTTAACGAACTAATTATGTGGTTAAGTTAAAAGCATTTCCACTGACTTTCAAGTAATTTTACTGACAAGAAAAACTAATGTTTCTAAAATTAAAATTAAACACGATTTGAAAAAACGTTGATGATCATAAGTTTAGACAATTTTCAGCCGTTTGAAATGTATTGCAATATTAACGCACTAATTATGTGGATAAGTTTAAAGCATTTCCACTGACTTTCAAGTAATTTTACTGACATAAAAAACTAATGTTTCTAAAATTAAAATTAAACACGATTTGAAAAAAAGTTGCAGATCATAAGTTTAGACAATTTTCAGCCGTTTGAAATGTATTGCAATTTTAACGCACTAATTATGTGGATAAGTTAAAAGCATTTCCACTGACTTTCAAGTAATTTTATTGACCAGAAAAAACTATGTTTCTAAAATATAAATTGAGTTAGAAGGCGATTTGAAAAAATATTACAGATCATAAGTTTAGACAATTTTCAGCACTTTGAAATGTAATGCAATTCTAACGCACTAATTATGTGGATAAGTTAAAAGCATTTCCACAGACATTCAAGAAATTTTACTGACAAGAAAAACTAATGTTTCTAAAATTAAAATTAAACACGATTTGAAAAAAAGTTGCAGATCATAAGTTTAGACAATTTTCAGCCGTTTGAAATGTATTGCAATTTTAACGCACTAATTATGTAGATAATTTAAAAGCATTTCCACAGACTTTCATGTAATTTTACTGACAAGAAAAACTAATGTTTCTAAAATCAAAATTGAGTAGAAGGCGATTTGAAAAAAAATTGCAGATCATAAGTTTAGACTATTTTCAGCCGTTTGAAATGTATTGCAATTTTAACGCACTAATTATGTGGATAAGATAAAAGCATTTCCCGAGACTTTCAAGTAATTTTACTGACAAGAAAAACTAATGTTTCTAAAATTAAAATTAAACACGATTTGAAAAAAAGTTGCAGATCATAAGTTTAGACAATTTTCAGCCGTTTGAAATGTATTGCAATTTTAACGAACTAATTATGTGGATAAGTTAAAAGCATTTCCCGAGACTTTCAAGTAATTTTACTGACAAGAAAAACTAATGTTTCTAAAATTAAAATTAAACACGATTTGAAAAAACGTTGATGATCATAAGTTTAGACAATTTTCAGCCGTTTTAAATGTATTGCAATTTTAACGCACTAATTATGTGGATAAGTTAAAAGCATTTCCAATGACTTTCAAGTAATTTTATTGACCAGAAAAAACTATGTTTCTAAAATATAAATTGAGTTAGAAGGCGATTTGAAAAAATATTACAGATCATAAGTTTAGACAATTTTCAGCACTTTGAAATGTATTGCATATTTAACGCACTAATTATGTGGATAATTTAAAAGCATTTCCACAGACATTCAAGAAATTTTACTGACAAGAAAAACCAATGTTTTTAAAATTAAAATTGAGTAGAAGGCGATTTAAAAGAAAGTTGCAGATCATAAGTTTAGACAATTTTCAGCCGTTTGAAATGTATTGCAATTTTAACGCACTAATTATGTGGATAAGTTTAAAGCATTTCCACTGACTTTCAAGTAATTTTACTGACAAGAAAAACTAATGTTTCTAAAATTATAATTAAACACGATTTGAAAAAAATTGCAGATCATAAGTTTAGACAATTTTCAACCGTTTGAAATGTATTGCAATTTTAACGCACTAATTATGTGTATAAGTTAAAAGCATTTCCACAGCATTTCAAGTAATTTTACTGACAAGAAAAACTAATGTTTCTAAAATCAAAATTGAGTAGAAGGCGATTTGAAAAAAAATTGCAGATCATAAGTTTAGACAATTTTCAGCCGTTTGAAATGTATTGCAATTCTAACACACTAATTATGTGGATAAGTTAAAAGCATTTCCACTGACTTTCAAATAATTTTACTGACAAGAAAAACTAATGTTTCTGAAATCAAAATTGAGTAGAAGGCGATTTGAAAAAAAATTGCAGATCATAAGTTTAAACTATTTTCAGCCGTTTGAAATGTATTGCACTTTTAACGCACTAATTATGTGGATAAGTTAAAAGCATTTCCCGAGACTTTCAAGTAATTTTACGGACAAGAAAAACTAATGTTTCTAAAATTAAAATTAAACACGATTTGAAAAAAAATTGATGATCATATAAGTTTAGACAATTTTCAGCACTTTGAAATGTATTGCAATTCTAACGCACTAATTATGTGTATAAGTTAAAAGCATTTCCACTGACTTTTAAGTAATTTTACTGACAAGAAAAACTAATGTTTCTAAAATCAAAATTGAGTAGAAGGCGATTTTACAAAAATTTGGAGATCATAAGTTTAGACAATTTTCAGCCGTTTGAAATGTATTGCACTTCAAACGCACTAATTATTTGGATAAGTTAAAAGCATTTCCACTGACTTTCAAGTAATTTTACGGACAAGAAAAACTAATGTTTCTAAAATTAAAATTAAACACGATTTCAAAAAAAGTTGCAGATCATAAGTTTAGACAATTTTCAGCCGTTTGAAATGTATTGCAATTTTAACGAACTAATTATGTGGATAAGTTAAAAGCATTTCCACTGACTTTCAAGTAATTTTACAGACAAGAAAAACTAATGTTTCTAAAATCAAAATTGAGTAGAAGGTGATTTGAAAAAAAATTGCAGATCATAAGTTTAGACTATTTTCAGCCGTTTGAAATGTATTGCAATTTTAACGCACTAATTATGTGGATAACTTTAAAGCATTTCCACTGACTTTCAAGTAATTT
The DNA here is from genome assembly GCA_036924085.1 of Ariolimax columbianus. Lineage (NCBI taxonomy): Eukaryota > Metazoa > Mollusca > Gastropoda > Stylommatophora > Arionidae > Ariolimax > Ariolimax columbianus. The sequence continues at coordinate 360,633 of JAVGWX010000030.1, forward strand.
TACTGACAAGAAAAACTAATGTTTCTAAAATTAAAATTAAACACGATTTGAAAAAAAGTTGCAGATCATAAGTTTAGACAATTTTCAACCGTTTGAAATGTATTGCAATTTTAACGCACTAATTATGTGGATAAGTTAAAAGCCATTCCAATGACTTTCGAGTAATTTTATTGACCAGAAAAAACTATGTTTCTAAAATCAAAATTGAGTTAAAAGGCGATTTGAAAAAATATTACAGATCATAAGCTTAGACAATTTTCAGCACTTTGAAATGTATTGCAATTCTAACGCACTAATTATGTGTATAAGTTAAAAGCATTTCCACAGCATTTCAAGTAATTTTACTGACAAGAAAAACTAATGTTTCTAAAATCAAAATTGAGTAGAAGGCGATTTGAAAAAAAATTGCAGATCATAAGTTTAGACAATTTTCAGCCGTTTGAAATGTATTGCAATTCTAACACACTAATTATGTGGATAAGTTAAAAGCATTTCCACTGACTTTCAAGTAATTTTACTGACAAGAAAAACTAATGTTTCTGAAATCAAAATTGAGTAGAAGGCGATTTGAAAAAAAATTGCAGATCATAAGTTTAGACTATTTTCAGCACTTTGAAATGTAATGCAATTCTAACGCACTAATTATGTGGATAAGTTAAAAGCATTTCCACAGACATTCAAGAAATTTTACTGACAAGAAAAACTAATGTTTCTAAAATTAAAATTAAACACGATTTGAAAAAAAGTTGATGATCATAAGTTTAGACAATTTTCAGCCGTTTGAAATGTATTGCAATTTTAACGCACTAATTATGTAGATAAGTTAAAAGCATTTCCACAGACTTTCATGTAATTTTACTGACAAGATTTTAAAACTAATGTTTCTAAAATCAAAATTGAGTAGAAGGCGATTTGAAAAAAAATTGCAGATCATAAGTTTAGACTATTTTCAGCCGTTTGAAATGTATTGCAATTTTAACGCACTAATTATGTGGATAAGATAAAAGCATTTCCCGAGACTTTCAAGTAATTTTACTGACAAGAAAAACTAATGTTTCTAAAATTAAAATTAAACACGATTTGAAAAAAAGTTGCAGATCATAAGTTTAGACAATTTTCAGCGGTTTGAAATGTATTGCAATTTTAACGAACTAATTATGTGGATAAGTTAAAAGCATTTCCCGAGACTTTCAAGTAATTTTACTGACAAGAAAAACTAATGTTTCTAAAATTAAAATTAAACACGATTTGAAAAAACGTTGATGATCATAAGTTTAGACAATTTTCAGCCGTTTTAAATGTATTGCAATTTTAACGCACTAATTATGTGGATAAGTTAAAAGCATTTCCAATGACTTTCAAGTAATTTTATTGACCAGAAAAAACTATGTTTCTAAAATATAAATTGAGTTAGAAGGCGATTTGAAAAAATATTACAGATCATAAGTTTAGACAATTTTCAGCACTTTGAAATGTATTGCATATTTAACGCACTAATTATGTGGATAATTTAAAAGCATTTCCACAGACATTCAAGAAATTTTACTGACAAGAAAAACCAATGTTTTTAAAATTAAAATTGAGTAGAAGGCGATTTAAAAGAAAGTTGCAGATCATAAGTTTAGACAATTTTCAGCCGTTTGAAATGTATTGCAATTTTAACGCACTAATTATGTGGATAAGTTTAAAGCATTTCCACTGACTTTCAAGTAATTTTACTGACAAGAAAAACTAATGTTTCTAAAATTATAATTAAACACGATTTGAAAAAAAGTTGCAGATCATAAGTTTAGACAATTTTCAACCGTTTGAAATGTATTGCAATTTTAACGCACTAATTATGTGTATAAGTTAAAAGCATTTCCACAGCATTTCAAGTAATTTTACTGACAAGAAAAACTAATGTTTCTAAAATCAAAATTGAGTAGAAGGCGATTTGAAAAAAAATTGCAGATCATAAGTTTAGACAATTTTCAGCCGTTTGAAATGTATTGCAATTCTAACACACTAATTATGTGGATAAGTTAAAAGCATTTCCACTGACTTTCAAATAATTTTACTGACAAGAAAAACTAATGTTTCTGAAATCAAAATTGAGTAGAAGGCGATTTGAAAAAAAATTGCAGATCATAAGTTTAAACTATTTTCAGCCGTTTGAAATGTATTGCACTTTTAACGCACTAATTATGTGGATAAGTTAAAAGCATTTCCCGAGACTTTCAAGTAATTTTACGGACAAGAAAAACTAATGTTTCTAAAATTAAAATTAAACACGATTTGAAAAAAAATTGATGATCATAAGTTTAGACAATTTTCAGCACTTTGAAATGTATTGCAATTCTAACGCACTAATTATGTGTATAAGTTAAAAGCATTTCCACTGACTTTTAAGTAATTTTACTGACAAGAAAAACTAATGTTTCTAAAATCAAAATTGAGTAGAAGGCGATTTTACAAAAATTTGGAGATCATAAGTTTAGACAATTTTCAGCCGTTTGAAATGTATTGCACTTCAAACGCACTAATTATTTGGATAAGTTAAAAGCATTTCCACTGACTTTCAAGTAATTTTACGGACAAGAAAAACTAATGTTTCTAAAATTAAAATTAAACACGATTTCAAAAAAAGTTGCAGATCATAAGTTTAGACAATTTTCAGCCGTTTGAAATGTATTGCAATTTTAACGAACTAATTATGTGGATAAGTTAAAAGCATTTCCACTGACTTTCAAGTAATTTTACTGACAAGAAAAACTAATGTTTCTAAAATCAAAATTGAGTAGAAGGTGATTTGAAAAAAAATTGCAGATCATAAGTTTAGACTATTTTCAGCCGTTTGAAATGTATTGCAATTTTAACGCACTAATTATGTGGATAAGTTTAAAGCATTTCCACTGACTTTCAAGTAATTTTACTGACAAGAAAAACTAATGTTTCTAAAATTAAAATTAAACACGATTTGAAAAAAAGTTGCAGATCATAAGTTTAGACAATTTTCAACCGTTTGAAATGTATTGCAATTTTAACGCACTAATTATGTGGATAAGTTAAAAGCCATTCCAATGACTTTCGAGTAATTTTATTGACCAGAAAAAACTATGTTTCTAAAATCAAAATTGAGTTAAAAAGCGATTTGAAAAAATATTACAGATCATAAACTTAGACAATTTTCAGCACTTTGAAATGTATTGCAATTCTAACGCACTAATTATGTGTATAAGTTAAAAGCATTTCCACAGCATTTCAAGTAATTTTACTGACAAGAAAAACTAATGTTTCTAAAATCAAAATTGAGTAGAAGGCGATTTGAAAAAAAATTGCAGATCATAAGTTTAGACAATTTTCAGCCGTTTGAAATGTATTGCAATTCTAACACACTAATTATGTGGATAAGTTAAAAGCATTTCCACTGACTTTCAAGTAATTTTACTGACAAGAAAAACTAATGTTTCTGAAATCAAAATTGAGTAGAAGGCGATTTGAAAAAAAATTGCAGATCATAAGTTTAGACTATTTTCAGCACTTTGAAATGTAATGCAATTCTAACGCACTAATTATGTGGATAAGTTAAAAGCATTTCCACAGACATTCAAGAAATTTTACTGACAAGAAAAACTAATGTTTCTAAAATTAAAATTAAACACGATTTGAAAAAAAGTTGATGATCATAAGTTTAGACAATTTTCAGCCGTTTGAAATGTATTGCAATTTTAACGCACTAATTATGTAGATAAGTTAAAAGCATTTCCACAGACTTTCATGTAATTTTACTGACAAGATTTTAAAACTAATGTTTCTAAAATCAAAATTGAGTAGAAGGCGATTTGAAAAAAAATTGCAGATCATAAGTTTAGACTATTTTCAGCCGTTTGAAATGTATTGCAATTTTAACGCACTAATTATGTGGATAAGATAAAAGCATTTCCCGAGACTTTCAAGTAATTTTACTGACAAGAAAAACTAATGTTTCTAAAATTAAAATTAAACACGATTTGAAAAAAAGTTGCAGATCATAAGTTTAGACAATTTTAAGCGGTTTGAAATGTATTGCAATTTTAACGAACTAATTATGTGGATAAGTTAAAAGCATTTCCCGAGACTTTCAAGTAATTTTACTGACAAGAAAAACTAATGTTTCTAAAATTAAAATTAAACACGATTTGAAAAAACGTTGATGATCATAAGTTTAGACAATTTTCAGCCGTTTTAAATGTATTGCAATTTTAACGCACTAATTATGTGGATAAGTTAAAAGCATTTCCAATGACTTTCAAGTAATTTTATTGACCAGAAAAAACTATGTTTCTAAAATATAAATTGAGTTAGAAGGCGATTTGAAAAAATATTACAGATCATAAGTTTAGACAATTTTCAGCACTTTGAAATGTATTGCATATTTAACGCACTAATTATGTGGATAATTTAAAAGCATTTCCACAGACATTCAAGAAATTTTACTGACAAGAAAAACCAATGTTTTTAAAATTAAAATTGAGTAGAAGGCGATTTAAAAGAAAGTTGCAGATCATAAGTTTAGACAATTTTCAGCCGTTTGAAATGTATTGCAATTTTAACGCACTAATTATGTGGATAAGTTTAAAGCATTTCCACTGACTTTCAAGTAATTTTACTGACAAGAAAAACTAATGTTTCTAAAATTATAATTAAACACGATTTGAAAAAAAGTTGCAGATCATAAGTTTAGACAATTTTCAACCGTTTGAAATGTATTGCAATTTTAACGCACTAATTATGTGTATAAGTTAAAAGCATTTCCACAGCATTTCAAGTAATTTTACTGACAAGAAAAACTAATGTTTCTAAAATCAAAATTGAGTAGAAGGCGATTTGAAAAAAAATTGCAGATCATAAGTTTAGACAATTTTCAGCCGTTTGAAATGTATTGCAATTCTAACACACTAATTATGTGGATAAGTTAAAAGCATTTCCACTGACTTTCAAATAATTTTACTGACAAGAAAAACTAATGTTTCTGAAATCAAAATTGAGTAGAAGGCGATTTGAAAAAAAATTGCAGATCATAAGTTTAAACTATTTTCAGCCGTTTGAAATGTATTGCACTTTTAACGCACTAATTATGTGGATAAGTTAAAAGCATTTCCCGAGACTTTCAAGTAATTTTACGGACAAGAAAAACTAATGTTTCTAAAATTAAAATTAAACACGATTTCAAAAAAAGTTGCAGATCATAAGTTTAGACAATTTTCAGCCGTTTGAAATGTATTGCAATTTTAACGAACTAATTATGTGGATAAGTTAAAAGCATTTCCACTGACTTTCAAGTAATTTTACTGACAAGAAAAACTAATGTTTCTAAAATCAAAATTGAGTAGAAGGTGATTTGAAAAAAAATTGCAGATCATAAGTTTAGACTATTTTCAGCCGTTTGAAATGTATTGCAATTTTAACGCACTAATTATGTGGATAAGTTTAAAGCATTTCCACTGACTTTCAAGTAATTTTACTGACAAGAAAAACTAATGTTTCTAAAATTAAAATTAAACACGATTTGAAAAAAAGTTGCAGATCATAAGTTTAGACAATTTTCAACCGTTTGAAATGTATTGCAATTTTAACGCACTAATTATGTGGATAAGTTAAAAGCCATTCCAATGACTTTCGAGTAATTTTATTGACCAGAAAAAACTATGTTTCTAAAATCAAAATTGAGTTAAAAGGCGATTTGAAAAAATATTACAGATCATAAGCTTAGACAATTTTCAGCACTTTGAAATGTATTGCAATTCTAACGCACTAATTATGTGTATAAGTTAAAAGCATTTCCACAGCATTTCAAGTAATTTTACTGACAAGAAAAACTAATGTTTCTAAAATCAAAATTGAGTAGAAGGCGATTTGAAAAAAAATTGCAGATCATAAGTTTAGACAATTTTCAGCCGTTTGAAATGTATTGCAATTCTAACACACTAATTATGTGGATAAGTTAAAAGCATTTCCACTGACTTTCAAGTAATTTTACTGACAAGAAAAACTAATGTTTCTGAAATCAAAATTGAGTAGAAGGCGATTTGAAAAAAAATTGCAGATCATAAGTTTAGACTATTTTCAGCACTTTGAAATGTAATGCAATTCTAACGCACTAATTATGTGGATAAGTTAAAAGCATTTCCACAGACATTCAAGAAATTTTACTGACAAGAAAAACTAATGTTTCTAAAATTAAAATTAAACACGATTTGAAAAAAATTTGGAGATCATAAGTTTAGACAATTTTCAGCCGTTTGAAATGTATTGCACTTTTAACGAACTAATTATGTGGATAAGTTAAAAGCATTTCCACTGACTTTCAAGTAATTTTACTGACAAGAAAAACTAATGTTTCTGAAATCAAAATTGAGTAGAAGGCGATTTGAAAAAAAATTGCAGATCATAAGTTTAGACTATTTTCAGCCGTTTGAAATGTATTGCAATTTTAACGCACTAATTATGTGGATAAGATAAAAGCATTTCCACAGACTTTCATGTAATTTTACTGACAAGATTTTAAAACTAATGTTTCTAAAATCAAAATTGAGTAGAAGGCGATTTGAAAAAAAATTGCAGATCATAAGTTTAGACTATTTTCAGCCGTTTGAAATGTATTGCAATTTTAACGCACTAATTATGTGGATAAGATAAAAGCATTTCCCGAGACTTTCAAGTAATTTTACTGACAAGAAAAACTAATGTTTCTAAAATTAAAATTAAACACGATTTGAAAAAAAGTTGCAGATCATAAGTTTAGACAATTTTCAGCGGTTTGAAATGTATTGCAATTTTAACGAACTAATTATGTGGATAAGTTAAAAGCATTTCCCGAGACTTTCAAGTAATTTTACTGACAAGAAAAACTAATGTTTCTAAAATTAAAATTAAACACGATTTGAAAAAACGTTGATGATCATAAGTTTAGACAATTTTCAGCCGTTTTAAATGTATTGCAATTTTAACGCACTAATTATGTGGATAAGTTAAAAGCATTTCCAATGACTTTCAAGTAATTTTATTGACCAGAAAAAACTATGTTTCTAAAATATAAATTGAGTTAGAAGGCGATTTGAAAAAATATTACAGATCATAAGTTTAGACAATTTTCAGCACTTTGAAATGTATTGCATATTTAACGCACTAATTATGTGGATAATTTAAAAGCATTTCCACAGACATTCAAGAAATTTTACTGACAAGAAAAACCAATGTTTTTAAAATTAAAATTGAGTAGAAAGCGATTTAAAAGAAAGTTGCAGATCATAAGTTTAGACAATTTTCAGCCGTTTGAAATGTATTGCAATTTTAACGCACTAATTATGTGGATAAGTTTAAAGCATTTCCACTGACTTTCAAGTAATTTTACTGACAAGAAAAACTAATGTTTCTAAAATTAAAATTAAACACGATTTGAAAAAAAGTTGCAGATCATAAGTTTAGACAATTTTCAACCGTTTGAAATGTATTGCAATTTTAACGCACTAATTATGTGGATAAGTTAAAAGCCATTCCAATGACTTTCGAGTAATTTTATTGACCAGAAAAAACTATGTTTCTAAAATCAAAGTTGAGTTAAAAGGCGATTTGAAAAAATATTACAGATCATAAGCTTAGACAATTTTCAGCACTTTGAAATGTATTGCAATTCTAACGCACTAATTATGTGTATAAGTTAAAAGCATTTCCACAGCATTTCAAGTAATTTTACTGACAAGAAAAACTAATGTTTCTAAAATCAAAATTGAGTAGAAGGCGATTTGAAAAAAAATTGCAGATCATAAGTTTAGACAATTTTCAGCCGTTTGAAATGTATTGCAATTCTAACATACTAATTATGTGGATAAGTTAAAAGCATTTCCACTGACTTTCAAATAATTTTACTGACAAGAAAAACTAATGTTTCTGAAATCAAAATTGAGTAGAAGGCGATTTTACAAAAATTTGGAGATCATAAATTTAGACAATTTTCAGCACTTTGAAATGTATTGCACTTTTAACGCACTAATTATTTGGATAAGTTAAAAGCATTTCCACTGACTTTCAAGTAATTTTACGGACAAGAAAAACTAATGTTTCTAAAATTAAAATTAAATACGATTTCAAAAAAAGTTGCAGATCATAAGTTTAGACAATTTTCAGCCGTTTGAAATGTATTGCAATTTTAACGAACTAATTATGTGGATAAGTTAAAAGCATTTCCACTGACTTTCAAGTAATTTTACTGACAAGAAAAACTAATGTTTCTAAAATTAAAATTAAACACGATTTGAAAAAAAGTTGATGATCATAAGTTTAGACAATTTTCAGCCGTTTGAAATGTATTGCAATTCTTACGCACTAATTATATGGATAAGTTATAAGCATTTCCAATGACTTTCAAGTAATTTTACTGACAAGAAAAACTAATGTTTCTAAAATTAAAATTAAACACGATTTGAAAAAAATTTGGAGATCATAAGTTTAGACAATTTTCAGCCGTTTGAAATGTATTGCACTTTTAACGAACTAATTATGTGGATAAGTTAAAAGCATTTCCACTGACTTTCAAGTAATTTTACTGACAAGAAAAACTAATGTTTCTGAAATCAAAATTGAGTAGAAGGCGATTTGAAAAAAAATTGCAGATCATAAGTTTAGACTATTTTCAGCCGTTTGAAATGTATTGCAATTTTAACGCACTAATTATGTGGATAAGATAAAAGCATTTCCCGAGACTTTCAAGTAATTTTACTGACAAGAAAAACTAATGTTTCTAAAATTAAAATTAAACACGATTTGAAAAAAAGTTGCAGATCATAAGTTTAGACAATTTTCAGCCGTTTGAAATGTATTGCAATTTTAACGAACTAATTATGTGGATAAGTTAAAAGCATTTCCCGAGACTTTCAAGTAATTTTACTGACAAGAAAAACTAATGTTTCTAAAATTAAAATTAAACACGATTTGAAAAAACGTTGATGATCATAAGTTTAGACAATTTTCAGCCGTTTGAAATGTATTGCAATTTTAACGCACTAATTATGTGGATAAGTTAAAAGCATTTCCACTGACTTTCAAGTAATTTTATTGACCAGAAAAAACTATGTTTCTAAAATATAAATTGAGTTAGAAGGCGATTTGAAAAAATATTACAGATCATAAGTTTAGACAATTTTCAGCATTTTGAAATGTAATGCAATTCTAACGCACTAATTATGTGTATAAGTTAAAAGCATTTCCACTGACTTTCAAGTAATTTTAATGACAAGAAAAACTAATGTTTCTGAAATCAAAATTGAGTAGAAGGCGATTTTACAAAAATTTGGAGATCATAAGTTTAGACAATTTTCAGCCGTTTGAAATGTATTGCACTTCAAACGCACAAATTATTTGGATAAGTTAAAAGCATTTCCACTGACTTTCAAGTAATTTTACTGACAAGAAAAACTAATGTTTCTAAAATTAAAATTAAACACGATTTGAAAAAAAGTTGCAGATCATAAGTTTAGACAATTTTCAACCGTTTGAAATGTATTGCAATTTTAACGCACTAATTATGTGGATAAGTTAAAAGCCATTCCAATGACTTTCGAGTAATTTTATTGACCAGAAAAAACTATGTTTCTAAAATCAAAGTTGAGTTAAAAGGCGATTTGAAAAAATATTACAGATCATAAGCTTAGACAATTTTCAGCACTTTGAAATGTATTGCAATTCGAACGCACTAATTATGTGTATAAGTTAAAAGCATTTCCACAGCATTTCAAGTAATTTTACTGACAAGAAAAACTAATGTTTCTAAAATCAAAATTGAGTAGAAGGCGAATTGAAAAAAAATTGCAGATCATAAGTTTAGACAATTTTCAGCCGTTTGAAATGTATTGCAATTCTAACACACTAATTATGTGGATAAGTTAAAAGCATTTCCACTGACTTTCAAATAATTTTACTGACAAGAAAAACTAATGTTTCTGAAATCAAAATTGAGTAGAAGGCGATTTGAAAAAAAATTGCAGATCATAAGTTTAAACTATTTTCAGCCGTTTGAAATGTATTGCACTTTTAACGCACTAATTATGTGGATAAGTTAAAAGCATTTCCCGAGACTTTCAAGTAATTTTACGGACAAGAAAAACTAATGTTTCTAAAATTAAAATTAAACAGGATTTGAAAAAAAGTTGATGATCATAAGTTTAGACAATTTTCAGCACTTTGAAATGTATTGCAATTCTAACGCACTAATTATGTGTATAAGTTAAAAGCATTTCCACTGACTTTCAAGTAATTTTACTGACAAGAAAAACTAATTTTTCTGAAATCAAAATTGAGTAGAAGGCGATTTTACAAAAATTTGGAGATCATAAGTTTAGACAATTTTCAGCCGTTTGAAATGTATTGCACTTCAAACGCACTAATTATTTGGATAAGTTAAAAGCATTTCCACTGACTTTCAAGTAATTTTACGGACAAGAAAAACTAATGTTTCTAAAATTAAAATTAAACACGATTTCAAAAAAAATTGCAGATCATAAGTTTAGACAATTTTCAGCCGTTTGAAATGTATTGCAATTTTAACGAACTAATTATGTGGATAAGTTAAAAGCATTTCCACTGACTTTCAAGTAATTTTACTGACAAGAAAAACTAATGTTTCTAAAATTAAAATTAAACACGATTTGAAAAAAAGTTGATGATCATAAGTTTAGACAATTTTCAGCACTTTGAAATGTATTGCAATTCTAACGCACTAATTATGTGTATAAGTTAAAAGCATTTCCACTGACTTTCAAGTAATTTTACTGACAAGAAAAACTAATGTTTCTAAAATCAAAATTGAGTAGAAGGTGATTTGAAAAAAAATTGCAGATCATAAGTTTAGACTATTTTCAGCCGTTTGAAATGTATTGCAATTTTAACGCACTAATTAATTGGATAAGTTTAAAGCATTTCCACTGACTTTCAAGTAATTTTACTGACAAGAAAAACTAATGTTTCTAAAATTAAAATTAAACACGATTTGAAAAAAAGTTGCAGATCATAAGTTTAGACAATTTTCAACCGTTTGAAATGTATTGCAATTTTAACGCACTAATTATGTGGATAAGTTAAAAGCCATTCCAATGACTTTCGAGTAATTTTATTGACCAGAAAAAACTATGTTTCTAAAATCAAAATTGAGTTAAAAGGCGATTTGAAAAAATATTACAGATCATAAGCTTAGACAATTTTCAGCACTTTGAAATGTATTGCAATTCTAACGCACTAATTATGTGTATAAGTTAAAAGCATTTCCACAGCATTTCAAGTAATTTTACTGACAAGAAAAACTAATGTTTCTAAAATCAAAATTGAGTAGAAGGCGATTTGAAAAAAAATTGCAGATCATAAGTTTAGACAATTTTCAGCCGTTTGAAATGTATTGCAATTCTAACACACTAATTATGTGGATAAGTTAAAAGCATTTCCACTGACTTTCAAGGAATTTTACTGACAAGAAAAACTAATGTTTCTGAAATTAAAATTGAGTAGAAGGCGATTTGAAAAAAAATTGCAGATCATGTTTAAACTATTTTCAGCCGTTTGAAATGTATTGCACTTTTAACGCACTAATTATGTGGATAAGTTAAAAGCATTTCCCGAGACTTTCAAGTAATTTTACGGACAAGAAAAACTAATGTTTCTAAAATTAAAATTAAACACGATTTGAAAAAACGTTGATGATCATAAGTTTAGACAATTTTCAGCCGTTTGAAATGTATTGCAATTTGAACGCACTAATTATGTGGATAAGTTAAAAGCATTTCCAATGACTTTCAAGTAATTTTATTGACCAGAAAAAACTATGTTTCTAAAATATAAATTGAGTTAGAAGGCGATTTGAAAAAATATTACAGATCATAAGTTTAGACAATTTTCAGCACTTTGAAATGTAATGCAATTCTAACGCACTAATTATGTGTATAAGTTAAAAGCATTTCCACTGACTTTCAAGTAATTTTAATAACAAGAAAAACTATTGTTTCTGAAATCAAAATTGAGTAAGAAGGCGATTTTACAAAAATTTGGAGATCATAAATTTAGACAATTTTCAGCACTTTGAAATGTATTGCACTTTTAACGCACTAATTATTTGGATAAGTTAAAAGCATTTCCACTGACTTTCAAGTAATTTTACGGACAAGAAAAACTAATGTTTCTAAAATTAAAATTAAATACGATTTCAAAAAAAGTTGCAGATCATAAGTTTAGACAATTTTCAGCCGTTTGAAATGTATTGCAATTTTAACGAACTAATTATGTGGATAAGTTAAAAGCATTTCCACTGACTTTCAAGTAATTTTACTGACAAGAAAAACTAATGTTTCTAAAATTAAAATTAAACACGATTTGAAAAAAAGTTGATGATCATAAGTTTAGACAATTTTCAGCCGTTTGAAATGTATTGCAATTCTTACGCACTAATTATATGGATAAGTTAAAAGCATTTCCAATGACTTTCAAGTAATTTTACTGACAAGAAAAACTAATGTTTCTAAAATTAAAATTAAACACGATTTGAAAAAAATTTGGAGATCATAAGTTTAGACAATTTTCAGCCGTTTGAAATGTATTGCACTTTTAACGAACTAATTATTTGGATAAGTTAAAAGCATTTCCACTGACTTTCAAGTAATTTTACTGACAAGAAAAACTAATGTTTCTGAAATCAAAATTGAGTAGAAGGCGATTTGAAAAAAAATTGCAGATCATAAGTTTAGACTATTTTCAGCCGTTTGAAATGTATTGCAATTTTAACGCACTAATTATGTGGATAAGATAAAAGCATTTCCCGAGACTTTCAAGTAATTTTACTGACAAGAAAAACTAATGTTTCTAAAATTAAAATTAAACACGATTTGAAAAAAAGTTGCAGATCATAAGTTTAGACAATTTTCAGCCGTTTGAAATGTATTGCAATTTTAACGAACTAATTATGTGGATAAGTTAAAAGCATTTCCCGAGACTTTCAAGTAATTTTACTGACAAGAAAAACTAATGTTTCTAAAATTAAAATTAAACACGATTTGAAAAAACGTTGATGATCATAAGTTTAGACAATTTTCAGCCGTTTGAAATGTATTGCAATTTTAACGCACTAATTATGTGGATAAGTTAAAAGCATTTCCACTGACTTTCAAGTAATTTTATTGACCAGAAAAAACTATGTTTCTAAAATATAAATTGAGTTAGAAGGCGATTTGAAAAAATATTACAGATCATAAGTTTAGACAATTTTCAGCATTTTGAAATGTAATGCAATTCTAACGCACTAATTATGTGTATAAGTTAAAAGCATTTCCACTGACTTTCAAGTAATTTTAATGACAAGAAAAACTAATGTTTCTGAAATCAAAATTGAGTAGAAGGCGATTTTACAAAAATTTGGAGATCATACGTTTAGACAATTTTCAGCCGTTTGAAATGTATTGCACTTCAAACGCACTAATTATTTGGATAAGTTAAAAGCATTTCCACTGACTTTCAAGTAATTTTACTGACAAGAAAAACTAATGTTTCTAAAATTAAAATTAAACACGATTTAAAAAAAAGTTGATGATCATAAGTTTAGACAATTTTCAGCACTTTGAAATGTATTGCAATTCTAACGCACTAATTATGTGTATAAGTTAAAAGCATTTCCACAGCATTTCAAGTAATTTTACTGACAAGAAAAACTAATGTTTCTAAAATCAAAATTGAGTAGGCGATTTGAAAAAAAATTGCAGATCATAAGTTTAGACTATTTTCAGCCGTTTGAAATGTATTGCAATTCTAACACACTAATTATGTGGATAAGTTAAAAGCATTTCCACTGACTTTCAAGTAATTTTACTGACAAGAAAAACTAATGTTTCTGAAATCAAAATTCAGTAGAAGGCGATTTGAAAAAAAATTGCAGATCATAAGTTTAGACTATTTTCAGCCGTTTGAAATGTATTGCACTTTTAACGCACTAATTATGTGGATAAGTTAAAAGCATTTCCCGAGACTTTCAAGTAATTTTACGGACAAGAAAAACTAATGTTTCTAAAATTAAAATTAAATACGATTTCAAAAAAAGTTGCAGATCATAAGTTTAGACAATTTTCAGCCGTTTGAAATGTATTGCAATTTTAACGAACTAATTATGTGGATAAGTTAAAAGCATTTCCACTGACTTTCAAGTAATTTTACTGACAAGAAAAACTAATGTTTCTAAAATTAAAATTAAACACGATTTGAAAAAAAGTTCATGATCATAAGTTTAGACAATTTTCAGCCGTTTGAAATGTATTGCAATTCTTACGCACTAATTATATGGATAAGTTAAAAGCATTTCCAATGACTTTCAAGTAATTTTACTGACAAGAAAAACTAATGTTTCTAAAATTAAAATTAAACACGATTTGAAAAAAATTTGGAGATCATAAGTTTAGAGAATTTTCAGCCGTTTGAAATGTATTGCACTTTTAACGAACTAATTATGTGGATAAGTTAAAAGCATTTCCACTGACTTTCAAGTAATTTTACTGACAAGAAAAACTAATGTTTCTGAAATCAAAATTGAGTAGAAGGCGATTTGAAAAAAAATTGCAGATCATAAGTTTAGACTATTTTCAGCCGTTTGAAATGTCTTGCACTTTTAACGCACTAATTTTGTGGATAAGTTAAAAGCATTTCCCGAGACTTTCAAGTAATTTTACGGACAAGAAAAACTAATGTTTCTAAAATTAAAATTAAACACGATTTGAAAAAAAGTTGATGATCATAAGTTTAGACAATTTTCAGCACTTTGAAATGTATTGCAATTCTAACGCACTAATTATGTGTATAAGTTAAAAGCATTTCCACTGACTTTCAAGTAATTTTACTGACAAGAAAAACTAATGTTTCTAAAATCAAAATTGAGTAGAAGGTGATTTGAAAAAAAATTGCAGATCATAAGTTTAGACTATTTTCAGCCGTTTGAAATGTATTGCAATTTTAACGCACTAATTATGTGGATAAGATAAAAGCATTTCCCGAGACTTTCAAGTAATTTTACTGACAAGAAAAACTAATGTTTCTAAAATTAAAATTAAACACGATTTGAAAAAAAGTTGCAGATCATAAGTTTAGACAATTTTCAGCCGTTTGAAATGTATTGCAATTTTAACGAACTAATTATGTGGATAAGTTAAAAGCATTTCCCGAGACTTTCAAGTAATTTTACTGACAAGAAAAACTAATGTTTCTAAAATTAAAATTAAACACGATTTGAAAAAACGTTGATGATCATAAGTTTAGACAATTTTCAGCCGTTTTAAATGTATTGCAATTTTAACGCACTAATTATGTGGATAAGTTAAAAGCATTTCCAATGACTTTCAAGTAATTTTATTGACCAGAAAAAACTATGTTTCTAAAATATAAATTGAGTTAGAAGGCGATTTGAAAAAATATTACAGATCATAAGTTTAGACAATTTTCAGCACTTTGAAATGTATTGCATATTTAACGCACTAATTATGTGGATAATTTAAAAGCATTTCCACAGACATTCAAGAAATTTTACTGACAAGAAAAACCAATGTTTTTAAAATTAAAATTGAGTAGAAGGCGATTTAAAAGAAAGTTGCAGATCATAAGTTTAGACAATTTTCAGCCGTTTGAAATGTATTGCAATTTTAACGCACTAATTATGTGGATAAGTTTAAAGCATTTCCACTGACTTTCAAGTAATTTTACTGACAAGAAAAACTAATGTTTCTAAAATTATAATTAAACACGATTTGAAAAAAAGTTGCAGATCATAAGTTTAGACAATTTTCAACCGTTTGAAATGTATTGCAATTTTAACGCACTAATTATGTGTATAAGTTAAAAGCATTTCCACAGCATTTCAAGTAATTTTACTGACAAGAAAAACTAATGTTTCTAAAATCAAAATTGAGTAGAAGGCGATTTGAAAAAAAATTGCAGATCATAAGTTTAGACAATTTTCAGCCGTTTGAAATGTATTGCAATTCTAACACACTAATTATGTGGATAAGTTAAAAGCATTTCCACTGACTTTCAAATAATTTTACTGACAAGAAAAACTAATGTTTCTGAAATCAAAATTGAGTAGAAGGCGATTTGAAAAAAAATTGCAGATCATAAGTTTAAACTATTTTCAGCCGTTTGAAATGTATTGCACTTTTAACGCACTAATTATGTGGATAAGTTAAAAGCATTTCCCGAGACTTTCAAGTAATTTTACGGACAAGAAAAACTAATGTTTCTAAAATTAAAATTAAACACGATTTGAAAAAAAATTGATGATCATAAGTTTAGACAATTTTCAGCACTTTGAAATGTATTGCAATTCTAACGCACTAATTATGTGTATAAGTTAAAAGCATTTCCACTGACTTTTAAGTAATTTTACTGACAAGAAAAACTAATGTTTCTAAAATCAAAATTGAGTAGAAGGCGATTTTACAAAAATTTGGAGATCATAAGTTTAGACAATTTTCAGCCGTTTGAAATGTATTGCACTTCAAACGCACTAATTATTTGGATAAGTTAAAAGCATTTCCACTGACTTTCAAGTAATTTTACGGACAAGAAAAACTAATGTTTCTAAAATTAAAATTAAACACGATTTGAAAAAAAGTTGCAGATCATAAGTTTAGACAATTTTCAACCGTTTGAAATGTATTGCAATTTTAACGCACTAATTATGTGGATAAGTTAAAAGCCATTCCAATGACTTTCGAGTAATTTTATTGACCAGAAAAAACTATGTTTCTAAAATCAAAATTGAGTTAAAAGGCGATTTGAAAAAATATTACAGATCATAAGCTTAGACAATTTTCAGCACTTTGAAATGTATTGCAATTCTAACGCACTAATTATGTGTATAAGTTAAAAGCATTTCCACAGCATTTCAAGTAATTTTACTGACAAGAAAAACTAATGTTTCTAAAATCAAAATTGAGTAGAAGGCGATTTGAAAAAAAATTGCAGATCATAAGTTTAGACAATTTTCAGCCGTTTGAAATGTATTGCAATTCTAACACACTAATTATGTGGATAAGTTAAAAGCATTTCCACTGACTTTCAAGTAATTTTACTGACAAGAAAAACTAATGTTTCTGAAATCAAAATTGAGTAGAAGGCGATTTGAAAAAAAATTGCAGATCATAAGTTTAGACTATTTTCAGCACTTTGAAATGTAATGCAATTCTAACGCACTAATTATGTGGATAAGTTAAAAGCATTTCCACAGACATTCAAGAAATTTTACTGACAAGAAAAACTAATGTTTCTAAAATTAAAATTAAACACGATTTGAAAAAAAGTTGATGATCATAAGTTTAGACAATTTTCAGCCGTTTGAAATGTATTGCAATTTTAACGCACTAATTATGTAGATAAGTTAAAAGCATTTCCACAGACTTTCATGTAATTTTACTGACAAGATTTTAAAACTAATGTTTCTAAAATCAAAATTGAGTAGAAGGCGATTTGAAAAAAAATTGCAGATCATAAGTTTAGACTATTTTCAGCCGTTTGAAATGTATTGCAATTTTAACGCACTAATTATGTGGATAAGATAAAAGCATTTCCCGAGACTTTCAAGTAATTTTACTGACAAGAAAAACTAATGTTTCTAAAATTAAAATTAAACACGATTTGAAAAAAAGTTGCAGATCATAAGTTTAGACAATTTTCAGCGGTTTGAAATGTATTGCAATTTTAACGAACTAATTATGTGGATAAGTTAAAAGCATTTCCCGAGACTTTCAAGTAATTTTACTGACAAGAAAAACTAATGTTTCTAAAATTAAAATTAAACACGATTTGAAAAAACGTTGATGATCATAAGTTTAGACAATTTTCAGCCGTTTTAAATGTATTGCAATTTTAACGCACTAATTATGTGGATAAGTTAAAAGCATTTCCAATGACTTTCAAGTAATTTTATTGACCAGAAAAAACTATGTTTCTAAAATATAAATTGAGTTAGAAGGCGATTTAAAAAAATATTACAGATCATAAGTTTAGACAATTTTCAGCACTTTGAAATGTATTGCATATTTAACGCACTAATTATGTGGATAATTTAAAAGCATTTCCACAGACATTCAAGAAATTTTACTGACAAGAAAAACCAATGTTTTTAAAATTAAAATTGAGTAGAAGGCGATTTAAAAGAAAGTTGCAGATCATAAGTTTAGACAATTTTCAGCCGTTTGAAATGTATTGCAATTTTAACGCACTAATTATGTGGATAAGTTTAAAGCATTTCCACTGACTTTCAAGTAATTTTACTGACAAGAAAAACTAATGTTTCTAAAATTAAAATTAAACACGATTTGAAAAAAAGTTGCAGATCATAAGTTTAGACAATTTTCAACCGTTTGAAATGTATTGCAATTTTAACGCACTAATTATGTGGATAAGTTAAAAGCCATTCCAATGACTTTCGAGTAATTTTATTGACCAGAAAAAACTATGTTTCTAAAATCAAAGTTGAGTTAAAAGGCGATTTGAAAAAATATTACAGATCATAAGCTTAGACAATTTTCAGCACTTTGAAATGTATTGCAATTCTAACGCACTAATTATGTGTATAAGTTAAAAGCATTTCCACCGCATTTCAAGTAATTTTACTGACAAGAAAAACTAATGTTTCTAAAATCAAAATTGAGTAGAAGGCGATTTGAAAAAAAATTCCAGATCATAAGTTTAGACAATTTTCAGCCGTTTGAAATGTATTGCAATTCTAACATACTAATTATGTGGATAAGTTAAAAGCATTTCCACTGACTTTCAAATAATTTTACTGACAAGAAAAACTAATGTTTCTGAAATTAAAATTGAGTAGAAGGCGATTTGAAAAAAAATTGCAGATCATGTTTAAACTATTTTCAGCCGTTTGAAATGTATTGCACTTTTAACGCACTAATTATGTGGATAAGTTAAAAGCATTTCCCGAGACTTTCAAGTAATTTTACGGACAAGAAAAACTAATGTTTCTAAAATTAAAATTAAACACGATTTGAAAAAACGTTGATGATCATAAGTTTAGACAATTTTCAGCCGTTTGAAATGTATTGCAATTTGAACGCACTAATTATGTGGATAAGTTAAAAGCATTTCCAATGACTTTCAAGTAATTTTATTGACCAGAAAAAACTATGTTTCTAAAATATAAATTGAGTTAGAAGGCGATTTGAAAAAATATTACAGATCATAAGTTTAGACAATTTTCAGCACTTTGAAATGTAATGCAATTCTAACGCACTAATTATGTGTATAAGTTAAAAGCATTTCCACTGACTTTCAAGTAATTTTAATAACAAGAAAAACTAATGTTTCTGAAATCAAAATTGAGTAGAAGGCGATTTTACAAAAATTTGGAGATCATAAATTTAGACAATTTTCAGCACTTTGAAATGTATTGCACTTTTAACGCACTAATTATTTGGATAAGTTAAAAGCATTTCCACTGACTTTCAAGTAATTTTACGGACAAGAAAAACTAATGTTTCTAAAATTAAAATTAAATACGATTTCAAAAAAAGTTGCAGATCATAAGTTTAGACAATTTTCAGCCGTTTGAAATGTATTGCAATTTTAACGAACTAATTATGTGGATAAGTTAAAAGCATTTCCACTGACTTTCAAGTAATTTTACTGACAAGAAAAACTAATGTTTCTAAAATTAAAATTAAACACGATTTGAAAAAAAGTTGATGATCATAAGTTTAGACAATTTTCAGCCGTTTGAAATGTATTGCAATTCTTACGCACTAATTATATGGATAAGTTAAAAGCATTTCCAATGACTTTCAAGTAATTTTACTGACAAGAAAAACTAATGTTTCTAAAATTAAAATTAAACACGATTTGAAAAAAATTTGGAGATCATAAGTTTAGACAATTTTCAGCCGTTTGAAATGTATTGCACTTTTAACGAACTAATTATTTGGATAAGTTAAAAGCATTTCCACTGACTTTCAAGTAATTTTACTGACAAGAAAAACTAATGTTTCTGAAATCAAAATTGAGTAGAAGGCGATTTGAAAAAAAATTGCAGATCATAAGTTTAGACTATTTTCAGCCGTTTGAAATGTATTGCAATTTTAACGCACTAATTATGTGGATAAGATAAAAGCATTTCCCGAGACTTTCAAGTAATTTTACTGACAAGAAAAACTAATGTTTCTAAAATTAAAATTAAACACGATTTGAAAAAAAGTTGCAGATCATAAGTTTAGACAATTTTCAGCCGTTTGAAATGTATTGCAATTTTAACGAACTAATTATGTGGATAAGTTAAAAGCATTTCCCGAGACTTTCAAGTAATTTTACTGACAAGAAAAACTAATGTTTCTAAAATTAAAATTAAACACGATTTGAAAAAACGTTGATGATCATAAGTTTAGACAATTTTCAGCCGTTTGAAATGTATTGCAATTTTAACGCACTAATTATGTGGATAAGTTAAAAGCATTTCCACTGACTTTCAAGTAATTTTATTGACCAGAAAAAACTATGTTTCTAAAATATAAATTGAGTTAGAAGGCGATTTGAAAAAATATTACAGATCATAAGTTTAGACAATTTTCAGCATTTTGAAATGTAATGCAATTCTAACGCACTAATTATGTGTATAAGTTAAAAGCATTTCCACTGACTTTCAAGTAATTTTAATGACAAGAAAAACTAATGTTTCTGAAATCAAAATTGAGTAGAAGGCGATTTTACAAAAATTTGGAGATCATAAGTTTAGACAATTTTCAGCCGTTTGAAATGTATTGCACTTCAAACGCACTAATTATTTGGATAAGTTAAAAGCATTTCCACTGACTTTCAAGTAATTTTACTGACAAGAAAAACTAATGTTTCTAAAATTAAAATTAAACACGATTTAAAAAAAAGTTGATGATCATAAGTTTAGACAATTTTCAGCACTTTGAAATGTATTGCAATTCTAACGCACTAATTATGTGTATAAGTTAAAAGCATTTCCACAGCATTTCAAGTAATTTTACTGACAAGAAAAACTAATGTTTCTAAAATCAAAATTGAGTAGGCGATTTGAAAAAAAATTGCAGATCATAAGTTTAGACTATTTTCAGCCGTTTGAAATGTATTGCAATTCTAACACACTAATTATGTGGATAAGTTAAAAGCATTTCCACTGACTTTCAAGTAATTTTACTGACAAGAAAAACTAATGTTTCTGAAATCAAAATTCAGTAGAAGGCGATTTGAAAAAAAATTGCAGATCATAAGTTTAGACTATTTTCAGCCGTTTGAAATGTATTGCACTTTTAACGCACTAATTATGTGGATAAGTTAAAAGCATTTCCCGAGACTTTCAAGTAATTTTACGGACAAGAAAAACTAATGTTTCTAAAATTAAAATTAAATACGATTTCAAAAAAAGTTGCAGATCATAAGTTTAGACAATTTTCAGCCGTTTGAAATGTATTGCAATTTTAACGAACTAATTATGTGGATAAGTTAAAAGCATTTCCACTGACTTTCAAGTAATTTTACTGACAAGAAAAACTAATGTTTCTAAAATTAAAATTAAACACGATTTGAAAAAAAGTTCATGATCATAAGTTTAGACAATTTTCAGCCGTTTGAAATGTATTGCAATTCTTACGCACTAATTATATGGATAAGTTAAAAGCATTTCCAATGACTTTCAAGTAATTTTACTGACAAGAAAAACTAATGTTTCTAAAATTAAAATTAAACACGATTTGAAAAAAATTTGGAGATCATAAGTTTAGACAATTTTCAGCCGTTTGAAATGTATTGCACTTTTAACGAACTAATTATGTGGATAAGTTAAAAGCATTTCCACTGACTTTCAAGTAATTTTACTGACAAGAAAAACTAATGTTTCTGAAATCAAAATTGAGTAGAAGGCGATTTGAAAAAAAATTGCAGATCATAAGTTTAGACTATTTTCAGCCGTTTGAAATGTCTTGCACTTTTAACGCACTAATTTTGTGGATAAGTTAAAAGCATTTCCCGAGACTTTCAAGTAATTTTACGGACAAGAAAAACTAATGTTTCTAAAATTAAAATTAAACACGATTTGAAAAAAAGTTGATGATCATAAGTTTAGACAATTTTCAGCACTTTGAAATGTATTGCAATTCTAACGCACTAATTATGTGTATAAGTTAAAAGCATTTCCACTGACTTTCAAGTAATTTTACTGACAAGAAAAACTAATGTTTCTAAAATCAAAATTGAGTAGAAGGTGATTTGAAAAAAAATTGCAGATCATAAGTTTAGACTATTTTCAGCCGTTTGAAATGTATTGCAATTTTAACGCACTAATTATGTGGATAAGATAAAAGCATTTCCCGAGACTTTCAAGTAATTTTACTGACAAGAAAAACTAATGTTTCTAAAATTAAAATTAAACACGATTTGAAAAAAAGTTGCAGATCATAAGTTTAGACAATTTTCAGCCGTTTGAAATGTATTGCAATTTTAACGAACTAATTATGTGGATAAGTTAAAAGCATTTCCCGAGACTTTCAAGTAATTTTACTGACAAGAAAAACTAATGTTTCTAAAATTAAAATTAAACACGATTTGAAAAAACGTTGATGATCATAAGTTTAGACAATTTTCAGCCGTTTTAAATGTATTGCAATTTTAACGCACTAATTATGTGGATAAGTTAAAAGCATTTCCAATGACTTTCAAGTAATTTTATTGACCAGAAAAAACTATGTTTCTAAAATATAAATTGAGTTAGAAGGCGATTTGAAAAAATATTACAGATCATAAGTTTAGACAATTTTCAGCACTTTGAAATGTATTGCATATTTAACGCACTAATTATGTGGATAATTTAAAAGCATTTCCACAGACATTCAAGAAATTTTACTGACAAGAAAAACCAATGTTTTTAAAATTAAAATTGAGTAGAAGGCGATTTAAAAGAAAGTTGCAGATCATAAGTTTAGACAATTTTCAGCCGTTTGAAATGTATTGCAATTTTAACGCACTAATTATGTGGATAAGTTTAAAGCATTTCCACTGACTTTCAAGTAATTTTACTGACAAGAAAAACTAATGTTTCTAAAATTATAATTAAACACGATTTGAAAAAAAGTTGCAGATCATAAGTTTAGACAATTTTCAACCGTTTGAAATGTATTGCAATTTTAACGCACTAATTATGTGTATAAGTTAAAAGCATTTCCACAGCATTTCAAGTAATTTTACTGACAAGAAAAACTAATGTTTCTAAAATCAAAATTGAGTAGAAGGCGATTTGAAAAAAAATTGCAGATCATAAGTTTAGACAATTTTCAGCCGTTTGAAATGTATTGCAATTCTAACACACTAATTATGTGGATAAGTTAAAAGCATTTCCACTGACTTTCAAATAATTTTACTGACAAGAAAAACTAATGTTTCTGAAATCAAAATTGAGTAGAAGGCGATTTGAAAAAAAATTGCAGATCATAAGTTTAAACTATTTTCAGCCGTTTGAAATGTATTGCACTTTTAACGCACTAATTATGTGGATAAGTTAAAAGCATTTCCCGAGACTTTCAAGTAATTTTACGGACAAGAAAAACTAATGTTTCTAAAATTAAAATTAAACACGATTTGAAAAAAAATTGATGATCATAAGTTTAGACAATTTTCAGCACTTTGAAATGTATTGCAATTCTAACGCACTAATTATGTGTATAAGTTAAAAGCATTTCCACTGACTTTTAAGTAATTTTACTGACAAGAAAAACTAATGTTTCTAAAATCAAAATTGAGTAGAAGGCGATTTTACAAAAATTTGGAGATCATAAGTTTAGACAATTTTCAGCCGTTTGAAATGTATTGCACTTCAAACGCACTAATTATTTGGATAAGTTAAAAGCATTTCCACTGACTTTCAAGTAATTTTACGGACAAGAAAAACTAATGTTTCTAAAATTAAAATTAAACACGATTTGAAAAAAAGTTGCAGATCATAAGTTTAGACAATTTTCAACCGTTTGAAATGTATTGCAATTTTAACGCACTAATTATGTGGATAAGTTAAAAGCCATTCCAATGACTTTCGAGTAATTTTATTGACCAGAAAAAACTATGTTTCTAAAATCAAAATTGAGTTAAAAGGCGATTTGAAAAAATATTACAGATCATAAGCTTAGACAATTTTCAGCACTTTGAAATGTATTGCAATTCTAACGCACTAATTATGTGTATAAGTTAAAAGCATTTCCACAGCATTTCAAGTAATTTTACTGACAAGAAAAACTAATGTTTCTAAAATCAAAATTGAGTAGAAGGCGATTTGAAAAAAAATTGCAGATCATAAGTTTAGACAATTTTCAGCCGTTTGAAATGTATTGCAATTCTAACACACTAATTATGTGGATAAGTTAAAAGCATTTCCACTGACTTTCAAGTAATTTTACTGACAAGAAAAACTAATGTTTCTGAAATCAAAATTGAGTAGAAGGCGATTTGAAAAAAAATTGCAGATCATAAGTTTAGACTATTTTCAGCACTTTGAAATGTAATGCAATTCTAACGCACTAATTATGTGGATAAGTTAAAAGCATTTCCACAGACATTCAAGAAATTTTACTGACAAGAAAAACTAATGTTTCTAAAATTAAAATTAAACACGATTTGAAAAAAAGTTGATGATCATAAGTTTAGACAATTTTCAGCCGTTTGAAATGTATTGCAATTTTAACGCACTAATTATGTAGATAAGTTAAAAGCATTTCCACAGACTTTCATGTAATTTTACTGACAAGATTTTAAAACTAATGTTTCTAAAATCAAAATTGAGTAGAAGGCGATTTGAAAAAAAATTGCAGATCATAAGTTTAGACTATTTTCAGCCGTTTGAAATGTATTGCAATTTTAACGCACTAATTATGTGGATAAGATAAAAGCATTTCCCGAGACTTTCAAGTAATTTTACTGACAAGAAAAACTAATGTTTCTAAAATTAAAATTAAACACGATTTGAAAAAAAGTTGCAGATCATAAGTTTAGACAATTTTCAGCGGTTTGAAATGTATTGCAATTTTAACGAACTAATTATGTGGATAAGTTAAAAGCATTTCCCGAGACTTTCAAGTAATTTTACTGACAAGAAAAACTAATGTTTCTAAAATTAAAATTAAACACGATTTGAAAAAACGTTGATGATCATAAGTTTAGACAATTTTCAGCCGTTTTAAATGTATTGCAATTTTAACGCACTAATTATGTGGATAAGTTAAAAGCATTTCCAATGACTTTCAAGTAATTTTATTGACCAGAAAAAACTATGTTTCTAAAATATAAATTGAGTTAGAAGGCGATTTAAAAAAATATTACAGATCATAAGTTTAGACAATTTTCAGCACTTTGAAATGTATTGCATATTTAACGCACTAATTATGTGGATAATTTAAAAGCATTTCCACAGACATTCAAGAAATTTTACTGACAAGAAAAACCAATGTTTTTAAAATTAAAATTGAGTAGAAGGCGATTTAAAAGAAAGTTGCAGATCATAAGTTTAGACAATTTTCAGCCGTTTGAAATGTATTGCAATTTTAACGCACTAATTATGTGGATAAGTTTAAAGCATTTCCACTGACTTTCAAGTAATTTTACTGACAAGAAAAACTAATGTTTCTAAAATTAAAATTAAACACGATTTGAAAAAAAGTTGCAGATCATAAGTTTAGACAATTTTCAACCGTTTGAAATGTATTGCAATTTTAACGCACTAATTATGTGGATAAGTTAAAAGCCATTCCAATGACTTTCGAGTAATTTTATTGACCAGAAAAAACTATGTTTCTAAAATCAAAGTTGAGTTAAAAGGCGATTTGAAAAAATATTACAGATCATAAGCTTAGACAATTTTCAGCACTTTGAAATGTATTGCAATTCTAACGCACTAATTATGTGTATAAGTTAAAAGCATTTCCACAGCATTTCAAGTAATTTTACTGACAAGAAAAACTAATGTTTCTAAAATCAAAATTGAGTAGAAGGCGATTTGAAAAAAAATTCCAGATCATAAGTTTAGACAATTTTCAGCCGTTTGAAATGTATTGCAATTCTAACATACTAATTATGTGGATAAGTTAAAAGCATTTCCACTGACTTTCAAATAATTTTACTGACAAGAAAAACTAATGTTTCTGAAATCAAAATTGAGTAGAAGGCGATTTTACAAAAATTTGGAGATCATAAATTTAGACAATTTTCAGCACTTTGAAATGTATTGCACTTTTAACGCACTAATTATTTGGATAAGTTAAAAGCATTTCCACTGACTTTCAAGTAATTTTACGGACAAGAAAAACTAATGTTTCTAAAATTAAAATTAAATACGATTTCAAAAAAAGTTGCAGATCATAAGTTTAGACAATTTTCAGCCGTTTGAAATGTATTGCAATTTTAACGAACTAATTATGTGGATAAGTTAAAAGCATTTCCACTGACTTTCAAGTAATTTTACTGACAAGAAAAACTAATGTTTCTAAAATTAAAATTAAACACGATTTGAAAAAAAGTTGATGATCATAAGTTTAGACAATTTTCAGCCGTTTGAAATGTATTGCAATTCTTACGCACTAATTATATGGATAAGTTATAAGCATTTCCAATGACTTTCAAGTAATTTTACTGACAAGAAAAACTAATGTTTCTAAAATTAAAATTAAACACGATTTGAAAAAAATTTGGAGATCATAAGTTTAGACAATTTTCAGCCGTTTGAAATGTATTGCACTTTTAACGAACTAATTATGTGGATAAGTTAAAAGCATTTCCACTGACTTTCAAGTAATTTTACTGACAAGAAAAACTAATGTTTCTGAAATCAAAATTGAGTAGAAGGCGATTTGAAAAAAAATTGCAGATCATAAGTTTAGACTATTTTCAGCCGTTTGAAATGTATTGCAATTTTAACGCACTAATTATGTGGATAAGATAAAAGCATTTCCCGAGACTTTCAAGTAATTTTACTGACAAGAAAAACTAATGTTTCTAAAATTAAAATTAAACACGATTTGAAAAAAAGTTGCAGATCATAAGTTTAGACAATTTTCAGCCGTTTGAAATGTATTGCAATTTTAACGAACTAATTATGTGGATAAGTTAAAAGCATTTCCCGAGACTTTCAAGTAATTTTACTGACAAGAAAAACTAATGTTTCTAAAATTAAAATTAAACACGATTTGAAAAAACGTTGATGATCATAAGTTTAGACAATTTTCAGCCGTTTGAAATGTATTGCAATTTTAACGCACTAATTATGTGGATAAGTTAAAAGCATTTCCACTGACTTTCAAGTAATTTTATTGACCAGAAAAAACTATGTTTCTAAAATATAAATTGAGTTAGAAGGCGATTTGAAAAAATATTACAGATCATAAGTTTAGACAATTTTCAGCACTTTGAAATGTA
Source organism: Ariolimax columbianus (assembly GCA_036924085.1). Lineage (NCBI taxonomy): Eukaryota > Metazoa > Mollusca > Gastropoda > Stylommatophora > Arionidae > Ariolimax > Ariolimax columbianus. Next base: position 388,089 of record JAVGWX010000030.1, read on the forward strand.
ATGCAATTCTAACGCACTAATTATGTGTATAAGTTAAAAGCATTTCCACTGACTTTCAAGTAATTTTAATGACAAGAAAAACTAATGTTTCTGAAATCAAAATTGAGTAGAAGGCGATTTTACAAAAATTTGGAGATCATAAGTTTAGACAATTTTCAGCCGTTTGAAATGTATTGCACTTCAAACGCACTAATTATTTGGATAAGTTAAAAGCATTTCCACTGACTTTCAAGTAATTTTACTGACAAGAAAAACTAATGTTTCTAAAATTAAAATTAAACACGATTTGAAAAAAAGTTGCAGATCATAAGTTTAGACAATTTTCAACCGTTTGAAATGTATTGCAATTTTAACGCACTAATTATGTGGATAAGTTAAAAGCCATTCCAATGACTTTCGAGTAATTTTATTGACCAGAAAAAACTATGTTTCTAAAATCAAAGTTGAGTTAAAAGGCGATTTGAAAAAATATTACAGATCATAAGCTTAGACAATTTTCAGCACTTTGAAATGTATTGCAATTCTAACGCACTAATTATGTGTATAAGTTAAAAGCATTTCCACAGCATTTCAAGTAATTTTACTGACAAGAAAAACTAATGTTTCTAAAATCAAAATTGAGTAGAAGGCGAATTGAAAAAAAATTGCAGATCATAAGTTTAGACAATTTTCAGCCGTTTGAAATGTATTGCAATTCTAACACACTAATTATGTGGATAAGTTAAAAGCATTTCCACTGACTTTCAAATAATTTTACTGACAAGAAAAACTAATGTTTCTGAAATCAAAATTGAGTAGAAGGCGATTTGAAAAAAAATTGCAGATCATAAGTTTAAACTATTTTCAGCCGTTTGAAATGTATTGCACTTTTAACGCACTAATTATGTGGATAAGTTAAAAGCATTTCCCGAGACTTTCAAGTAATTTTACGGACAAGAAAAACTAATGTTTCTAAAATTAAAATTAAACAGGATTTGAAAAAAAGTTGATGATCATAAGTTTAGACAATTTTCAGCACTTTGAAATGTATTGCAATTCTAACGCACTAATTATGTGTATAAGTTAAAAGCATTTCCACTGACTTTCAAGTAATTTTACTGACAAGAAAAACTAATTTTTCTGAAATCAAAATTGAGTAGAAGGCGATTTTACAAAAATTTGGAGATCATAAGTTTAGACAATTTTCAGCCGTTTGAAATGTATTGCACTTCAAACGCACTAATTATTTGGATAAGTTAAAAGCATTTCCACTGACTTTCAAGTAATTTTACGGACAAGAAAAACTAATGTTTCTAAAATTAAAATTAAACACGATTTCAAAAAAAGTTGCAGATCATAAGTTTAGACAATTTTCAGCCGTTTGAAATGTATTGCAATTTTAACGAACTAATTATGTGGATAAGTTAAAAGCATTTCCACTGACTTTCAAGTAATTTTACTGACAAGAAAAACTAATGTTTCTAAAATTAAAATTAAACACGATTTGAAAAAAAGTTGATGATCATAAGTTTAGACAATTTTCAGCACTTTGAAATGTATTGCAATTCTAACGCACTAATTATGTGTATAAGTTAAAAGCATTTCCACTGACTTTCAAGTAATTTTACTGACAAGAAAAACTAATGTTTCTAAAATCAAAATTGAGTAGAAGGTGATTTGAAAAAAAATTGCAGATCATAAGTTTAGACTATTTTCAGCAGTTTGAAATGTATTGCAATTTTAACGCACTAATTAATTGGATAAGTTTAAAGCATTTCCACTGACTTTCAAGTAATTTTACTGACAAGAAAAACTAATGTTTCTAAAATTAAAATTAAACACGATTTGAAAAAAAGTTGCAGATCATAAGTTTAGACAATTTTCAACCGTTTGAAATGTATTGCAATTTTAACGCACTAATTATGTGGATAAGTTAAAAGCCATTCCAATGACTTTCGAGTAATTTTATTGACCAGAAAAAACTATGTTTCTAAAATCAAAATTGAGTTAAAAGGCGATTTGAAAAAATATTACAGATCATAAGCTTAGACAATTTTCAGCACTTTGAAATGTATTGCAATTCTAACGCACTAATTATGTGTATAAGTTAAAAGCATTTCCACAGCATTTCAAGTAATTTTACTGACAAGAAAAACTAATGTTTCTAAAATCAAAATTGAGTAGAAGGCGATTTGAAAAAAAATTGCAGATCATAAGTTTAGACAATTTTCAGCCGTTTGAAATGTATTGCAATTCTAACACACTAATTATGTGGATAAGTTAAAAGCATTTCCACTGACTTTCAAGGAATTTTACTGACAAGAAAAACTAATGTTTCTGAAATCAAAATTGAGTAGAAGGCGATTTGAAAAAAAATTGCAGATCATGTTTAAACTATTTTCAGCCGTTTGAAATGTATTGCACTTTTAACGCACTAATTATGTGGATAAGTTAAAAGCATTTCCCGAGACTTTCAAGTAATTTTACGGACAAGAAAAACTAATGTTTCTAAAATTAAAATTAAACACGATTTGAAAAAACGTTTATGATCATAAGTTTAGACAATTTTCAGCCGTTTGAAATGTATTGCAATTTGAACGCACTAATTATGTGGATAAGTTAAAAGCATTTCCAATGACTTTCAAGTAATTTTATTGACCAGAAAAAACTATGTTTCTAAAATATAAATTGAGTTAGAAGGCGATTTGAAAAAATATTACAGATCATAAGTTTAGACAATTTTCAGCACTTTGAAATGTAATGCAATTCTAACGCACTAATTATGTGTATAAGTTAAAAGCATTTCCACTGACTTTCAAGTAATTTTAATAACAAGAAAAACTAATGTTTCTGAAATCAAAATTGAGTAGAAGGCGATTTTACAAAAATTTGGAGATCATAAATTTAGACAATTTTCAGCACTTTGAAATGTATTGCACTTTTAACGCACTAATTATTTGGATAAGTTAAAAGCATTTCCACTGACTTTCAAGTAATTTTACGGACAAGAAAAACTAATGTTTCTAAAATTAAAATTAAATACGATTTCAAAAAAAGTTGCAGATCATAAGTTTAGACAATTTTCAGCCGTTTGAAATGTATTGCAATTTTAACGAACTAATTATGTGGATAAGTTAAAAGCATTTCCACTGACTTTCAAGTAATTTTACTGACAAGAAAAACTAATGTTTCTAAAATTAAAATTAAACACGATTTGAAAAAAAGTTGATGATCATAAGTTTAGACAATTTTCAGCCGTTTGAAATGTATTGCAATTCTTACGCACTAATTATATGGATAAGTTAAAAGCATTTCCAATGACTTTCAAGTAATTTTACTGACAAGAAAAACTAATGTTTCTAAAATTAAAATTAAACACGATTTGAAAAAAATTTGGAGATCATAAGTTTAGACAATTTTCAGCCGTTTGAAATGTATTGCACTTTTAACGAACTAATTATTTGGATAAGTTAAAAGCATTTCCACTGACTTTCAAGTAATTTTACTGACAAGAAAAACTAATGTTTCTGAAATCAAAATTGAGTAGAAGGCGATTTGAAAAAAAATTGCAGATCATAAGTTTAGACTATTTTCAGCCGTTTGAAATGTATTGCAATTTTAACGCACTAATTATGTGGATAAGATAAAAGCATTTCCCGAGACTTTCAAGTAATTTTACTGACAAGAAAAACTAATGTTTCTAAAATTAAAATTAAACACGATTTGAAAAAAAGTTGCAGATCATAAGTTTAGACAATTTTCAGCCGTTTGAAATGTATTGCAATTTTAACGAACTAATTATGTGGATAAGTTAAAAGCATTTCCCGAGACTTTCAAGTAATTTTACTGACAAGAAAAACTAATGTTTCTAAAATTAAAATTAAACACGATTTGAAAAAACGTTGATGATCATAAGTTTAGACAATTTTCAGCCGTTTGAAATGTATTGCAATTTTAACGCACTAATTATGTGGATAAGTTAAAAGCATTTCCACTGACTTTCAAGTAATTTTATTGACCAGAAAAAACTATGTTTCTAAAATATAAATTGAGTTAGAAGGCGATTTGAAAAAATATTACAGATCATAAGTTTAGACAATTTTCAGCATTTTGAAATGTAATGCAATTCTAACGCACTAATTATGTGTATAAGTTAAAAGCATTTCCACTGACTTTCAAGTAATTTTAATGACAAGAAAAACTAATGTTTCTGAAATCAAAATTGAGTAGAAGGCGATTTTACAAAAATTTGGAGATCATAAGTTTAGACAATTTTCAGCCGTTTGAAATGTATTGCACTTCAAACGCACTAATTATTTGGATAAGTTAAAAGCATTTCCACTGACTTTCAAGTAATTTTACGGACAAGAAAAACTAATGTTTCTAAAATTAAAATTAAATACGATTTCAAAAAAAGTTGCAGATCATAAGTTTAGACAATTTTCAGCCGTTTGAAATGTATTGCAATTTTAACGAACTAATTATGTGGATAAGTTAAAAGCATTTCCACTGACTTTCAAGTAATTTTACTGACAAGAAAAACTAATGTTTCTAAAATTAAAATTAAACACGATTTGAAAAAAAGTTGATGATCATAAGTTTAGACAATTTTCAGCCGTTTGAAATGTATTGCAATTCTTACGCACTAATTATATGGATAAGTTAAAAGCATTTCCAATGACTTTCAAGTAATTTTACTGACAAGAAAAACTAATGTTTCTAAAATTAAAATTAAACACGATTTGAAAAAAATTTGGAGATCATAAGTTTAGACAATTTTCAGCCGTTTGAAATGTATTGCACTTTTAACGAACTAATTATTTGGATAAGTTAAAAGCATTTCCACTGACTTTCAAGTAATTTTACTGACAAGAAAAACTAATGTTTCTGAAATCAAAATTGAGTAGAAGGCGATTTGAAAAAAAATTGCAGATCATAAGTTTAGACTATTTTCAGCCGTTTGAAATGTATTGCAATTTTAACGCACTAATTATGTGGATAAGATAAAAGCATTTCCCGAGACTTTCAAGTAATTTTACTGACAAGAAAAACTAATGTTTCTAAAATTAAAATTAAACACGATTTGAAAAAAAGTTGCAGATCATAAGTTTAGACAATTTTCAGCCGTTTGAAATGTATTGCAATTTTAACGAACTAATTATGTGGATAAGTTAAAAGCTTTTCCCGAGACTTTCAAGTAATTTTACTGACAAGAAAAACTAATGTTTCTAAAATTAAAATTAAACACGATTTGAAAAAACGTTGATGATCATAAGTTTAGACAATTTTCAGCCGTTTGAAATGTATTGCAATTTTAACGCACTAATTATGTGGATAAGTTAAAAGCATTTCCACTGACTTTCAAGTAATTTTATTGACCAGAAAAAACTATGTTTCTAAAATATAAATTGAGTTAGAAGGCGAATTGAAAAAATATTACAGATCATAAGTTTAGACAATTTTCAGCATTTTGAAATGTAATGCAATTCTAACGCACTAATTATGTGTATAAGTTAAAAGCATTTCCACTGACTTTCAAGTAATTTTAATGACAAGAAAAACTAATGTTTCTGAAATCAAAATTGAGTAGAAGGCGATTTTACAAAAATTTGGAGATCATAAGTTTAGACAATTTTCAGCCGTTTGAAATGTATTGCACTTCAAACGCACTAATTATTTGGATAAGTTAAAAGCATTTCCACTGACTTTCAAGTAATTTTACTGACAAGAAAAACTAATGTTTCTAAAATTAAAATTAAACACGATTTAAAAAAAAGTTGATGATCATAAGTTTAGACAATTTTCAGCACTTTGAAATGTATTGCAATTCTAACGCACTAATTATGTGTATAAGTTAAAAGCATTTCCACAGCATTTCAAGTAATTTTACTGACAAGAAAAACTAATGTTTCTAAAATCAAAATTGAGTAGGCGATTTGAAAAAAAATTGCAGATCATAAGTTTAGACTATTTTCAGCCGTTTGAAATGTATTGCAATTCTAACACACTAATTATGTGGATAAGTTAAAAGCATTTCCACTGACTTTCAAGTAATTTTACTGACAAGAAAAACTAATGTTTCTGAAATCAAAATTCAGTAGAAAGCGATTTGAAAAAAAATTGCAGATCATAAGTTTAGACTATTTTCAGCCGTTTGAAATGTATTGCACTTTTAACGCACTAATTATGTGGATAAGTTAAAAGCATTTCCCGAGACTTTCAAGTAATTTTACGGACAAGAAAAACTAATGTTTCTAAAATTAAAATTAAATACGATTTCAAAAAAAGTTGCAGATCATAAGTTTAGACAATTTTCAGCCGTTTGAAATGTATTGCAATTTTAACGAACTAATTATGTGGATAAGTTAAAAGCATTTCCACTGACTTTCAAGTAATTTTACTGACAAGAAAAACTAATGTTTCTAAAATTAAAATTAAACACGATTTGAAAAAAAGTTCATGATCATAAGTTTAGACAATTTTCAGCCGTTTGAAATGTATTGCAATTCTTACGCACTAATTATATGGATAAGTTAAAAGCATTTCCAATGACTTTCAAGTAATTTTACTGACAAGAAAAACTAATGTTTCTAAAATTAAAATTAAACACGATTTGAAAAAAATTTGGAGATCATAAGTTTAGACAATTTTCAGCCGTTTGAAATGTATTGCACTTTTAACGAACTAATTATGTGGATAAGTTAAAAGCATTTCCACTGACTTTCAAGTAATTTTACTGACAAGAAAAACTAATGTTTCTGAAATCAAAATTGAGTAGAAGGCGATTTGAAAAAAAATTGCAGATCATAAGTTTAGACTATTTTCAGCCGTTTGAAATGTCTTGCACTTTTAACGCACTAATTTTGTGGATAAGTTAAAAGCATTTCCCGAGACTTTCAAGTAATTTTACGGACAAGAAAAACTAATGTTTCTAAAATTAAAATTAAACACGATTTGAAAAAAAGTTGATGATCATAAGTTTAGACAATTTTCAGCACTTTGAAATGTATTGCAATTCTAACGCACTAATTATGTGTATAAGTTAAAAGCATTTCCACTGACTTTCAAGTAATTTTACTGACAAGAAAAACTAATGTTTCTGAAATCAAAATTGAGTAGAAGGCGATTTGAAAAAAAATTGCAGATCATAAGTTTAGACTATTTTCAGCCGTTTGAAATGTATTGCACTTTTAACGCACTAATTATGTGGATAAGTTAAAAGCATTTCCCGAGACTTTCAAGTAATTTTACGGACAAGAAAAACTAATGTTTCTAAAATTAAAATTAAATACGATTTGAAAAAAAATTGCAGATCATAAGTTTAGACTATTTTCAGCCGTTTGAAATGTATTGCACTTTTAACGCACTAATTATGTGGATAAGTTAAAAGCATTTCCCGAGACTTTCAAGTAATTTTACGGACAAGAAAAACTAATGTTTCTAAAATTAAAATTAAACACGATTTGAAAAAAAGTTGATGATCATAAGTTTAGACAATTTTCAGCACTTTGAAATGTATTGCAATTCTAAAGCACTAATTATGTGTATAAGTTAAAAGCATTTCCACTGACTTTCAAGTAATTTTACTGACAAGAAAAACTAATGTTTCTAAAATCAAAATTGAGTAGAAGGTGATTTGAAAAAAAATTGCAGATCATAAGTTTAGACAATTTTCAGCCGTTTGAAATGTATTGCAATTTTAACGAACTAATTATGTGGATAAGTTAAAAGCATTTCCACTGACTTTCAAGTAATTTTACTGACAAGAAAAACTAATGTTTCTAAAATTAAAATTAAACACGATTTGAAAAAAAGTTGATGATCATAAGTTTAGACAATTTTCAGCCGTTTGAAATGTATTGCAATTCTTACGCACTAATTATATGGATAAGTTAAAAGCATTTCCAATGACTTTCAAGTAATTTTACTGACAAGAAAAACTAATGTTTCTAAAATTAAAATTAAACACGATTTGAAAAAAATTTGGAGATCATAAGTTTAGACAATTTTCAGCCGTTTGAAATGTATTGCACTTTTAACGAACTAATTATGTGGATAAGTTAAAAGCATTTCCACTGACTTTCAAGTAATTTTACTGACAAGAAAAACTAATGTTTCTGAAATCAAAATTGAGTAGAAGGCGATTTGAAAAAAAATTGCAGATCATAAGTTTAGACTATTTTCAGCCGTTTGAAATGTCTTGCACTTTTAACGCACTAATTATGTGGATAAGTTAAAAGCATTTCCCGAGACTTTCAAGTAATTTTACGGACAAGAAAAACTAATGTTTCTAAAATTAAAATTAAACACGATTTGAAAAAAAGTTGATGATCATAAGTTTAGACAATTTTCAGCACTTTGAAATGTATTGCAATTCTAACGCACTAATTATGTGGATAAGATAAAAGCATTTCCCGAGACTTTCAAGTAATTTTACTGACAAGAAAAACTAATGTTTCTAAAATTAAAATTAAACACGATTTGAAAAAAAGTTGCAGATCATAAGTTTAGACAATTTTCAGCCGTTTGAAATGTATTGCAATTTTAACGAACTAATTATGTGGATAAGTTAAAAGCATTTCCACTGACTTTCAAGTAATTTTACTGACAAGAAAAACTAATGTTTCTAAAATTAAAATTAAACACGATTTGAAAAAACGTTGATGATCATAAGTTTAGACAATTTTCAGCCGTTTGAAATGTATTGCAATTTTAACGCACTAATTATGTGGATAAGTTAAAAGCATTTCCAATGACTTTCAAGAAATTTTATTGACCAGAAAAAACTATGTTTCTAAAATATAAATTGAGTTAGAAGGCGATTTGAAAAAATATTACAGATCATAAGTTTAGACAATTTTCAGCACTTTGAAATGTATTGCATATTTAACGCACTAATTATGTGGATAAGTTAAAAGCATTTCCACAGACATTCAAGAAATTTTACTGACAAGAAAAACTAATGTTTCTAAAATTAAAATTAAACACGATTTGAAAAAAAGTTGCAGATCATAAGTTTAAACAATTTTCAGCCGTTTGAAATGTATTGCAATTTTAACGCACTAATTATGTGGATAAGTTAAAAGCATTTCCAATGACTTTCAAGTAATTTTATTGACCAGAAAAAACTATGTTTCTAAAATATAAATTGAGTTAGAAGGCGATTTTAAAAAATATTACAGATCATAAGTTTAGACAATTTTCAGCACTTTGAAATGTAATGCAATTCTAACGCACTAATTATGTGTATAAGTTAAAAGCATTTCCACTGACTTTCAAGTTATTTTACTGACAAGAAAAACTAATAATTCTAAAATTAAAATTAAACACGATTTGAAAAAAAGTTGCAGATCATAAGTTTAGACAATTTTCAGCACTTTGAAATGTATTGCAATTCTAACGCACTAATTATGTGTATAAGTTAAAAGCATTTCCACTGACTTTCAAGTAATTTTACTGACAAGGAAAACTAATGTTTCTGAAATCAAAATTAAACACGATTTGAAAAAATGTTGATGATCATAAGTTTAGACAATTTTCAGCCGTTTGAAATGTATTGCAATTTTAACGAACTAATTATGTGGATAAGTTAAAAGCATTTCCCGAGACTTTCAAGTAATTTTACTGACAAGAAAAACTAATGTTTCTAAAATTAAAATTAAACACGATTTGAAAAAAACGTTGATGATCATAAGTTTAGACAATTTTCAGCCGTTTGAAATGTATTGCAAATTTAACGCACTAATTATGTGGATAAGTTAAAAGCATTTCCACTGACTTTCAAGTAATTTTATTGACCAGAAAAACTAATGTTTCTAAAATATAAATTGAGTTAGAAGGCGATTTGAAAAAATATTACAGATCATAAGTTTAGACAATTTTCAGCACTTTGAAATGTAATGCAATTCTAACGCACTAATTATGTGTATAAGTTAAAAGCATTTCCACTGACTTTCAAGTAATTTTAATGACAAGAAAAACTAATGTTTCTGAAATCAAAATTGAGTAGAAGGCGATTTTACAAAAATTTGGAGATCATAAATTTAGACAATTTTCAGCCGTTTGAAATGTATTGCACTTTTAACGCACTAATTATTTGGATAAGTTAAAAGCATTTCCATTGACTTTCAAGTAATTTTACGGACAAGAAAAACTAATGTTTCTAAAATTAAAATTAAATACGATTTCAAAAAAAGTTGCAGATCATAAGTTTAGACAATTTTCAGCCGTTTGAAATGTATTGCAATTTTAACAAACTAATTATGTGGATAAGTTAAAAGCATTTCCACAGCATTTCAAGTAATTTTACTGACAAGAAAAACTAATGTTTCTAAAATCAAAATTGAGTAGAAGGCGATTTGAAAAAAAATTGCAGATCATAAGTTTAGACAATTTTCAGCCGTTTGAAATGTATTGCAATTCTAACACACTAATTATGTGGATAAGTTAAAAGCATTTCCACTGACTTTCAAGTAATTTTACTGACAAGAAAAACTAATGTTTCTAAAATCAAAATTGAGTAGAAGGTGATTTGAAAAAAAATTGCAGATCATAAGTTTAGACTATTTTCAGCCGTTTGAAATGTATTGCAATTTTAACGCACTAATTATGTGGATAAGATAAAAGCATTTCCCGAGACTTTCAAGTAATTTTACTGACAAGAAAAACTAATGTTTCTAAAATTAAAATTAAACACGATTTGAAAAAAAGTTGATGATCATAAGTTTAGACAATTTTCAGCACTTTGAAATGTATTGCAATTCTAACGCACTAATTATGTGTATAAGTTAAAAGCATTTCCACTGACTTTCAAGTAATTTTACTGACAAGAAAAACTAATGTTTCTAAAATCAAAATTGAGTAGAAGGTGATTTGAAAAAAAATTGCAGATCATAAGTTTAGACTATTTTCAGCCGTTTGAAATGTATTGCAATTTTAACGCACTAATTATGTGGATAAGATAAAAGCATTTCCCGAGACTTTCAAGTAATTTTACTGACAAGAAAAACTAATGTTTCTAAAATTAAAATTAAACACGATTTGAAAAAAAGTTGCAGATCATAAGTTTAGACAATTTTCAGCCGTTTGAAATGTATTGCAATTTTAACGAACTAATTATGTGGATAAGTTAAAAGCATTTCCCGAGACTTTCAAGTAATTTTACTGACAAGAAAAACTAATGTTTCTAAAATTAAAATTAAACACGATTTGAAAAAACGTTGATGTTCATAAGTTTAGACAATTTTCAGCCGTTTGAAATGTATTGCAATTTTAACAAACTAATTATGTGGATAAGTTAAAAGCATTTCCACAGCATTTCAAGTAATTTTACTGACAAGAAAAACTAATGTTTCTAAAATCAAAATTGAGTAGAAGGCGATTTGAAAAAAAATTGCAGATCATAAGTTTAGACAATTTTCAGCCGTTTGAAATGTATTGCAATTCTAACACACTAATTATGTGGATAAGTTAAAAGCATTTCCACTGACTTTCAAGTAATTTTACTGACAAGAAAAACTAATGTTTCTGAAATCAAAATTGAGTAGAAGGCGATTTGAAAAAAAATTGCAGATCATAAGTTTAAACTATTTTCAGCCGTTTGAAATGTATTGCAATTTGAACGCACTAATTATGTGGATAAGTTAAAAGCATTTCCCGAGACTTTCAAGTAATTTTACGGACAAGAAAAACTAATGTTTCTAAAATTAAAATTAAACACGATTTGAAAAAAAGTTGATGATCATAAGTTTAGACAATTTTCAGCACTTTGAAATGTATTGCAATTCTAACGCACTAATTATGTGTATAAGTTAAAAGCATTTCCACTGACTTTCAAGTAATTTTACTGACAAGAAAAACTAATGTTTCTAAAATCAAAATTGAGTAGAAGGTGATTTGAAAAAAAATTGCAGATCATAAGTTTAGACTATTTTCAGCCGTTTGAAATGTATTGCAATTTTAACGCACTAATTATGTGGATAAGATAAAAGCATTTCCCGAGACTTTCAAGTAATTTTACTGACAAGAAAAACTAATGTTTCTAAAATTAAAATTAAACACGATTTGAAAAAAAGTTGATGATCATAAGTTTAGACAATTTTCAGCACTTTGAAATGTATTGCAATTCTAACGCACTAATTATGTGTATAAGTTAAAAGCATTTCCACTGACTTTGAAGTAATTTTACTGACAAGAAAAACTAATGTTTCTAAAATCAAAATTGAGTAGAAGGTGATTTGAAAAAAAATTGCAGATCATAAGTTTAGACTATTTTCAGCCGTTTGAAATGTATTGCAATTTTAACGCACTAATTATGTGGATAAGATAAAAGCATTTCCCGAGACTTTCAAGTAATTTTACTGACAAGAAAAACTAATGTTTCTAAAATTAAAATTAAACACGATTTGAAAAAAAGTTGCAGATCATAAGTTTAGACAATTTTCAGCCGTTTGAAATGTATTGCAATTTTAACGAACTAATTATGTGGATAAGTTAAAAGCATTTCCCGAGACTTTCAAGTAATTTTACTGACAAGAAAAACTAATGTTTCTAAAATTAAAATTAAACACGATTTGAAAAAACGTTGATGATCATAAGTTTAGACAATTTTCAGCCGTTTTAAATGTATTGCAATTTTAACGCACTAATTATGTGGATAAGTTAAAAGCATTTCCAATGACTTTCGAGTAATTTTATTGACCAGAAAAAACTATGTTTCTAAAATATAAATTGAGTTAGAAGGCGATTTGAAAAAATATTACAGATCATAAGTTTAGACAATTTTCAGCACTTTGAAATGTATTGCATATTTAACGCACTAATTATGTGGATAAGTTAAAAGCATTTCCACAGATATTCAAGAAATTTTACTGACAAGAAAAACCAATGTTTTTAAAATAGAAAATTGAGTAGAAGGCGATTTAAAAGAAAGTTGCAGATCATAAGTTTAGACAATTTCCAGCCGTTTGAAATGTATTGCAATTTTAACGCACTAATTATGTGGATAAGTTTAAAGCATTTCCACTACCTTTCAAGTAATTTTACTGACAAGAAAAACTAATGTTTCTAAAATTAAAATAAAACACGATTTGAAAAAAAGTTGCAGATCATAAGTTTCGACAATTTTCAACCGTTTGAAATGTATTGCAATTTTAACGCACTAATTATGTGGATAAGTTAAAAGCCATTCCAATGACTTTCGAGTAATTTTATTGACCAGAAAAAACTATGTTTCTAAAATCAAAATTGAGTTAAAAGGCGATTTGAAAAAATATTACAGATCATAAGCTTAGACAATTTTCAGCACTTTGAAATGTATTGCAATTCTAACGCACTAATTATGTGTATAAGTTAAAAGCATTTCCCGAGACTTTCAAGTAATTTTACGGACAAGAAAAACTAATGTTTCTAAAATTAAAATTAAACACGATTTGAAAAAAAGTTGATGATCATAAGTTTAGACAATTTTCAGCACTTTGAAATGTATTGCAATTCTAACGCACTAATTATGTGGATAAGATAAAAGCATTTCCCGAGACTTTCAAGTAATTTTACTGACAAGAAAAACTAATGTTTCTAAAATTAAAATTAAACACGATTTGAAAAAAAGTTGCAGATCATAAGTTTAGACAATTTTCAGCCGTTTGAAATGTATTGCAATTTTAACGAACTAATTATGTGGATAAGTTAAAAGCATTTCCACTGACTTTCAAGTAATTTTACTGACAAGAAAAACTAATGTTTCTAAAATTAAAATTAAACACGATTTGAAAAAACGTTGATGATCATAAGTTTAGACAATTTTCAGCCGTTTGAAATGTATTGCAATTTTAACGCACTAATTATGTGGATAAGTTAAAAGCATTTCCAATGACTTTCAAGAAATTTTATTGACCAGAAAAAACTATGTTTCTAAAATATAAATTGAGTTAAAAGGCGATTTGAAAAAATATTACAGATCATAAGTTTAGACAATTTTCAGCACTTTGAAATGTATTGCATATTTAACGCACTAATTATGTGGATAAGTTAAAAGCATTTCCACAGACATTCAAGAAATTTTACTGACAAGAAAAACTAATGTTTCTAAAATTAAAATTAAACACGATTTGAAAAAAAGTTGCAGATCATAAGTTTAAACAATTTTCAGCCGTTTGAAATGTATTGCAATTTTAACGCACTAATTATGTGGATAAGTTAAAAGCCACTCCAATGACTTTCGAGTAATTTTATTGACCAGAAAAAACTATATTTCTAAAATCAAAATTGAGTTAGAAGGCGATTTGAAAAAATATTACAGATCATAAGCTTAGACAATTTTCAGAACTTTGAAATGTATTGCAATTCTAACGCACTAATTATGTGTATAAGTTAAAAGCATTTCCACAGACTTTCATGTAATTTTACTGACAAGAAAAACTAATGTTTCTAAAATCAAAATTGAGTAGAAGGCGATTTGAAAAAAAATTGCAGATCATAAGTTTAGACTATTTTCAGCCGTTTGAAATGTATTGCAATTTTAACGCACTAATTATGTGGATAAGTTAAAAGAATTTCCAGAGACTTTCAAGTAATTTTTACTGACAAGAAAAACTAATGTTTCTAAAATTAAAATTACACGATTTGAAAAAAAGTTGCAGATCATAAGTTTAGTCAATTTTCAGCTGTTTGAAATGTATTGCAATTTTAACGAACTAATTATGTGGTTAAGTTAAAAGCATTTCCACTGACTTTCAAGTAATTTTACTGACAAGAAAAACTAATGTTTCTAAAATTAAAATTAAACACGATTTGAAAAAACGTTGATGATCATGTTTAGACAATTTTCAGCCGTTTGAAATGTATTGCAATTTTAACGCACTAATTATGTGGATAAGTTAAAAGCATTTCCAATGACTTTCAAGTAATTTTATTGACCAGAAAAAACTATGTTTCTAAAATATAAATTGAGTTAGAAGGCGATTTTAAAAAATATTACAGATCATAAGTTTAGACAATTTTCAGCACTTTGAAATGTAATGCAATTCTAACGCACTAATTATGTGTATAAGTTAAAAGCATTTCCACTGACTTTCAAGTTATTTTACTGACAAGAAAAACTAATAATTCTAAAATTAAAATTAAACACGATTTGAAAAAAAGTTGCAGATCATAAGTTTAGACAATTTTCAGCACTTTGAAATGTATTGCAATTCTAACGCACTAATTATGTGTATAAGTTAAAAGCATTTCCACTGACTTTCAAGTAATTTTACTGACAAGGAAAACTAATGTTTCTGAAATCAAAATTAAACACGATTTGAAAAAATGTTGATGATCATAAGTTTAGACAATTTTCAGCCGTTTGAAATGTATTGCAATTTTAACGAACTAATTATGTGGATAAGTTAAAAGCATTTCCCGAGACTTTCAAGTAATTTTACTGACAAGAAAAACTAATGTTTCTAAAATTAAAATTAAACACGATTTGAAAAAAACGTTGATGATCATAAGTTTAGACAATTTTCAGCCGTTTGAAATGTATTGCAAATTTAACGCACTAATTATGTGGATAAGTTAAAAGCATTTCCACTGACTTTCAAGTAATTTTATTGACCAGAAAAACTAATGTTTCTAAAATATAAATTGAGTTAGAAGGCGATTTGAAAAAATATTACAGATCATAAGTTTAGACAATTTTCAGCACTTTGAAATGTAATGCAATTCTAACGCACTAATTATGTGTATAAGTTAAAAGCATTTCCACTGACTTTCAAGTAATTTTAATGACAAGAAAAACTAATGTTTCTGAAATCAAAATTGAGTAGAAGGCGATTTTACAAAAATTTGGAGATCATAAATTTAGACAATTTTCAGCCGTTTGAAATGTATTGCACTTTTAACGCACTAATTATTTGGATAAGTTAAAAGCATTTCCATTGACTTTCAAGTAATTTTACGGACAAGAAAAACTAATGTTTCTAAAATTAAAATTAAATACGATTTCAAAAAAAGTTGCAGATCATAAGTTTAGACAATTTTCAGCCGTTTGAAATGTATTGCAATTTTAACAAAATAATTATGTGGATAAGTTAAAAGCATTTCCACAGCATTTCAAGTAATTTTACTGACAAGAAAAACTAATGTTTCTAAAATCAAAATTGAGTAGAAGGCGATTTGAAAAAAAATTGCAGATCATAAGTTTAGACAATTTTCAGCCGTTTGAAATGTATTGCAATTCTAACACACTAATTATGTGTATAAGTTAAAAGCATTTCCACTGACTTTCAAGTAATTTTACTGACAAGAAAAACTAATGTTTCTAAAATCAAAATTGAGTAGAAGGTGATTTGAAAAAAAATTGCAGATCATAAGTTTAGACTATTTTCAGCCGTTTGAAATGTATTGCAATTTTAACGCACTAATTATGTGGATAAGATAAAAGCATTTCCCGAGACTTTCAAGTAATTTTACTGACAAGAAAAACTAATGTTTCTAAAATTAAAATTAAACACGATTTGAAAAAAAGTTGCAGATCATAAGTTTAGACAATTTTCAGCCGTTTGAAATGTATTGCAATTTTAACGAACTAATTATGTGGATAAGGTAAAAGCATTTCCCGAGACTTTCAAGTAATTTTACTGACAAGAAAAACTAATGTTTCTAAAATTAAAATTAAACACGATTTGAAAAAACGTTGATGTTCATAAGTTTAGACAATTTTCAGCCGTTTGAAATGTATTGCAATTTTAACAAACTAATTATGTGGATAAGTTAAAAGCATTTCCACAGCATTTCAAGTAATTTTACTGACAAGAAAAACTAATGTTTCTAAAATCAAAATTGAGTAGAAGGCGATTTGAAAAAAAATTGCAGATCATAAGTTTAGACAATTTTCAGCCGTTTGAAATGTATTGCAATTCTAACACACTAATTATGTGGATAAGTTAAAAGCATTTCCACTGACTTTCAAGTAATTTTACTGACAAGAAAAACTAATGTTTCTGAAATCAAAATTGAGTAGAAGGCGATTTGAAAAAAAATTGCAGATCATAAGTTTAAACTATTTTCAGCCGTTTGAAATGTATTGCAATTTGAACGCACTAATTATGTGGATAAGTTAAAAGCATTTCCCGAGACTTTCAAGTAATTTTACGGACAAGAAAAACTAATGTTTCTAAAATTAAAATTAAACACGATTTGAAAAAAAGTTGATGATCATAAGTTTAGACAATTTTCAGCACTTTGAAATGTATTGCAATTCTAACGCACTAATTATGTGTATAAGTTAAAAGCATTTCCACTGACTTTCAAGTAATTTTACTGACAAGAAAAACTAATGTTTCTAAAATCAAAATTGAGTAGAAGGTGATTTGAAAAAAAATTGCAGATCATAAGTTTAGACTATTTTCAGCCGTTTGAAATGTATTGCAATTTTAACGCACTAATTATGTGGATAAGATAAAAGCATTTCCCGAGACTTTCAAGTAATTTTACTGACAAGAAAAACTAATGTTTCTAAAATTAAAATTAAACACGATTTGAAAAAAAGTTGATGATCATAAGTTTAGACAATTTTCAGCACTTTGAAATGTATTGCAATTCTAACGCACTAATTATGTGTATAAGTTAAAAGCATTTCCACTGACTTTGAAGTAATTTTACTGACAAGAAAAACTAATGTTTCTAAAATCAAAATTGAGTAGAAGGTGATTTGAAAAAAAATTGCAGATCATAAGTTTAGACTATTTTCAGCCGTTTGAAATGTATTGCAATTTTAACGCACTAATTATGTGGATAAGATAAAAGCATTTCCCGAGACTTTCAAGTAATTTTACTGACAAGAAAAACTAATGTTTCTAAAATTAAAATTAAACACGATTTGAAAAAAAGTTGCAGATCATAAGTTTAGACAATTTTCAGCCGTTTGAAATGTATTGCAATTTTAACGAACTAATTATGTGGATAAGTTAAAAGCATTTCCCGAGACTTTCAAGTAATTTTACTGACAAGAAAAACTAATGTTTCTAAAATTAAAATTAAACACGATTTGAAAAAACGTTGATGATCATAAGTTTAGACAATTTTCAGCCGTTTTAAATGTATTGCAATTTTAACGCACTAATTATGTGGATAAGTTAAAAGCATTTCCAATGACTTTCGAGTAATTTTATTGACCAGAAAAAACTATGTTTCTAAAATATAAATTGAGTTAGAAGGCGATTTGAAAAAATATTACAGATCATAAGTTTAGACAATTTTCAGCACTTTGAAATGTATTGCAATTTTAACGCACTAATTATGTGGATAAGTTTAAAGCATTTCCACTACCTTTCAAGTAATTTTACTGACAAGAAAAACTAATGTTTCTAAAATTAAAATTAAACACGATTTGAAAAAAAGTTGCAGATCATAAGTTTAGACAATTTTCAACCGTTTGAAATGTATTGCAATTTTAACGCACTAATTATGTGGATAAGTTAAAAGCCATTCCAATGACTTTCGAGTAATTTTATTGACCAGAAAAAACTATGTTTCTAAAATCAAAATTGAGTTAAAAGGCGATTTGAAAAAATATTACAGATCATAAGCTTAGACAATTTTCAGCACTTTGAAATGTATTGCAATTCTAACGCACTAATTATGTGTATAAGTTAAAAGCATTTCCACAGCATTTCAAGTAATTTTACTGAAAAGAAAAACTAATGTTTCTAAAATCAAAATTGAGTAGAAGGCGATTTGAAAAAAAATTGCAGATCATAAGTTTAGACAATTTTCAGCCGTTTGAAATGTATTGCAATTCTAACACACTAATTATGTGGATAAGTTAAAAGCATTTCCACTGACTTTCAAGTAATTTTACTGACAAGAAAAACTAATGTTTCTGAAATCAAAATTGAGTAGAAGGCGATTTGAAAAAAAATTGCAGATCATAAGTTTAAACTATTTTCAGCCGTTTGAAATGTATTGCACTTTTAACGCACTAATTATGTGGATAAGTTAAAAGCATTTCCCGAGACTTTCAAGTAATTTTACGGACAAGAAAAACTAATGTTTCTAAAATTAAAATTAAACACGATTTGAAAAAAAGTTGATGATCATAAGTTTAGACAATTTTCAGCACTTTGAAATGTATTGCAATTCTAACGCACTAATTATGTGTATAAGTTAAAAGCATTTCCACTGACTTTCAAGTAATTTTACTGACAAGAAAAACTAATGTTTCTAAAATCAAAATTGAGTAGAAGGTGATTTGAAAAAAAATTGCAGATCATAAGTTTAGACTATTTTCAGCCGTTTGAAATGTATTGCAATTTTAACGCACTAATTATGTGGATAAGATAAAAGTATTTCCCGAGACTTTCAAGTAATTTTACTGACAAGAAAAACTAATGTTTCTAAAATTAAAATTAAACACGATTTGAAAAAACGTTGATGATCATAAGTTTAGACAATTTTCAGCACTTTGAAATGTATTGCAATTCTAACGCACTAATTATGTGTATAAGTTAAAAGCATTTCCACTGACTTTCAAGTAATTTTACTGACAAGAAAAACTAATGTTTCTAAAATCAAAATTGAGTAGAAGGTGATTTGAAAAAAAATTGCAGATCATAAGTTTAGACTATTTTCAGCCGTTTGAAATGTATTGCAATTTTAACGCACTAATTATGTGGATAAGTTAAAAGCATTTCCAATGACTTTCAAGTAATTTTATTAACCATAAAAAACTATGTTTCTAAAATCAAAATTAAGTTAGAAGGCGATTTGAAAAAATATTACAGATCATAAGTTTAGACAATTTTCAGCACTTTGAAATGTAATGCAATTCTAACGCACTAATTATGTGTATAAGTTAAAAGCATTTCCACTGATTTTCAAGTAATTTTACTGACAAGAAAAACTAATGTTTCTGAAATCAAAATTGAGTAGAAGGCGATTTGAAAAAAAATTGCAGATCATAAGTTTAGACTATTTTCAGCCGTTTGAAATGTCTTGCACTTTTAACGCACTAATTTTGTGGATAAGTTAAAAGCATTTCCCGAGACTTTCAAGTAATTTTACGGACAAGAAAAACTAATGTTTCTAAAATTAAAATTAAACACGATTTGAAAAAAAGTTGATGATCATAAGTTTAGACAATTTTCAGCACTTTGAAATGTATTGCAATTCTAACGCACTAATTATGTGTATAAGTTAAAAGCATTTCCACTGACTTTCAAGTAATTTTACTGACAAGAAAAACTAATGTTTCTAAAATCAAAATTGAGTAGAAGGTGATTTGAAAAAAAATTGCAGATCATAAGTTTAGACTATTTTCAGCCGTTTGAAATGTATTGCAATTTTAACGCACTAATTATGTGGATAAGATAAAAGCATTTCCCGAGACTTTCAAGTAATTTTACTGACAAGAAAAACTAATGTTTCTAAAATTAAAATTAAACACGATTTGAAAAAAAGTTGCAGATCATAAGTTTAGACAATTTTCAGCCGTTTGAAATGTATTGCAATTTTAACGAACTAATTATGTGGATAAGTTAAAAGCATTTCCCGAGACTTTCAAGTAATTTTACTGACAAGAAAAACTAATGTTTCTAAAATTAAAATTAAACACGATTTGAAAAAACGTTGATGTTCATAAGTTTAGACAATTTTCAGCCGTTTGAAATGTATTGCAATTTTAACGCACTAATTATGTGGATAAGTTAAAAGCATTTCCACTGACTTTCAAGTAATTTTATTGACCAGAAAAAACTATGTTTCTAAAATATAAATTGAGTTAGAAGGCGATTTGAAAAAATATTACAGATCATAAGTTTAGACAATTTTCAGCATTTTGAAATGTATTGCAATTCTAACGCACTAATTATGTGTATAAGTTAAAAGCATTTCCACTGACTTTCAAGTAATTTTAATGACAAGAAAAACTAATGTTTCTGAAATCAAAATTGAGTAGAAGGCGATTTTACAAAAATTTGGAGATCATAAGTTTAGACAATTTTCAGCCGTTTGAAATGTATTGCACTTCAAACGCACTAATTATTTGGATAAGTTAAAAGCATTTCCACTGACTTTCAAGTAATTTTACTGACAAGAAAAACTAATGTTTCTAAAATTAAAATTAAACACGATTTGAAAAAAAGTTGATGATCATAAGTTTAGACAATTTTCAGCACTTTGAAATGTATTGCAATTCTAACGCACTAATTATGTGTATACGTTAAAAGCATTTCCACAGCATTTCAAGTAATTTTACTGACAAGAAAAACTAATGTTTCTAAAAATCAAAATTGAGTAGAAGGCGATTTGAAAAAAAAATTGCAGATCATAAGTTTAGACTATTTTCAGCCGTTTGAAATGTATTGCAATTCTAACACACTAATTATGTGGATAAGTTAAAAGCATTTCCACTGACTTTCAAGTAATTTTACTGACAAGAAAAACTAATGTTTCTGAAATCAAAATTGAGTAGAAAGTGATTTGAAAAAAAATTGCAGATCATAAGTTTAGACTATTTTCAGCCGTTTGAAATGTATTGCACTTTTAACGCACTAATTATGTGGATAAGTTAAAAGCATTTCCCGAGACTTTCAAGTAATTTTACGGACAAGAAAAACTAATGTTTCTAAAATTAAAATTAAACACGATTTGAAAAAAAGTTGATGATCATAAGTTTAGACAATTTTCAGCACTTTGAAATGTATTGCAATTCTAAAGCACTAATTATGTGTATAAGTTAAAAGCATTTCCACTGACTTTCAAGTAATTTTACTGACAAGAAAAACTAATGTTTCTAAAATTAAAATTAAACACGATTTGAAAAAAAGTTGATGATCATAAGTTTAGACAATTTTCAGCCGTTTGAAATGTATTGCAATTCTTACGCACTAATTATATGGATAAGTTAAAAGCATTTCCAATGACTTTCAAGTAATTTTACTGACAAGAAAAACTAATGTTTCTAAAATTAAAATTAAACACGATTTGAAAAAAATTTGGAGATCATAAGTTTAGACAATTTTCAGCCGTTTGAAATGTATTGCACTTTTAACGAACTAATTATGTGGATAAGTTAAAAGCATTTCCACTGACTTTCAAGTAATTTTACTGACAAGAAAAACTAATGTTTCTGAAATCAAAATTGAGTAGAAGGCGATTTGAAAAAAAATTGCAGATCATAAGTTTAGACTATTTTCAGCCGTTTGAAATGTCTTGCACTTTTAACGCACTAATTTTGTGGATAAGTTAAAAGCATTTCCCGAGACTTTCAAGTAATTTTACGGACAAGAAAAACTAATGTTTCTAAAATTAAAATTAAACACGATTTGAAAAAAAGTTGATGATCATAAGTTTATACAATTTTCAGCACTTTGAAATGTATTGCAATTCTAACGCACTAATTATGTGTATAAGTTAAAAGCATTTCCACTGACTTTCAAGTAATTTTACTGACAAGAAAAACTAATGTTTCTAAAATCAAAATTGAGTAGAAGGTGATTTGAAAAAAAGTTGCAGATCATAAGTTTAGACAATTTTCAGCCGTTTGAAATGTATTGCAATTTTAACGAACTAATTATGTGGATAAGTTAAAAGCATTTCCCGAGACTTTCAAGTAATTTTACTGACAAGAAAAACTAATGTTTCTAAAATTAAAATTAAACACGATTTGAAAAAACGTTGATAATCATAAGTTTAGACAATTTTCAGCCGTTTGAAATGTATTGCAATTTTAACGCACTAATTATGTGGATAAGTTAAAAGCATTTCCACTGACTTTCAAGTAATTTTATTGACCAGAAAAAACTATGTTTCTAAAATATAAATTGAGTTAGAAGGCGATTTTAAAAAATATTACAGATCATAAGTTTAGACAATTTTCAGCATTTTGAAATGTAATGCAATTCTAACGCACTAATTATGTGTATAAGTTAAAAGCATTTCCACTGACTTTCAAGTAATTTTAATGACAAGAAAAACTAATGTTTCTGAAATCAAAATTGAGTAGAAGGCGATTTTACAAAAATTTGGAGATCATAAGTTTAGACAATTTTCAGCCGTTTGAAATGTATTGCACTTCAAACGCACTAATTATTTGGATAAGTTAAAAGCATTTCCACTGACTTTCAAGTAATTTTACTGACAAGAAAAACTAATGTTTCTAAAATTAAAATTAAACACGATTTGAGAAAAAGTTGATGATCATAAGTTTAGACAATTTTCAGCACTTTGAAATGTATTGCAATTCTAACGCACTAATTATGTGTATAAGTTAAAAGCATTTCCACAGCATTTCAAGTAATTTTACTGACAAGAAAAACTAATGTTTCTAAAATCAAAATTGAGTAGAAGGCGATTTGAAAAAAAATTGCAGATCATAAGTTTAGACTATTTTCAGCCGTTTGAAATGTATTGCAATTCTAACACACTAATTATGTGGATAAGATAAAAGCATTTCCCGAGACTTTCAAGTAATTTTACTGACAAGAAAAACTAATGTTTCTAAAATTAAAATTAAACACGATTTGAAAAAAAGTTGCAGATCATAAGTTTAGACAATTTTCAGCCGTTTGAAATGTATTGCAATTTTAACGAACTAATTATGTGGATAAGTTAAAAGCATTTCCACTGACTTTCAAGTAATTTTACTGACAAGAAAAACTAATGTTTCTAAAATTAAAATTAAACACGATTTGAAAAAACGTTGATGATCATAAGTTTAGACAATTTTCAGCCGTTTGAAATGTATTGCAATTTTAACGCACTAATTATGTGGATAAGTTAAAAGCATTTCCAATGACTTTCAAGTAATTTTATTGACCAGAAAAAACTATGTTTCTAAAATATAAATTGAGTTAGAAGGCGATTTGAAAAAATATTACAGATCATAAGTTTAGACAATTTTCAGCACTTTGAAATGTAATGCAATTCTAACGCACTAATTATGTGTATAAGTTAAAAGCATTTCCACTGACGTTCAAGTTATTTTACTGACAAGAAAAACTAATGTTTCTAAAATTAAAATTAAACACGATTTGAAAAAAAGTTGCAGATCATAAGTTTAGACAATTTTCAGCACTTTGAAATGTATTGCAATTCTAACGCACTAATTATGTGTATAAGTTAAAAGCATTTCCACTGACTTTCAAGTAATTTTACTGACAAGGAAAACTAATGTTTCTGAAATCAAAATTAAACACGATTTGAAAAAACGTTGATGATCATAAGTTTAGACAATTTTCAGCCGTTTGAAATGTATTGCAATTTTAACGAACTAATTATGTGGATGTTAAAAGCATTTCCCGAGACTTTCAAGTAATTTTACTGACAAGAAAAACTAATGTTTCTAAAATTAAAATTAAACACGATTTGAAAAAAACGTTGATGATCATAAGTTTAGACAATTTTCAGCCGTTTGAAATGTATTGCAATTTTAACGCACTAATTATGTGGATAAGTTAAAAGCATTTCCACTGACTTACAAGTAATTTTATTGACCAGAAAAAACTGTTTCTAAAATATAAATTGAGTTAGAAGGCGATTTGAAAAAATATTACAGATCATAAGTTTAGACAATTTTCAGCACTTTGAAATGTAATGCAATTCTAACGCACTAATTATGTGTATAAGTTAAAAGCATTTCCACTGACTTTCAAGTAATTTTAATGACAAGAAAAACTAATGTTTCTGAAATCAAAATTGAGTAGAAGGCGATTTTACAAAAATTTGGAGATCATAAATTTAGACAATTTTCAGCACTTTGAAATGTATTGCACTTTTAAAGCACTAATTATTTGGATAAGTTAAAAGCATTTCCACTGACTTTCAAGTAATTTTACGGACAAGAAAAACTAATGTTTCTAAAATTAAAATTAAATACGATTTCAAAAAAAGTTGCAGATCATAAGTTTAGACAATTTTCAGCCGTTTGAAATGTATTGCATATTTAACGCACTAATTATGTGGATAAGTTAAAAGCATTTCCACAGACATTCAAGAAATTTTACTGACAAGAAAAACTAATGTTTCTAAAATTAAAATTAAACACGATTTGAAAAAAAGTTGCAGATCATAAGTTTAAACAATTTTCAGCCGTTTGAAATGTATTGCAATTTTAACGCACTAATTATGTGGATAAGTTAAAAGCCATTCCAATGACTTTCGAGTAATTTTATTGACCAGAAAAAACTATATTTCTAAAATCAAAATTGAGTTAAAAGGCGATTTGAAAAAATATTACAGATCATAAGCTTAGACAATTTTCAGAACTTTGAAATGTATTGCAATTCTAACGCACTAATTATGTGGATAAGTTAAAAGAATTTCCAGAGACTTTCAAGTAATTTTACTGACAAGAAAAACTAATGTTTCTAAAATTAAAATTACACGATTTGAAAAAAAGTTGCAGATCATAAGTTTAGTCAATTTTCAGCTGTTTGAAATGTATTGCAATTTTAACGAACTAATAATTATGTGGTTAAGTTAAAAGCATTTCCACTGACTTTCAAGTAATTTTACTGACAAGAAAAACTAATGTTTCTAAAATTAAAATTAAACACGATTTGAAAAAACGTTGATGATCATAAGTTTAGACAATTTTCAGCCGTTTGAAATGTATTGCAATTTTAACGCACTAATTATGTGGATAAGTTAAAAGCATTCCAATGACTTTCAAGTAATTTTATTGACCAGAAAAAACTATGTTTCTAAAATATAAATTGAGTTAGAAGGCGATTTGAAAAAATATTACAGATCATAAGTTTAGACAATTTTCAGCACTTTGAAATGTAATGCAATTCTAACGCACTAATTATGTGTATAAGTTAAAAGCATTTCACTGACTTTCAAGTAATTTTACTGACAAGAAAAACTAATGTTTCTGAAATCAAAATTGAGTAGAAGGCGATTTGAAAAAAAATTGCAGATCATAAGTTTAGACTATTTCAGCCGTTTTGAAATGTATTGCACTTTTAACGCACTAATTATGTGGATAAGTTAAAAGCATTTCCCGAGACTTTCAAGTAATTTTACGGACAAGAAAAACTAATGTTTCTAAAATTAAATTAAACACGATTTGAAAAAAAGTTGATGATCATAAGTTTAGACAATTTTCAGCACTTTGAAATGTATTGCAATTCTAAAGCACTAATTTATGTGTATAAGTTAAAAGCATTTCCACTGACTTTCAAGTATTTTACTGACAAGAAAAACTAATGTTTCTAAAATTAAAATTAAACACGATTTGAAAAAAAGTTGATGATCATAAGTTTAGACAATTTTCAGCCGTTTGAAATGTATTGCAATTCTTACGCACTAATTATATGGATAAGTTAAAAGCATTTCCAATGACTTTCAAGTAATTTTACTGACAAGAAAAACTAATGTTTCTAAAATTAAAATTAAACACGATTTAAAAAAAACGTTGATGATCATAAGTTTAGACAATTTTCAGCCGTTTGAAATGTATTGCAAATTTAACGCACTAATTATGTGGATAAGTTAAAAGCATTTCCACTGACTTTCAAGTAATTTTATTGACCAGAAAAAACTATGTTTCTAAAATATAAATTGAGTTAGAAGGCGATTTGAAAAAATATTACAGATCATAAGTTTAGACAATTTTCAGCACTTTGAAATGTAATGCAATTCTAACGCACTAATTATGTGTATAAGTTAAAAGCATTTCCACTGACTTTCAAGTAATTTTAATGACAAGAAAACTAATGTTTCTTAAATCAAAATTGAGTAGAAGGCGATTTTACAAAAATTTGGAGATCATAAATTTAGACAATTTTCAGCCGTTTGAAATGTATTGCACTTTTAACGCACTAATTATTTGGATAAGTTAAAAGCATTTCCACTGACTTTCAAGTAATTTTACGGACAAGAAAAACTAATGTTTCAAAAATTAAAATTAAATACGATTTCAAAAAAGTTGCAGATCATAAGTTTAGACAATTTTCAGCCGTTTGAAATGTATTGCAATTTTAACAAACTATTATGTGGATAAGTTAAAAGCATTTCCACTGACTTTCAAGTAATTTTACTGACAAGAAAAACTAATGTTTCTAAAATTAAAATTAAACACGATTTGAAAAAAAGTTGATGATCATAAGTTTAGACAATTTTCAGCCCGTTTGAAATGTATTGCAATTCTAACGCACTAATTATGTGTATAAGTTAAAAGCATTTCCACTGACTTTCAAGTAATTTTACGGACAAGAAAAACTAATGTTTCTAAAATTAAAATTGAGTAGAAGGTGATTTGAAAAAAAATTGCAGATCATAAGTTAGACTATTTTCAGCCGTTTGAAATGTATTGCAATTTTAAACGCACTAATTATGTGGATAAGATAAAAGCATTTCCCGAGACTTTCAAGTAATTTTACTTACAAGAAAAACTAATGTTTCTAAAATCAAAATTAAACACGATTGAAAAAAAGTTGCAGATCATCATAAGTTTAGACAATTTTCAGCCGTTTGAAATGTATTGCAATTTTTAACGAACTAATTATGTGGATAAGTTAAAAGCATTTCCACTGACTTTCAAGTAATTTTACTGACAAGAAAAACTAATGTTTCTAAAATTAAATTAAACACGATTTGAAAAAACGTTGATGATCATAAGTTTAGACAATTTTCAGCCGTTTGAAATGTATTGCAATTTTAACGCACTAATTATGTGGATAAGTTAAAAGCATTTCCAATGACTTTCAAGAAATTTTATTGACCAGAAAAAACTATGTTTCTAAAATATAAATTGAGTTAGAAGGCGATTTGAAAAAATATTACAGATCATAAGTTTAGACAATTTTCAGCACTTTGAAATGTATTGCATATTTAACGCACTAATTATGTGGATAATTATTTCAAGTAATTTTACTGACATGAAAAACTAATGTTTCTAAAATCAAAATTGAGTAGAAGGCGATTTGAAAAAAAATTGCAGATCATACGTATAGACTATTTTAAGCCGTTTGAAATGTATTGCATCTTTAACGCACTAATTATGTGGATAAGTTAACAGCATTTCCGAGACTTTCAAGTAATTTTACGGACAAGAAAAACTAATGTTTCTAAAATTAAAATTAAACACGATTTGAAAAAAAGTTGCAGATCATAAGTTTAGACAATTTTCAGCCGTTTGAAATGTATTGCAATTTTAACGCACTAATTATGTGGATAAGTTAAAAGCATTTCCAATGCCTTTCAAGTAATTTTATTGACCAGAAAAAACTATGTTTCTAAAATCAAAATTGAGTTAGAAGGCGATTTGAAAAAATATTACAGATCATAAGTTTAGACAATTTTCAGCACTTTGAAATGTATTGCATATTTAACGCACTAATTATGTGGATAAGTTAAAAGCATTTCCACAGACATTCAAGAAATTTTACTGACAAGAAAAACCAATTTTTTAAAATTAAAATTGAGTAGAATGCGATTTTTAAAAAAAGTTGCAGATCATAAGTTTAGACAATTTTCAGCCGTTTGAAATGTATTGCAATTTTAACGCACTAATTATGTGGATAAGTTTAAAGCATTTCCACTGACTTTCAAGTAATTTTACTGACATGAAAAACTAATGTTTCTAAAATTAAAATTAAACACGATTTGAAAAAAAGTTGCAGATCATAAGTTTAGACAATTTTCAGCCGTTTGAAATGTATTGCAATTTTAACGCACTAGTTATGTGGATAAGTTAAAAGCCATTCCAATGACTTTCAAGTAATTTTATTGACTAGAAAAAACTATGTTTCTAAAATCAAAATTGAGTAGAAGGCGATTTTACAAAAATTTGGAGATCATAAGTTTAGACAATTTTCAGCCGTTTGAAATGCATTGCACTTTTAACGAACTAATTATGTGGATAAGTTAAAAGCCATTCAATGACTTTCTAGTAATTTTATTGACTAGAAAAAAATATGTTTCTAAAATCAAAATTGTTAGAAGGCGATTTGAAAAATATTACAGATTATAAGCTTAGACAATTTTCAGCACTTTGAAATGTATTGCAATTCTAACGCACTAATTATGTGTATAACTTAAAAGCATTTCCACTGACTTTAAAGTAATTTACTGACAAGAAAAACTAATGTTTCTAAAATCAAAATTGAGTAGAAGGTGATTTGAAAAAAAATTGCAGATACTAAATTAGACTATTTTCAGCGGTGTAAATGTATTTCAATTTTAACGCACTAATTATGTGGATAAGATAAAAGCATTTCCACTGACTTTCAAGTAATTTTACTGACAAGAAAAACTAATGTTTCTAAAATTGAAATTAAACACGATTTGAAAAAACCTTGCAGATCATAAGTTTAGACAATTTTCAGCCGTTTGAAATGTATTGCAATTCTTACGCACTAATTATATGGATCAGTTAAAAGCTTTTCCAATGAATTTCAAGTAATTTTACTGACAAGAAAAACTAATGTTTCTAAAATTAAAATTAAACACGATTTGAAAAAAAGTTGCAGATCATAAGTTTAGACAATTTTCAGCCGTTTGAAATGTATTGCAATTTTAACGCACTAATTATGTGGATAAGTTAAAAGCATTTCCAATGACTTTCAAGTAATTTTATTGACCAGAAAAAAACTATGTTTCTAAAATATAAATTGAGTTGGAAGGCGATTTGAAAAAATATTACAGATCATGTTTAGACAATTTTCAGCACTTTGAAATGTATTGCAATTCTAACGCACTAATTATGTGTATAAGTTAAAAGCATTTCCACTGACTTTCAGGTAATTTTAATGAAAAGAAAAACTAATGTTTCTGAAATCAAAATTGAGTAGAAGGCGATTTTACAAAAATTTGGAGATCATAAGTTTAGACAATTTTTAGCCGTTTGAAATGTATTGCAATTTTAACGCACTAATTATGTGTATAAGTTAAAAGCATTTCCACTGACTTTCAAGTAATTTTACTGACAAGAAAAACTAATGTTTCTGAAATCAAAATTGAGTAGAAGGTGATTTTACAAAAATTTAGAGATCATAAGTTTAGACAATTTTCAGCCGTTTGAAATGTATTGCACTTTTAACACACTAATTATGTGGATAAGTTAAAAGCATTTCCACTGACTTTCAAGTAATTTTACTGACATGAAAAACTAATGTTTCTAAAATCAAAATTGAGTAGAAGGCGATTTGAAAAAAAATTGCAGATCATACGTATAGACTATTTTAAGCCGTTTGAAATGTATTGCATCTTTAACGCACTAATTATGTGGATAAGTTAACAGCATTTCCCGAGACTTTCAAGTAATTTTACGGACAAGAAAAACTAATGTTTCTAAAATTAAAATTAAACACGATTTGAAAAAAAGTTGCAGATCATAAGTTTAGACAATTTTCAGCCGTTTGAAATGTATTGCAATTTTAACGCACTAATTATGTGGATAAGTTAAAAGCATTTCCAATGACTTTCAAGTAATTTTATTGACCAGAAAAAACTATGTTTCTAAAATCAAAATTGAGTTAGAAGGCGATTTGAAAAAATATTACAGATCATAAGTTTAGACAATTTTCAGCACTTTGAAATGTATTGCATATTTAACGCACTAATTATGTGGATAAGTTAAAAGCATTTCCACAGACATTCAAGAAATTTTACTGACAAGAAAAACCAATGTTTTTAAAATTAAAATTGAGTAGAAGGCGATTTTAAAAAAAGTTGCAGATCATAAGTTTAGACAATTTTCAGCCGTTTGAAATGTATTGCAATTTTAACGCACTAATTATGTGGATAAGTTTAAAGCATTTCCACTGACTTTCAAGTAATTTTACTGAAATGAAAAACTAATGTTTCTAAAATTAAAATTAAACACGATTTGAAAAAAAGTTGCAGATCATAAGTTTAGACAATTTTCAGCCGTTTGAAATGTAATGCAATTCTTACGCACTAATTATATGGATAAGTTAAAAGCATTTCCACTGACTTTCAAGTAATTTTACTGACAAGAAAAACTAATGTTTCTAAAATTGAAATTAAACACGATTTGAAAAAACCTTGCAGATCATAAGTTTAGACAATTTTCAGCCGTTTGAAATGTATTGCAATTCTTACGCACTAATTATATGGATCAGTTAAAAGCATTTCCAATGAATTTCAAGTAATTTTACTGACAAGAAAAACTAATGTTTCTAAAATTAAAATTAAACACGATTTGAAAAAAAGTTGCAGATAATAAGTTTAGACAATTTTTAGCCGTTTGAAATGTATTGCAATTCTAACGCACTAATTATGTGTATAAGTTAAAAGCATTTCCACTGACTTTCAAGTAATTTTACTGACAAGAAAAACTAATGTTTCTGAAATCAAAATTGAGTAGAAGGCGATTTTACAAAAATTTGGAGATCATAAGTTAAGACAATTTTCAGCCGTTTGAAATGTATTGCACTTTAAACACACTAATTATGTGGATAAGTTAAAAGCATTTCCACTGACTTTCAAGTAATTTTACTGACAAGAAAAACTAATGTTTCTAAAATCAAAATTGAATAGAAGGCGATTTGAAAAAAAATTGCAGATCATAAGTTTAGACTATTTTCAGCCGTTTGAAATGTATTGCATCTTTAACGCACTAATTATGTGGATAAGTTAAAAGCATTTCCCGAGACTTTCAAGTAATTTTACGGACAAGAAAAACTAATGTTTCTAAAATTAAAATTGAGTTAGAAGGCGATTTGAAAAAAATATTACAGATCATAAGTTTAGACAATTTTCAGCACTTTGAAATGTATTGCATATTTAACGCACTAATTATGTGGATAAGTTAAAAGCATTTCCACAGACATTCAAGAAATTTTACTGACAAGAAAAACCAATGTTTTTAAAATTAAAATTGAGTAGAAGGCGATTTAAAAAAAAGTTGCAGATCATAAGTTTAGACAATTTTCAGCCGTTTGAAATGTATTGCAATTTTAACGCACTATTTATGTGAATAAGTTAAAAGCATTTCCACTGACTTTCAAGTAATTTTATTGACCATAAAAAACTATGTTTCTAAAATCAAAATTGAGTAGAAGGCGATTTTACAAAAATTTGGAGATCATAAGTTTAGACAATTTTCAGCCGTTTGAAATGTATTGCACTTTTAACGAACTAATTATGTGGATAAGTTAAAAGCATTTCCACTGACTTTCAAGTAATTTTACTGACAAGAAAAACTAATGTTTCTAAAATCAAAATTGAGTAGAAGGCGATTTGAAAAAAAATTGCAGATCATAAGTTTAGACTATTTTCAGCCGTTTGAAATGTATTGCAATTCTAACACACTAATTATGTGGATAAGATAAAAGCATTTCCCGAGACTTTCAAGTAATTTTACTGACAAGAAAAACTAATGTTTCTAAAATTAAAATTAAACACGATTTGAAAAAAAGTTGCAGATCATAAGTTTAGACAATTTTCAGCCGTTTGAAATGTATTGCAATTTTAACGAACTAATTATGTGGATAAGTTAAAAGCATTTCCACTGACTTTCAAGTAATTTTACTGACAAGAAAAACTAATGTTTCTAAAATTAAAATTAAACACGATTTGAAAAAACGTTGATGATCATAAGTTTAGACAATTTTCAGCCGTTTGAAATGTATTGCAATTTTAACGCACTAATTATGTGGATAAGTTAAAAGCATTTCCAATGACTTTCAAGTAATTTTATTGACCAGAAAAAACTATGTTTCTAAAATATAAATTGAGTTAGAAGGCGATTTGAAAAAATATTACAGATCATAAGTTTAGACAATTTTCAGCACTTTGAAATGTAATGCAATTCTAACGCACTAATTATGTGTATAAGTTAAAAGCATTTCCACTGACGTTCAAGTTATTTTACTGACAAGAAAAACTAATGTTTCTAAAATTAAAATTAAACACGATTTGAAAAAAAGTTGCAGATCATAAGTTTAGACAATTTTCAGCACTTTGAAATGTATTGCAATTCTAACGCACTAATTATGTGTATAAGTTAAAAGCATTTCCACTGACTTTCAAGTAATTTTACTGACAAGGAAAACTAATGTTTCTGAAATCAAAATTAAACACGATTTGAAAAAACGTTGATGATCATAAGTTTAGACAATTTTCAGCCGTTTGAAATGTATTGCAATTTTAACGAACTAATTATGTGGATGTTAAAAGCATTTCCCGAGACTTTCAAGTAATTTTACTGACAAGAAAAACTAATGTTTCTAAAATTAAAATTAAACACGATTTGAAAAAAACGTTGATGATCATAAGTTTAGACAATTTTCAGCCGTTTGAAATGTATTGCAATTTTAACGCACTAATTATGTGGATAAGTTAAAAGCATTTCCACTGACTTACAAGTAATTTTATTGACCAGAAAAAACTGTTTCTAAAATATAAATTGAGTTAGAAGGCGATTTGAAAAAATATTACAGATCATAAGTTTAGACAATTTTCAGCACTTTGAAATGTAATGCAATTCTAACGCACTAATTATGTGTATAAGTTAAAAGCATTTCCACTGACTTTCAAGTAATTTTAATGACAAGAAAAACTAATGTTTCTGAAATCAAAATTGAGTAGAAGGCGATTTTACAAAAATTTGGAGATCATAAATTTAGACAATTTTCAGCACTTTGAAATGTATTGCACTTTTAAAGCACTAATTATTTGGATAAGTTAAAAGCATTTCCACTGACTTTCAAGTAATTTTACGGACAAGAAAAACTAATGTTTCTAAAATTAAAATTAAATACGATTTCAAAAAAAGTTGCAGATCATAAGTTTAGACAATTTTCAGCCGTTTGAAATGTATTGCATATTTAACGCACTAATTATGTGGATAAGTTAAAAGCATTTCCACAGACATTCAAGAAATTTTACTGACAAGAAAAACTAATGTTTCTAAAATTAAAATTAAACACGATTTGAAAAAAAGTTGCAGATCATAAGTTTAAACAATTTTCAGCCGTTTGAAATGTATTGCAATTTTAACGCACTAATCATGTGGATAAGTTAAAAGCCATTCCAATGACTTTCGAGTAATTTTATTGACCAGAAAAAACTATATTTCTAAAATCAAAATTGAGTTAAAAGGCGATTTGAAAAAATATTACAGATCATAAGCTTAGACAATTTTCAGAACTTTGAAATGTATTGCAATTCTAACGCACTAATTATGTGGATAAGTTAAAAGAATTTCCAGAGACTTTCAAGTAATTTTACTGACAAGAAAAACTAATGTTTCTAAAATTAAAATTACACGATTTGAAAAAAAGTTGCAGATCATAAGTTTAGTCAATTTTCAGCTGTTTGAAATGTATTGCAATTTTAACGAACTAATTATGTGGTTAAGTTAAAAGCATTTCCACTGACTTTCAAGTAATTTTACTGACAAGAAAAACTAATGTTTCTAAAATTAAAATTAAACACGATTTGAAAAAACGTTGATGATCATAAGTTTAGACAATTTTCAGCCGTTTGAAATGTATTGCAATTTTAACGCACTAATTATGTGGATAAGTTAAAAGCATTTTCAATGACTTTCAAGTAATTTTATTGACCAGAAAAAACTATGTTTCTAAAATATAAATTGAGTTAGAAGGCGATTTGAAAAAATATTACAGATCATAAGTTTAGACAATTTTCAGCACTTTGAAATGTAATGCAATTCTAACGCACTAATTATGTGTATAAGTTAAAAGCATTTCCACTGACTTTCAAGTAATTTTACTGACAAGAAAAACTAATGTTTCTGAAATCAAAATTGAGTAGAAGGCGATTTGAAAAAAAATTGCAGATCATAAGTTTAGACTATTTTCAGCCGTTTGAAATGTATTGCACTTTTAACGCACTAATTATGTGGATAAGTTAAAAGCATTTCCCGAGACTTTCAAGTAATTTTACGGACAAGAAAAACTAATGTTTCTAAAATTAAAATTAAACACGATTTGAAAAAAAGTTGATGATCATAAGTTTAGACAATTTTCAGCACTTTGAAATGTATTGCAATTCTAAAGCACTAATTATGTGTATAAGTTAAAAGCATTTCCACTGACTTTCAAGTAATTTTACTGACAAGAAAAA
This sequence comes from Ariolimax columbianus, assembly GCA_036924085.1. Lineage (NCBI taxonomy): Eukaryota > Metazoa > Mollusca > Gastropoda > Stylommatophora > Arionidae > Ariolimax > Ariolimax columbianus. The sequence continues at coordinate 423,111 of JAVGWX010000030.1, forward strand.
CTAATGTTTCTAAAATTAAAATTAAACACGATTTGAAAAAAAGTTGATGATCATAAGTTTAGACAATTTTCAGCCGTTTGAAATGTATTGCAATTCTTACGCACTAATTATATGGATAAGTTAAAAGCATTTCCAATGACTTTCAAGTAATTTTACTGACAAGAAAAACTAATGTTTCTAAAATTAAAATTAAACACGATTTAAAAAAAACGTTGATGATCATAAGTTTAGACAATTTTCAGCCGTTTGAAATGTATTGCAAATTTAACGCACTAATTATGTGGATAAGTTAAAAGCATTTCCACTGACTTTCAAGTAATTTTATTGACCAGAAAAAACTATGTTTCTAAAATATAAATTGAGTTAGAAGGCGATTTGAAAAAATATTACAGATCATAAGTTTAGACAATTTTCAGCACTTTGAAATGTAATGCAATTCTAACGCACTAATTATGTGTATAAGTTAAAAGCATTTCCACTGACTTTCAAGTAATTTTAATGACAAGAAAAACTAATGTTTCTTAAATCAAAATTGAGTAGAAGGCGATTTTACAAAAATTTGGAGATCATAAATTTAGACAATTTTCAGCCGTTTGAAATGTATTGCACTTTTAACGCACTAATTATTTGGATAAGTTAAAAGCATTTCCACTGACTTTCAAGTAATTTTACGGACAAGAAAAACTAATGTTTCAAAAATTAAAATTAAATACGATTTCAAAAAAAGTTGCAGATCATAAGTTTAGACAATTTTCAGCCGTTTGAAATGTATTGCAATTTTAACAAACTAATTATGTGGATAAGTTAAAAGCATTTCCACTGACTTTCAAGTAATTTTACTGACAAGAAAAACTAATGTTTCTAAAATTAAAATTAAACACGATTTGAAAAAAAGTTGATGATCATAAGTTTAGACAATTTTCAGCCGTTTGAAATGTATTGCAATTCTAACGCACTAATTATGTGTATAAGTTAAAAGCATTTCCACTGACTTTCAAGTAATTTTACGGACAAGAAAAACTAATGTTTCTAAAATTAAAATTGAGTAGAAGGTGATTTGAAAAAAAATTGCAGATCATAAGTTTAGACTATTTTCAGCCGTTTGAAATGTATTGCAATTTTAACGCACTAATTATGTGGATAAGATAAAAGCATTTCCCGAGACTTTCAAGTAATTTTACTTACAAGAAAAACTAATGTTTCTAAAATCAAAATTAAACACGATTTGAAAAAAAGTTGCAGATCATCATAAGTTTAGACAATTTTCAGCCGTTTGAAATGTATTGCAATTTTAACGAACTAATTATGTGGATAAGTTAAAAGCATTTCCACTGACTTTCAAGTAATTTTACTGACAAGAAAAACTAATGTTTCTAAAATTAAAATTAAACACGATTTGAAAAAACGTTGATGATCATAAGTTTAGACAATTTTCAGCCGTTTGAAATGTATTGCAATTTTAACGCACTAATTATGTGGATAAGTTAAAAGCATTTCCAATGACTTTCAAGAAATTTTATTGACCAGAAAAAACTATGTTTCTAAAATATAAATTGAGTTAGAAGGCGATTTGAAAAAATATTACAGATCATAAGTTTAGACAATTTTCAGCACTTTGAAATGTATTGCATATTTAACGCACTAATTATGTGGATAATTATTTCAAGTAATTTTACTGACATGAAAAACTAATGTTTCTAAAATCAAAATTGAGTAGAAGGCGATTTGAAAAAAAATTGCAGATCATACGTATAGACTATTTTAAGCCGTTTGAAATGTATTGCATCTTTAACGCACTAATTATGTGGATAAGTTAACAGCATTTCCCGAGACTTTCAAGTAATTTTACGGACAAGAAAAACTAATGTTTCTAAAATTAAAATTAAACACGATTTGAAAAAAAGTTGCAGATCATAAGTTTAGACAATTTTCAGCCGTTTGAAATGTATTGCAATTTTAACGCACTAATTATGTGGATAAGTTAAAAGCATTTCCAATGCCTTTCAAGTAATTTTATTGACCAGAAAAAACTATGTTTCTAAAATCAAAATTGAGTTAGAAGGCGATTTGAAAAAATATTACAGATCATAAGTTTAGACAATTTTCAGCACTTTGAAATGTATTGCATATTTAACGCACTAATTATGTGGATAAGTTAAAAGCATTTCCACAGACATTCAAGAAATTTTACTGACAAGAAAAACCAATGTTTTTAAAATTAAAATTGAGTAGAATGCGATTTTAAAAAAAGTTGCAGATCATAAGTTTAGACAATTTTCAGCCGTTTGAAATGTATTGCAATTTTAACGCACTAATTATGTGGATAAGTTTAAAGCATTTCCACTGACTTTCAAGTAATTTTACTGACATGAAAAACTAATGTTTCTAAAATTAAAATTAAACACGATTTGAAAAAAAGTTGCAGATCATAAGTTTAGACAATTTTCAGCCGTTTGAAATGTATTGCAATTTTAACGCACTAGTTATGTGGATAAGTTAAAAGCCATTCCAATGACTTTCAAGTAATTTTATTGACTAGAAAAAACTATGTTTCTAAAATCAAAATTGAGTAGAAGGCGATTTTACAAAAATTTGGAGATCATAAGTTTAGACAATTTTCAGCCGTTTGAAATGCATTGCACTTTTAACGAACTAATTATGTGGATAAGTTAAAAGCCATTCCAATGACTTTCTAGTAATTTTATTGACTAGAAAAAACTATGTTTCTAAAATCAAAATTGTTAGAAGGCGATTTGAAAAAATATTACAGATTATAAGCTTAGACAATTTTCAGCACTTTGAAATGTATTGCAATTCTAACGCACTAATTATGTGTATAACTTAAAAGCATTTCCACTGACTTTAAAGTAATTTACTGACAAGAAAAACTAATGTTTCTAAAATCAAAATTGAGTAGAAGGTGATTTGAAAAAAAATTGCAGATACTAAATTAGACTATTTTCAGCGGTGTAAATGTATTTCAATTTTAACGCACTAATTATGTGGATAAGATAAAAGCATTTCCACTGACTTTCAAGTAATTTTACTGACAAGAAAAACTAATGTTTCTAAAATTGAAATTAAACACGATTTGAAAAAACCTTGCAGATCATAAGTTTAGACAATTTTCAGCCGTTTGAAATGTATTGCAATTCTTACGCACTAATTATATGGATCAGTTAAAAGCTTTTCCAATGAATTTCAAGTAATTTTACTGACAAGAAAAACTAATGTTTCTAAAATTAAAATTAAACACGATTTGAAAAAAAGTTGCAGATCATAAGTTTCGACAATTTTCAGCCGTTTGAAATGTATTGCAATTTTAACGCACTAATTATGTGGATAAGTTTAAAGCATTTCCACTGACTTTCAAGTAATTTTACTGACATGAAAAACTAATGTTTCGAAAATTAAAATTAAACACGATTTGAAAAAAAGTTGCAGATCATAAGTTTAGACAATTTTCAGCCGTTTGAAATGTATTGCAATTTTAACGCACTAATTATGTGGATAAGTTAAAAGCATTTCCAATGACTTTCAAGTAATTTTATTGACCAGAAAAAAACTATGTTTCTAAAATATAAATTGAGTTGGAAGGCGATTTGAAAAAATATTACAGATCATGTTTAGACAATTTTCAGCACTTTGAAATGTATTGCAATTCTAACGCACTAATTATGTGTATAAGTTAAAAGCATTTCCACTGACTTTCAGGTAATTTTAATGAAAAGAAAAACTAATGTTTCTGAAATCAAAATTGAGTAGAAGGCGATTTTACAAAAATTTGGAGATCATAAGTTTAGACAATTTTTAGCCGTTTGAAATGTATTGCAATTTTAACGCACTAATTATGTGTATAAGTTAAAAGCATTTCCACTGACTTTCAAGTAATTTTACTGACAAGAAAAACTAATGTTTCTGAAATCAAAATTGAGTAGAAGGTGATTTTACAAAAATTTAGAGATCATAAGTTTAGACAATTTTCAGCCGTTTGAAATGTATTGCACTTTTAACACACTAATTATGTGGATAAGTTAAAAGCATTTCCACTGACTTTCAAGTAATTTTACTGACATGAAAAACTAATGTTTCTAAAATCAAAATTGAGTAGAAGGCGATTTGAAAAAAAATTGCAGATCATACGTATAGACTATTTTAAGCCGTTTGAAATGTATTGCATCTTTAACGCACTAATTATGTGGATAAGTTAACAGCATTTCCCGAGACTTTCAAGTAATTTTACGGACAAGAAAAACTAATGTTTCTAAAATTAAAATTAAACACGATTTGAAAAAAAGTTGCAGATCATAAGTTTAGACAATTTTCAGCCGTTTGAAATGTATTGCAATTTTAACGCACTAATTATGTGGATAAGTTAAAAGCATTTCCAATGACTTTCAAGTAATTTTATTGACCAGAAAAAACTATGTTTCTAAAATCAAAATTGAGTTAGAAGGCGATTTGAAAAAATATTACAGATCATAAGTTTAGACAATTTTCAGCACTTTGAAATGTATTGCATATTTAACGCACTAATTATGTGGATAAGTTAAAAGCATTTCCACAGACATTCAAGAAATTTTACTGACAAGAAAAACCAATGTTTTTAAAATTAAAATTGAGTAGAAGGCGATTTTAAAAAAAGTTGCAGATCATAAGTTTAGACAATTTTCAGCCGTTTGAAATGTATTGCAATTTTAACGCACTAATTATGTGGATAAGTTTAAAGCATTTCCACTGACTTTCAAGTAATTTTACTGAAATGAAAAACTAATGTTTCTAAAATTAAAATTAAACACGATTTGAAAAAAAGTTGCAGATCATAAGTTTAGACAATTTTCAGCCGTTTGAAATGTAATGCAATTCTTACGCACTAATTATATGGATAAGTTAAAAGCATTTCCACTGACTTTCAAGTAATTTTACTGACAAGAAAAACTAATGTTTCTAAAATTGAAATTAAACACGATTTGAAAAAACCTTGCAGATCATAAGTTTAGACAATTTTCAGCCGTTTGAAATGTATTGCAATTCTTACGCACTAATTATATGGATCAGTTAAAAGCATTTCCAATGAATTTCAAGTAATTTTACTGACAAGAAAAACTAATGTTTCTAAAATTAAAATTAAACACGATTTGAAAAAAAGTTGCAGATAATAAGTTTAGACAATTTTTAGCCGTTTGAAATGTATTGCAATTCTAACGCACTAATTATGTGTATAAGTTAAAAGCATTTCCACTGACTTTCAAGTAATTTTACTGACAAGAAAAACTAATGTTTCTGAAATCAAAATTGAGTAGAAGGCGATTTTACAAAAATTTGGAGATCATAAGTTAAGACAATTTTCAGCCGTTTGAAATGTATTGCACTTTAAACACACTAATTATGTGGATAAGTTAAAAGCATTTCCACTGACTTTCAAGTAATTTTACTGACAAGAAAAACTAATGTTTCTAAAATCAAAATTGAATAGAAGGCGATTTGAAAAAAAATTGCAGATCATAAGTTTAGACTATTTTCAGCCGTTTGAAATGTATTGCATCTTTAACGCACTAATTATGTGGATAAGTTAAAAGCATTTCCCGAGACTTTCAAGTAATTTTACGGACAAGAAAAACTAATGTTTCTAAAATTAAAATTGAGTTAGAAGGCGATTTGAAAAAATATTACAGATCATAAGTTTAGACAATTTTCAGCACTTTGAAATGTATTGCATATTTAACGCACTAATTATGTGGATAAGTTAAAAGCATTTCCACAGACATTCAAGAAATTTTACTGACAAGAAAAACCAATGTTTTTAAAATTAAAATTGAGTAGAAGGCGATTTAAAAAAAAGTTGCAGATCATAAGTTTAGACAATTTTCAGCCGTTTGAAATGTATTGCAATTTTAACGCACTATTTATGTGAATAAGTTAAAAGCATTTCCACTGACTTTCAAGTAATTTTATTGACCATAAAAAACTATGTTTCTAAAATCAAAATTGAGTAGAAGGCGATTTTACAAAAATTTGGAGATCATAAGTTTAGACAATTTTCAGCCGTTTGAAATGTATTGCACTTTTAACGAACTAATTATGTGGATAAGTTAAAAGCATTTCCACTGACTTTCAAGTAATTTTACTGACAAGAAAAACTAATGTTTCTAAAATCAAAATTGAGTAGAAGGCGATTTGAAAAAAAATTGCAGATCATAAGTTTAGACTATTTTCAGCCGTTTGAAATGTATTGCATCTTTAACGCACTAATTATGTGGATAAGTTAAAAGCATTTCCCGAGACTTTCAAGTAATTTTACAGACAAGAAAAACTAATGTTTCTAAAATTAAAATTAAACACGATTTGAAAAAAAGTTGCAGATCATACGTTTAGACAATTTTCAGCACTTTGAAATGTATTGCAATTTTAACGCACTAATTATGTGGATAAGTTAAAAGCATTTCCAATGACTTTCAAGTAATTTTATTGACCAGAAAAAACTATGTTTCTAAAATCAAAATTGAGTTAGAAGGCGATTTGAAAAAATATTACAGATCATAAGTTCAGAAAATTTTCAGCACTTTGAAATGTATTGCATATTTAACGCACTAATTATGTGGATAAGTTAAAAGCATTTCCACAGACATTCAAGAAATTTTACTGACAAGAAAAACCAATGTTTTTAAAATTAAAATTGAGTAGAAGGCGATTTAAAAAAAAGTTGCAGATCATAAGTTTCGACAATTTTCAGCCGTTTGAAATGTATTGCAATTTTAACGCACTAATTATGTGGATAAGTTTAAAGCATTTCCACTGACTTTCAAGTAATTTTACTGACATGAAAAACTAATGTTTCGAAAATTAAAATTAAACACGATTTGAAAAAAAGTTGCAGATCATAAGTTTAGACAATTTTCAGCCGTTTGAAATGTATTGCAATTTTAACGCACTAATTATGTGGATAAGTTAAAAGCATTTCCAATGACTTTCAAGTAATTTTATTGACCAGAAAAAAACTATGTTTCTAAAATATAAATTGAGTTGAAAGGCGATTTGAAAAAATATTACAGATCATGTTTAGACAATTTTCAGCACTTTGAAATGTATTGCAATTCTAACGCACTAATTATGTGTATAAGTTAAAAGCATTTCCACTGACTTTTTGGTAATTTTAATGACAAGAAAAACTAATGTTTCTGAAATCAAAATTGAGTAGAAGGCGATTTTACAAAAATTTGGAGATCATAAGTTTAGACAATTTTCAGCCGTTTGAAATGTATTGCACTTTTAACGCACTAATTATGTGGATAAGTTAAAAGCCATTCCAATGACTTTCTAGTAATTTTATTGACTAGAAAAAACTATGTTTCTAAAATCAAAATTGAGTTAGAAGGCGATTTGAAAAAATATTACAGATCATAAGCTTAGACAATTTTCAGCACTTTGAAATGTATTGCAATTCTAACGCACTAATTATGTGTATAACTTAAAAGCATTTCCACTGACTTTCAAGTAATTTTACTGACAAGAAAAACTAATGTTTCTAAAATCAAAATTGAGTAGAAGGTGATTTGAAAAAAAATTGCAGATCATAAGTTTAGACTATTTTCAGCCGTGTAAATGTATTTCAATTTTAACGCACTAATTATGTGGATAAGATAAAAGCATTTCCACTGACTTTCAAGTAATTTTACTGACAAGAAAAACTAATGTTTCTAAAATTGAAATTAAACACGATTTGAAAAAACGTTGATGATCATAAGTTTAGACAATTTTCAGCCGTTTGAAATGTAATGCAATTCTTACGCACTAATTATATGGATAAGTTAAAAGCATTTCCACTGACTTTCAAGTAATTTTACTGACAAGAAAAACTAATGTTTCTAAAATTGAAATTAAACACGATTTGAAAAAACCTTGCAGATCATAAGTTTAGACAATTTTCAGCCGTTTGAAATGTATTGCAATTCTTACGCACTAATTATATGGATAAGTTAAAAGCATTTCCAATGACTTTCAAGTAATTTTACTGACAAGAAAAACTAATGTTTCTAAAATTAAAATTAAACACGATTTGAAAAAAAGTTGCAGATAATAAGTTTAGACAATTTTTAGCCGTTTGAAATGTATTGCAATTTTAACGCACTAATTATGTGTATAAGTTAAAAGCATTTCCACTGACTTTCAAGTAATTTTACTGACAAGAAAAACTAATGTTTCTAAAATCAAAATTGAGTAGAAGGCGATTTGAAAAAAAATTGCAGATCATACGTATAGACTATTTTAAGCCGTTTGAAATGTATTGCATCTTTAACGCACTAATTATGTGGATAAGTTAAAAGCATTTCCAATGACTTTCAAGTAATTTTATTGACCAGAAAAAACTATGTTTCTAAAATCAAAATTGAGTTAGAAGGCGATTTGAAAAAATATTACAGATCATAAGTTTAGACAATTTTCAGCACTTTGAAATGTATTGCAATTTTAACGCACTAATTATGTGGATAAGTTTAAAGCATTTCCACTGACTTTCAAGTAATTTTACTGACATGAAAAACTAATGTTTCTAAAATTAAAATTAAACACGATTTGAAAAAAAGTTGCAGATCATAAGTTTAGACAATTTTCAGCCGTTTGAAATGTATTGCAATTTTAACGCACTAATTATGTGGATAAGTTAAAAGCCATTCCAATGACTTTCAAGTAATTTTATTGACCAGAAAAAACTATGTTTCTAAAATCAAAATGAGTTAGAAGGCGATTTGAAAAAATATTACAGATCATAAGCTTAGACAATTTTCAGCACTTTGAAATGTATTGCAATTCTAACGCACTAATTATATGTATAAGTTAAAAGCATTTCCACTGACTTTCAAGTAATTTTACTGAAATGAAAAACTAATGTTTCTAAAATTAAAATTAAACACGATTTGAAAAAAAGTTGCAGATCATAAGTTTAGACAATTTTCAGCCGTTTGAAATGTAATGCAATTCTTACGCACTAATTATATGGATAAGTTAAAAGCATTTCCACTGACTTTCAAGTAATTTTACTGACAAGAAAAACTAATGTTTCTAAAATTGAAATTAAACACGATTTGAAAAAACCTTGCAGATCATAAGTTTAGACAATTTTCAGCCGTTTGAAATGTATTGCAATTCTTACGCACTAATTATATGGATCAGTTAAAAGCATTTCCAATGAATTTCAAGTAATTTTACTGACAAGAAAAACTAATGTTTCTAAAATTGAAATTAAACACGATTTGAAAAAACCTTGCAGATCATAAGTTTAGACAATTTTCAGCCGTTTGAAATGTATTGCAATTCTTACGCACTAATTATATGGATCAGTTAAAAGCATTTCCAATGAATTTCAAGTAATTTTACTGACAAGAAAAACTAATGTTTCTGAAATCAAAATTGAGTAGAAGGCGATTTTACAAAAATTTGGAGATCATAAGTTAAAACAATTTTCAGCCGTTTGAAATGTATTGCACTTTAAACACACTAATTATGTGGATAAGTTAAAAGCATTTCCACTGACTTTCAAGTAATTTTACTGACAAGAAAAACTAATGTTTCTAAAATCAAAATTGAATAGAAGGCGATTTGAAAAAAAATTGCAGATCATAAGTTTAGACTATTTTCAGCCGTTTGAAATGTATTGCATCTTTAACGCACTAATTATGTGGATAAGTTAAAAGCATTTCCCGAGACTTTCAAGAATTTTTACGGACAAGAAAAACTAATGTTTCTAAAATTAAAATTGAGTTAGAAGGCGATTTGAAAAAATATTACAGATCATAAGTTTAGACAATTTTCAGCACTTTGAAATGTATTGCATATTTAACGCACTAATTATGTGGATAAGTTAAAAGCATTTCCACAGACATTCAAGAAATTTTACTGACAAGAAAAACCAATGTTTTTAAAATTAAAATTGAGTAGAAGGCGATTTAAAAAAAAGTTGCAGATCATAAGTTTAGACAATTTTCAGCCGTTTGAAATGTATTGCAATTTTAACGCACTAATTATGTGGATAAGTTTAAAGCATTTCCACTGACTTTCAAGTAATTTTACTGACATGAAAAACTAATGTTTCTAAAATTAAAATTAAACACGATTTGAAAAAAAGTTGCAGATCATAAGTTTAGACAATTTTCAGCCGTTTGAAATGTATTGCAATTTTAACGCACTAATTATGTGGATAAGTTAATAGCCATTCCAATGACTTTCAAGTAATTTTATTGACCAGAAAAAACTATGTTTCTAAAATCAAAATTGAGTTAAAAGGCGATTTGAAAAAATATTACAGATCATGTTTAGACAATTTTCAGCACTTTGAAATGTATTGCAATTCTAACGCACTAATTATGTGTATAAGTTAAAAGCATTTCCACTGACTTTCAGGTAATTTTAATGAAAAGAAAAACTAATGTTTCTGAAATCAAAATTGAGTAGAAGGCGATTTTACAAAAATTTGGAGATCATAAGTTTAGACAATTTTTAGCCGTTTGAAATGTATTGCAATTTTAACGCACTAATTATGTGTATAAGTTAAAAGCATTTCCACTGACTTTCAAGTAATTTTACTGACAAGAAAAACTAATGTTTCTGAAATCAAAATTGAGTAGAAGGTGATTTTACAAAAATTTAGAGATCATAAGTTTAGACAATTTTCAGCCGTTTGAAATGTATTGCACTTTTAACACACTAATTATGTGGATAAGTTAAAAGCATTTCCACTGACTTTCAAGTAATTTTACTGACAAGAAAAACTAATGTTTCTAAAATCAAAATTGAGTAGAAGGCGATTTGAAAAAAAATTGCAGATCATAAGTTTAGACTATTTTCAGCCGTTTGAAATGTATTGCATCTTTAACGCACTAATTATGTGGATAAGTTAAAAGCATTTCCCGAGACTTTCAAGTAATTTTACAGACAAGAAAAACTAATGTTTCTAAAATTAAAATTAAACACGATTTGAAAAAAAGTTGCAGATCATACGTTTAGACAATTTTCAGCACTTTGAAATGTATTGCAATTTTAACGCACTAATTATGTGGATAAGTTAAAAGCATTTCCAATGACTTTCAAGTAATTTTATTGACCAGAAAAAACTATGTTTCTAAAATCAAAATTGAGTTAGAAGGCGATTTGAAAAAATATTACAGATCATAAGTTCAGACAATTTTCAGCACTTTGAAATGTATTGCATATTTAACGCACTAATTATGTGGATAAGTTAAAAGCATTTCCACAGACATTCAAGAAATTTTACTGACAAGAAAAACCAATGTTTTTAAAATTAAAATTGAGTAGAAGGCGATTTAAAAAAAAGTTGCAGATCATAAGTTTCGACAATTTTCAGCCGTTTGAAATGTATTGCAATTTTAACGCACTAATTATGTGGATAAGTTTAAAGCATTTCCACTGACTTTCAAGTAATTTTACTGACATGAAAAACTAATGTTTCGAAAATTAAAATTAAACACGATTTGAAAAAAAGTTGCAGATCATAAGTTTAGACAATTTTCAGCCGTTTGAAATGTATTGCAATTTTAACGCACTAATTATGTGGATAAGTTAAAAGCATTTCCAATGACTTTCAAGTAATTTTATTGACCAGAAAAAAACTATGTTTCTAAAATATAAATTGAGTTGAAAGGCGATTTGAAAAAATATTACAGATCATGTTTAGACAATTTTCTGCACTTTGAAATGTATTGCAATTCTAACGCACTAATTATGTGTATAAGTTAAAAGCATTTCCACTGACTTTTTGGTAATTTTAATGACAAGAAAAACTAATGTTTCTGAAATCAAAATTGAGTAGAAGGCGATTTTACAAAAATTTGGAGATCATAAGTTTAGACAATTTTCAGCCGTTTGAAATGTATTGCACTTTTAACGCACTAATTATGTGGATAAGTTAAAAGCCATTCCAATGACTTTCTAGTAATTTTATTGACTAGAAAAAACTATGTTTCTAAAATCAAAATTGAGTTAGAAGGCGATTTGAAAAAATATTACAGATCATAAGCTTAGACAATTTTCAGCACTTTGAAATGTATTGCAATTCTAACGCACTAATTATGTGTATAACTTAAAAGCATTTCCACTGACTTTCAAGTAATTTTACTGACAAGAAAAACTAATGTTTCTAAAATCAAAATTGAGTAGAAGGTGATTTGAAAAAAAATTGCAGATCATAAGTTTAGACTATTTTCAGCCGTGTAAATGTATTTCAATTTTAACGCACTAATTATGTGGATAAGATAAAAGCATTTCCACTGACTTTCAAGTAATTTTACTGACAAGAAAAACTAATGTTTCTAAAATTGAAATTAAACACGATTTGAAAAAACGTTGATGATCATAAGTTTAGACAATTTTCAGCCGTTTGAAATGTAATGCAATTCTTACGCACTAATTATATGGATAAGTTAAAAGCATTTCCACTGACTTTCAAGTAATTTTACTGACAAGAAAAACTAATGTTTCTAAAATTGAAATTAAACACGATTTGAAAAAACCTTGCAGATCATAAGTTTAGACAATTTTCAGCCGTTTGAAATGTATTGCAATTCTTACGCACTAATTATATGGATAAGTTAAAAGCATTTCCAATGACTTTCAAGTAATTTTACTGACAAGAAAAACTAATGTTTCTAAAATTAAAATTAAACACGATTTGAAAAAAAGTTGCAGATAATAAGTTTAGACAATTTTTAGCCGTTTGAAATGTATTGCAATTTTAACGCACTAATTATGTGTATAAGTTAAAAGCATTTCCACTGACTTTCAAGTAATTTTACTGACAAGAAAAACTAATGTTTCTGAAATCAAACTTGAGTAGAAGGCGATTTTACAAAAATTTGGAGATCATAAGTTAAGACAATTTTCAGCCGTTTGAAATGTATTGCACTTTAAACACACTAATTATGTGGATAAGTTAAAAGCATTTCCACTGACTTTCAAGTAATTTTACTGACAAGAAAAACTAATGTTTCTAAAATCAAAATTGAATAGAAGGCGATTTGAAAAAAAATTGCAGATCATAAGTTTAGACTATTTTCAGCCGTTTGAAATGTATTGCATCTTTAACGCACTAATTATGTGGATAAGTTAAAAGCATTTCCCGAGACTTTCAAGTAATTTTACGGACAAGAAAAACTAATGTTTCTAAAATTAAAATTGAGTTAGAAGGCGATTTGAAAAAATATTACAGATCATAAGTTTAGACAATTTTCAGCACTTTGAAATGTATTGCATATTTAACGCACTAATTATGTGGATAAGTTTAAAGCATTTCCACAGACATTCAAGAAATTTTACTGACAAGAAAAACCAATGTTTTTAAAATTAAAATTGAGTAGAAGGCGATTTAAAAAAAAGTTGCAGATCATAAGTTTAGACAATTTTCAGCCGTTTGAAATGTATTGCAATTTTAACGCACTAATTATGTGTATAAGTTAAAAGCATTTCCACTGACTTTCAAGTAATTTTACTGAAATGAAAAAATAATGTTTCTAAAATTAAAATTAAACACGATTTGAAAAAAAGTTGCAGATCATAAGTTTAGACAATTTTCAGCCGTTTGAAATGTATTGCAATTTTAACGCACTATTTATGTGGATAAGTTAAAAGCATTTCCACTGACTTTCAAGTAATTTTATTGACCATAAAAAACTATGTTTCTAAAATCAAAATTGAGTAGAAGGCGATTTTACAAAAATTTGGAGATCATAAGTTTAGACAATTTTCAGCCGTTTGAAATGTATTGCACTTTTAACGAACTAATTATGTGGATAAGTTAAAAGCATTTCCACTGACTTTCAAGTAATTTTACTGACAAGAAAAACTAATGTTTCTAAAATCAAAATTGAGTAGAAGGCGATTTGAAAAAAAATTGCAGATCATAAGTTTAGACTATTTTCAGCCGTTTGAAATGTATTGCATCTTTAACGCACTAATTATGTGGATAAGTTAAAAGCATTTCCCGAGACTTTCAAGTAATTTTACGGACAAGAAAAACTAATGTTTCTAAAATTAAAATTAAACACGATTTGAAAAAAAGTTGCAGATCATACGTTTAGACAATTTTCAGCACTTTGAAATGTATTGCAATTTTAACGCACTAATTATGTGGATAAGTTAAAAGCATTTCCAATGACTTTCAAGTAATTTTATTGACCAGAAAAAACTATGTTTCTAAAATCAAAATTGAGTTAGAAGGCGATTTAAAAAAAAGTTGCAGATCATAAGTTTCGACAATTTTCAGCCGTTTGAAATGTATTGCAATTTTAACGCACTAATTATGTGGATAAGTTTAAAGCATTTCCACTGACTTTCAAGTAGTTTTACTGACATGAAAAACTAATGTTTCGAAAATTAAAATTAAACACGATTTGAAAAAAAGTTGCAGATCATAAGTTTAGACAATTTTCAGCCGTTTGAAATGTATTGCAATTTTAACGCACTAATTATGTGGATAAGTTAAAAGCATTTCCAATGACTTTCAAGTAATTTTATTGACCAGAAAAAAACTATGTTTCTAAAATATAAATTGAGTTGGAAGGCGATTTGAAAAAATATTACAGATCATGTTTAGACAATTTTCAGCACTTTGAAATGTATTGCAATTCTAACGCACTAATTATGTGTATAAGTTAAAAGCATTTCCACTGACTTTCAAGTAATTTTACTGACAAGAAAAACTAATGTTTCTAAAATTAAAATTAAACACGATTTGAAAAAAAGTTGCAGATCATAAGTTTAGACAATTTTTAGCCGTTTGAAATGTATTGCAATTTTAACGCACTAATTATGTGTATAAGTTAAAAGCATTTCCACTGACTTTCAAGTAATTTTACTGACAAGAAAAACTAATGTTTCTGAAATCAAAATTGAGTAGAAGGTGATTTTACAAAAATTTGGAGATCATAAGTTTAGACAATTTTCAGCCGTTTGAAATGTATTGCACTTTTAACACACTAATTATGTGGATAAGTTAAAAGCATTTCCACTGACTTTCAAGTAATTTTACTGACATGAAAAACTAATGTTTCTAAAATCAAAATTGAGTAGAAGGCGATTTGAAAAAAAATTGCAGATCATACGTATAGACTATTTTAAGCCGTTTGAAATGTATTGCATCTTTAACGCACTAATTATGTGGATAAGTTAACAGCATTTCCCGAGACTTTCAAGTAATTTTACGGACAAGAAAAACTAATGTTTCTAAAATTAAAATTAAACACGATTTGAAAAAAAGTTGCAGATCATAAGTTTAGACAATTTTCAGCCGTTTGAAATGTATTGCAATTTTAACGCACTAATTATGTGGATAAGTTAAAAGCATTTCCAATGACTTTCAAGTAATTTTATTGACCAGAAAAAACTATGTTTCTAAAATCAAAATTGAGTTAGAAGGCGATTTGAAAAAATATTACAGATCATAAGTTTAGACAATTTTCAGCACTTTGAAATGTATTGCATATTTAACGCACTAATTATGGATAAGTTAAAAGCATTTCCACTGACTTTCAAGTAATTTTACTGACAAGGAAAACTAATGTTTCTGAAATCAAAATTGAGTAGAAGGCGATTTTACAAAAATTTGGAGATCATAAGTTTAGACAATTTTCAGCCGTTTGAAATGTATTGCACTTTTAACGCACTAATTATGTGGATAAGTTAAAAGCATTTCCAGAGACTTTCAAGTAATTTTACTGACAAGAAAAACTAATGTTTCTAAAATTAAAATTAATTACGATTTGAAAAAAAGTTGATGATCATAAGTTTAGACAATTTTCAGCCGTTTGAAATGTATTGCAATTATTACGCACTAATTATATGGATAAGTTAAAAGCATTTCCAATGACTTTCAAGTAATTTTACTGACAAGAAAAACTAATGTTTCTAAAATTAAAATTAAACACGATTTGAAAAAATGTTGCAGATCATAAGTTTAGACAATTTTTAGCCGTTTGAAATGTATTGCACTTTTAACACACTAATTATGTGGATAAGTTAAAAGCATTTCCACTGACTTTCAAGTAATTTTACTGACAAGAAAAACTAATGTTTCTAAAATCAAAATTGAGTAGAAGGCGATTTGAAAAAAAATTGCAGATCATAAGTTTAGACTATTTTTAGCCGTTTGAAATGTATTGCAATTTTAACGCACTAATTATGTGTATAAGTTAAAAGCATTTCCACTGACTTTCAAGTAATTTTACTGACAAGAAAAACTAATGTTTCTGAAATCAAAATTGAGTAGAAGAAGATTTTACAAAAATTTGGAGATCATAAGTTTAGACAATTTTCAGCCGTTTGAAATGTATTGCACGTTTAACTAACTAATTATGTGGATAAGTTAAAAGCATTTCCCGAGACTTTCAAGTAATTTTACTGACAAGAAAAACTAATGTTTCTAAAATTGAAATTAAACACGATTTGAAAAAACGTTGATGATCATAAGTTTAGACAATTTTCAGCCGTTTGAAATGTAATGCAATTCTTACGCACTAATTATATGGATAAGTTAAAAGCATTTCCACTGACTTTCAAGTAATTTTACTGACAAGAAAAACTAATGTTTCTAAAATTGAAATTAAACACCATTTGAAAAAAAGTTGCAGATCATAAGTTTAGACAATTTTCAGCCGTTTGAAATGTATTGCAATTTTAACGCACTAATTATGTGGATAAGTTAAAAGCATTTCCAATGCCTTTCAAGTAATTTTATTGACCAGAAAAAACTATGTTTCTAAAATCAAAATTGAGTTAGAAGGCGATTTGAAAAAATATTACAGATCATAAGTTTAGACAATTTTCAGCACTTTGAAATGTATTGCATATTTAACGCACTAATTATGTGGATAAGTTAAAAGCATTTCCACAGACATTCAAGAAATTTTACTGACAAGAAAAACCAATGTTTTTAAAATTAAAATTGAGTAGAATGCGATTTAAAAAAAAGTTGCAGATCATAAGTTTAGACAATTTTCAGCCGTTTGAAATTTATTGCAATTTTAACGCACTAATTATGTGGATAAGTTAAAAGCATTTCCAATGACTTTCAAGTAATTTTACTGACAAGAAAAACTAATGTTTCTAAAATTAAAATTAAACACGATTTGAAAAAAAGTTGCAGATCATAAGTTTAGACAATTTTTAGCAGTTTGAAATGTATTGCAATTTTAACGCACTAATTATGTGTATAAGTTAAAAGCATTTCCACTGACTTTCAAGTAATTTTACTGACAAGAAAAACTAATGTTTCTGAAATCAAAATTGAGTAGAAGGTGATTTTACAAAAATTTGGAGATCATAAGTTTAGACAATTTTCAGCCGTTTGAAATGTATTGCACTTTTAACACACTAATTATGTGGATAAGTTAAAAGCATTTCCACTGACTTTCAAGTAATTTTACTGACATGAAAAACTAATGTTTCTAAAATCAAAATTGAGTAGAAGGCGATTTGAAAAAAAATTGCAGATCATACGTATAGACTATTTTAAGCCGTTTGAAATGTATTGCATCTTTAACGCACTAATTATGTGGATAAGTTAACAGCATTTCCCGAGACTTTCAAGTAATTTTACGGACAAGAAAAACTAATGTTTCTAAAATTAAAATTAAACACGATTTGAAAAAAAGTTGCAGATCATAAGTTTAGACAATTTTCAGCCGTTTGAAATGTATTGCAATTTTAACGCACTAATTATGTGGATAAGTTAAAAGCATTTCCAATGCCTTTCAAGTAATTTTATTGACCAGAAAAAACTATGTTTCTAAAATCAAAATTGAGTTAGAAGGCGATTTGAAAAAATATTACAGATCATAAGTTTAGACAATTTTCAGCACTTTGAAATGTATTGCATATTTAACGCACTAATTATGTGGATAAGTTAAAAGCATTTCCAGAGACTTTCAAGTAATTTTACTGAAAAGAAAAACTAATGTTTCTAAAATTAAAATTAAACACGATTTGAAAAAAAGTTGATGATCATAAGTTTAGACAATTTTCAGCGGTTTGAAATGTATTGCAATTATTACGCACTAATTATATGGATAAGTTAAAAGCATTTCCAATGACTTTCAAGTAATTTTACTGACAAGAAAAACTAATGTTTCTAAAATTAAAATTAAACACGATTTAAAAAAATGTTGCAGATCATAAGTTTAGACAATTTTTAGCCGTTTGAAATGTATTGCAATTTTAACACACTAATTATGTGTATAAGTTAAAAGCATTTCCACTGACTTTCAAGTAATTTTACTGACAAGAAAAACTAATGTTTCTGAAATCAAAATTGAGTAGAAGGCGATTTTACAAAAATTTGGAGATCATAAGTTTAGACAATTTTCAGCCGTTTGAAATGTATTGCACTTTTAGCACACTAATTATGTGGATAAGTTAAAAGCCATTCCAATGACTTTCTAGTAATTTTATTGACTAGAAAAAACTATGTTTCTAAAATCAAAATTGAGTTAAAAGGCGATTTGAAAAAATTTTACAGATCATAAGCTTAGACAATTTTCAGCACTTTGAAATGTATTGCAATTCTAACGCACTAATTATGTGTATAACTTAAAAGCATTTCCACTGACTTTCAAGTAATTTTACTGACAAGAAAAACTAATGTTTCTAAAATCAAAATTGAGTAGAAGGTAATTTGAAAAAAAATTGCAGATCATAAGTTTAGACTATTTTCAGCCGTGTAAATGTATTTCAATTTTAACGCACTAATTAAGTGGATAAGATAAAAGCATTTCCACTGACTTTCAAGTAATTTTACTGACAAGAAAAACTAATGTTTCTAAAATTGAAATTAAACGAGATTTGAAAAAAAGTTGCAGATCATAAGTTTAGACAATTTTCAGCCGTTTGAAATGTATTGCAATTCTAACGAACTAATTATGTGGTTAAGTTAAAAGCATTTCCACTGACTTTCAAGTAATTTTACTGACAAGAAAAACTAATGTTTCTAAAATTAAAATTAAACACGATTTGAAAAAACCTTGCAGATCATAAGTTTAGACAATTTTCAGCCGTTTGAAATGTATTGCAATTTTAACGCACTAATTATGTGGATAAGTTAAAAGCATTTCCAATGACTTTCAAGTAATTTTATTGACCAGAAAAAACTATGTTTCTAAAATATAAATTGAGTTAGAAGGCGATTTGAAAAAATATTACAGATCATAAGTTTAGACTATTTTCAGCCGTTTGAAATGTATTGCATCTTTAACGCACTAATTATGTGTATAAGTTAAAAGCATTTCCACTGACTTTCAAGTAATTTTACGGACAAGAAAAACTATTTTTTTTGAAATCAAAATTAAACACGATTTGAAAAAAAGTTGCAGATCATAAGTTTAGACAATTTTCAGCCGTTTGAAAGGTATTGCAATTTTAACGCACTAATTATGTGGATAAGTTAAAAGCATTTCCAATGACTTTCAAGTAATTTTATTGAACAGAAAACTATGTTTCTAAAATCAAAATTGAGTTAGAAGGCGATTTGAAAAAATATTACAGATCATAAGTTTAGACAATTTTCAGCACTTTGAAATGTATTGCATATTTAACGCACTAATTATGTGGATAAGTTAAAAGCATTTCCACAGACATTCAAGAAATTTTACTGAGAAGAAAAACCAATGTTTTTAAAATTAAAATTGAGTAGAAGGCGATTTAAAAAAAAGTTGCAGATCATAAGTTTAGACAATTTTCAGCCGTTTGAAATGTATTGCAATTTTAACGCACTAATTATGTGGATAAGTTTAAAGCATTTCCACTGACTTTCAAGTAATTTTACTGACATGAAAAACTAATGTTTCTAAAATTGAAATTAAACACGATTTGAAAAAACCTTGCAGATCATAAGTTTAGACAATTTTTAGCCGTTTGAAATGTATTGCAATTCTTACTCACTAATTATATGGATAAGTTAAAAGCATTTCCAATGACTTTCAAGTAATTTTACTGACAAGAAAAACGAATGTTTCTAAAATTAAAATTAAACACGATTTGAAAAAAAGTTGCAGATCATAAGTTTAGACAATTTTTAGCCGTTTGAAATGTATTGAAATTTTAACGCACTAATTATGTGTATAAGTTAAAAGCATTTCCACTGACTTTCAAGTAATTTTACTGACAAGAAAAACTAATGTTTCTGAAATCAAAATTGAGTAGAAGGCGATTTTACAAAAATTTGGAGATCATAAGTTTAGACAATTTTTAGCCGTTTGAAATGTATTGCACTTTTAACACACTAATTATGTGGATAAGTTAAAAGCATTTCCACTGACTTTCAAGTAATTTTACTGACAAGAAAAACTAATGTTTCTAAAATCAAAATTGAGTAGAAGGCGATTTGAAAAAAAATTGCAGATCATAAGTTTAGACTATTTTCAACCGTTTGAAATGTATTGCATCTTTAACGCACTAATTATGTGGATAAGTTAAAAGCATTTCCCGAAACTTTCAAGTAATTTTACGGACAAGAAAAACTAATGTTTCTAAAATTAAAATTAAACACGATTTGAAAAAAAGTTGCAGATCATAAGTTTAGACAATTTTCAGCCGTTTGAAATGTATTGCAATTTTAACGCACTAATTATGTGGATAAGTTAAAAGCATTTCCAATGACTTTCAAGTAATTTTATTGACCAGAAAAAACTATGTTTCTAAAATCAAAATTGAGTTAGAAGGCGATTTGAAAAAATATTACAGATCATAAGTTTAGACAATTTTCAGCACTTTGAAATGTATTGCATATTTAACGCACTATTTATGTGGATAAGTTAAAAGCATTTCCACAGACATTCAAGAAATTTTACTGACAAGAAAAACCAATGTTTTTAAAATTAAAATTGAGTAGAAGGCGATTTTAAAAAAAGTTGCAGATCATAAGTTTAGACAATTTTCAGCCTTTTGAAATGTATTGCAATTTTAACGCACTAATTATGTGGATAAGTTTAAAGCATTTCCACTGACTTTCAAGTAATTTTACTGACATGAAAAACTAATGTTTCTAAAATTAAAATTAAACACGATTTGAAAAAAAGTTGCAGATCATAAGTTTAGACAATTTTCAGCCGTTTGAAATGTATTGCAATTTTAACGCACTAATTATGTGGATAAGTTAAAAGCCATTCCAATGACTTTCAAGTAATTTTATTGACCAGAAAAAACTATGTTTCTAAAATCAAAATTGAGTTAGAAGGCGATTTGAAAAAATATTACAGATCATAAGCTTAGACAATTTTCAGCACTTTGAAATGTATTGCAATTCTACCGCACTAATTATGTGTATAAGTTAAAAGCATTTCCACTGACTTTCAAGTAATTTTACTGAAATGAAAAACTAATGTTTCTAAAATTAAAATTAAACACGATTTGAAAAAAAGTTGCAGATCATAAGTTTAGACATTTTTCAGCCGTTTGAAATGTATTGCAATTTTAACGCACTAATTATGTGGATAAGTTAAAAGCATTTCCACTGACTTTCAAATAATTTTATTGACCATAAAAAACTATGTTTCTAAAATCAAAATTGAGTAGAAGGCGATTTTACAAAAATTTGGAGATCATAAGTTTAGACAATTTTCAGCCGTTTGAAATGCATTGCACTTTTAACGAACTAATTATGTGGATAAGTTAAAAGCCATTCCAATGACTTTCTAGTAATTTTATTGACTAGAAAAAACTATGTTTCTAAAATCAAAATTGTTAGAAGGCGATTTGAAAAAATATTACAGATTATAAGCTTAGACAATTTTCAGCACTTTGAAATGTATTGCACTTCTAACGCACTAATTATGTGTATAACTTAAAAGCATTTCCACTGACTTTCAAGTAATTTTACTGACAAGAAAAACTAATGTTTCTAAAATCAAAATTGAGTAGAAGGTGATTTGAAAAAAAATTGCAGATCATAAAATTAGACTATTTTCAGCGGTGTAAATGTATTTCAATTTTAACGCACTAATTATGTGGATAAGATAAAAGCATTTCCACTGACTTTCAAGTAATTTTACTGACAAGAAAAACTAATGTTTCTAAAATTGAAATTAAACACGATTTGAAAAAACGTTGATGATCATAAGTTTAGACAAATTTCAGCCGTTTGAAATGTAATGCAATTCTTACGCACTAATTATATGGATAAGTTAAAAGCATTTCCACTGACTTTCAAGTAATTTTACTGACAAGAAAAACTAATGTTTCTAAAATTGAAATTAAACACGATTTGAAAAAACCTTGCAGATCATAAGTTTAGACAATTTTCAGCCGTTTGAAATGTATTGCAATTCTTACGCACTAATTATATGGATCAGTTAAAAGCATTTCCAATGAATTTCAAGTAATTTTACTGACAAGAAAAACTAATGTTTCTAAAATTAAAATTAAACACGATTTGAAAAAAAGTTGCAGATCATAAGTTTAGACAATTTTTAGCCGTTTGAAATGTATTGCAATTTTAACGCACTAATTATGTGGATAAGTTAAAAGCATTTCCACTGACTTTCAAGTAATTTTACTGACAAGAAAAACTAATGTTTCTGAAATCAAAATTGAGTAGAAGGCGATTTTACAAAAATTTGGAGATCATAAGTTTAGACAATTTTCAGCCGTTTGAAATGTATTGCACTTTTAACACACTAATTATGTGGATAAGTTAAAAGCATTTCCACTGACTTTCAAGTAATTTTACTGACAAGAAAAACTAATGTTTCTAAAATCAAAATTGAGTAGAAGGCGATTTGAAAAAAAATTGCAGATCATAAGTTTAGACTATTTTCAGCCGTTTGAAATGTATTGCATCTTTAACGCACTAATTATGTGGATAAGTTAAAAGCATTTCCCGAGACTTTCAAGTAATTTTACGGACAAGAAAAACTAATGTTTCTAAAATTAAAATTAAACACGATTTGAAAAAAAGTTGCAGATCATAAGTTTAGACAATTTTCAGCCGTTTGAAATGTATTGCAATTTTAACGCACTAATTATGTGGATAAGTTAAAAGCATTTCCAATGACTTTCAAGTAATTTTATTGACCAGAAAAAACTATGTTTCTAAAATCAAAATTGAGTTAGAAGGCGATTTGAAAAAATATTACAGATCATAAGTTTAGACAATTTTCAGCACTTTGAAATGTATTGCATATTTAACGCACTAATTATGTGGATAAGTTAAAAGCATTTCCACAGACATTCAAGAAATTTTACTGACAAGAAAAACCAATGTTTTTAAAATTAAAATTGAGTAGAAGGCGATTTAAAAAAAAGTTGCAGATCATAAGTTTAGACAATTTTCAGCCGTTTGAAATGTATTGCAATTTTAACGCACTAATTATGTGGATAAGTTTAAAGCATTTACACTGACTTTCAAGTAATTTTACTGACATGAAAAACTAATGTTTCTAAAATTAAAATTAAACACGATTTGAAAAAAAGTTGCAGATCATAAGTTTAGACAATTTTCAGCCGTTTGAAATGTATTGCAATTTTAACGCACTAATTATGTGGATAAGTTAAAAGCCATTCCAATGACTTTCAAGTAATTTTATTGACCAGAAAAAACTATGTTTCTAAAATCAAAATTGAGTTAGAAGGCGATTTGAAAAAATATTACAGATCATAAGCTTAGACAATTTTCAGCACTTTGAAATGTATTGCAATTCTAACGCACTAATTATGTGTATAAGTTAAAAGCATTTCCACTGACTTTCAAGTAATTTTACTGAAATGAAAAACTAATGTTTCTAAAATTAAAATTAAACACGATTTGAAAAAAAGTTGCAGATCATAAGTTTAGACAATTTTCAGCCGTTTGAAATGTATTGCAATTTTAACGCACTAATTATGTGGATAAGTTAAAAGCATTTCCACTGACTTTCAAATAATTTTATTGACCATAAAAAACTATGTTTCTAAAATCAAAATTGAGTAGAAGGCGATTTTACAAAAATTTGGAGATCATAAGTTTAGACAATTTTCAGCCGTTTGAAATGCATTGCACTTTTAACGAACTAATTATGTGGATAAGTTAAAAGCCATTCCAATGACTTTCTAGTAATTTTATTGACTAGAAAAAACTATGTTTCTAAAATCAAAATTGTTAGAAGGCGATTTGAAAAAATATTACAGATTATAAGCTTAGACAATTTTCAGCACTTTGAAATGTATTGCAATTCTAACGCACTAATTATGTGTATAACTTAAAAGCATTTCCACTGACTTTCAAGTAATTTTACTGACAAGAAAAACTAATGTTTCTAAAATCAAAATTGAGTAGAAGGTGATTTGAAAAAAAATTGCAGATCATAAAATTAGACTATTTTCAGCGGTGTAAATGTATTTCAATTTTAACGCACTAATTATGTGGATAAGATAAAAGCATTTCCACTGACTTTCAAGTAATTTTACTGACAAGAAAAACTAATGTTTCTAAAATTGAAATTAAACACGATTTGAAAAAACGTTGATGATCATAAGTTTAGACAATTTTCAGCCGTTTGAAATGTAATGCAATTCTTACGCACTAATTATATGGATAAGTTAAAAGCATTTCCACTGACTTTCAAGTAATTTTACTGACAAGAAAAACTAATGTTTCTAAAATTGAAATTAAACACGATTTGAAAAAACCTTGCAGATCATAAGTTTAGACAATTTTCAGCCGTTTGAAATGTATTGCAATTCTTACGCACTAATTATATGGATCAGTTAAAAGCATTTCCAATGAATTTCAAGTAATTTTACTGACAAGAAAAACTAATGTTTCTAAAATTAAAATTAAACACGATTTGAAAAAAAGTTGCAGATCATAAGTTTAGACAATTTTTAGCCGTTTGAAATGTATTGCAATTTTAACGCACTAATTATGTGGATAAGTTAAAAGCATTTCCACTGACTTTCAAGTAATTTTACTGACAAGAAAAACTAATGTTTCTGAAATCAAAATTGAGTAGAAGGCGATTTTACAAAAATTTAGAGATCATAAGTTTAGACAATTTTCAGCCGTTTGAAATGTATTGCACTTTTAACACACTAATTATGTGGATAAGTTAAAAGCATTTCCACTGACTTTCAAGTAATTTTACTGACAAGAAAAACTAATGTTTCTAAAATCAAAATTGAGTAGAAGGCGATTTAAAAAAAAATTGCAGATCATAAGTTTAGACTATTTTCAGCCGTTTGAAATGTATTGCATCTTTAACGCACTAATTATGTGGATAAGTTAAAAGCATTTCCCGAGACTTTCAAGTAATTTTACGGACAAGAAAAACTAATGTTTCTAAAATTAAAATTAAACACGATTTGAAAAAAAGTTGCAGATCATAAGTTTAGACAATTTTCAGCCGTTTGAAATGTATTGCAATTTTAACGCACTAATTATGTGGATAAGTTAAAAGCATTTCCAATGACTTTCAAGTAATTTTATTGACCAGAAAAAACTATGTTTCTAAAATCAAAATTGAGTTAGAAGGCGATTTGAAAAAATATTACAGATCATAAGTTTAGACAATTTTCAGCACTTTGAAATGTATTGCATATTTAACGCACTAATTATGTGGATAAGTTAAAAGCATTTCCACAGACATTCAAGAAATTTTACTGACAAGAAAAACCAATGTTTTTAAAATTAAAATTGAGTAGAAGGCGATTTAAAAAAAAGTTGCAGATCATAAGTTTAGACAATTTTCAGCCGTTTGAAATGTATTGCAATTTTAACGCACTAATTATGTGGATAAGTTTAAAGCATTTACACTGACTTTCAAGTAATTTTACTGACATGAAAAACTAATGTTTCTAAAATTAAAATTAAACACGATTTGAAAAAAAGTTGCAGATCATAAGTTTAGACAATTTTCAGCCGTTTGAAATGTATTGCAATTTTAACGCACTAATTATGTGGATAAGTTAAAAGCCATTCCAATGACTTTCAAGTAATTTTATTGACCAGAAAAAACTATGTTTCTAAAATCAAAATTGAGTTAGAAGGCGATTTGAAAAAATATTACAGATCATAAGCTTAGACAATTTTCAGCACTTTGAAATGTATTGCAATTCTAACGCACTAATTATGTGTATAAGTTAAAAGCATTTCCACTGACTTTCAAGTAATTTTACTGAAATGAAAAACTAATGTTTCTAAAATTAAAATTAAACACGATTTGAAAAAAAGTTGCAGATCATAAGTTTAGACAATTTTCAGCCGTTTGAAATGTATTGCAATTTTAACGCACTAATTATGTGGATAAGTTAAAAGCATTTCCACTGACTTTCAAATAATTTTATTGACCATAAAAAACTATGTTTCTAAAATCAAAATTGAGTAGAAGGCGATTTTACAAAAATTTGGAGATCATAAGTTTAGACAATTTTCAGCCGTTTGAAATGCATTGCACTTTTAACGAACTAATTATGTGGATAAGTTAAAAGCCATTCCAATGACTTTCTAGTAATTTTATTGACTAGAAAAAACTATGTTTCTAAAATCAAAATTGTTAGAAGGCGATTTGAAAAAATATTACAGATTATAAGCTTAGACAATTTTCAGCACTTTGAAATGTATTGCAATTCTAACGCACTAATTATGTGTATAACTTAAAAGCATTTCCACTGACTTTCAAGTAATTTTACTGACAAGAAAAACTAATGTTTCTAAAATCAAAATTGAGTAGAAGGTGATTTGAAAAAAAATTGCAGATCATAAAATTAGACTATTTTCAGCGGTGTAAATGTATTTCAATTTTAACGCACTAATTATGTGGATAAGATAAAAGCATTTCCACTGACTTTCAAGTAATTTTACTGACAAGAAAAACTAATGTTTCTAAAATTGAAATTAAACACGATTTGAAAAAACGTTGATGATCATAAGTTTAGACAATTTTCAGCCGTTTGAAATGTAATGCAATTCTTACGCACTAATTATATGGATAAGTTAAAAGCATTTCCACTGACTTTCAAGTAATTTTACTGACAAGAAAAACTAATGTTTCTAAAATTGAAATTAAACACGATTTGAAAAAACCTTGCAGATCATAAGTTTAGACAATTTTCAGCCGTTTGAAATGTATTGCAATTCTTACGCACTAATTATATGGATCAGTTAAAAGCATTTCCAATGAATTTCAAGTAATTTTACTGACAAGAAAAACTAATGTTTCTAAAATTAAAATTAAACACGATTTGAAAAAAAGTTGCAGATCATAAGTTTAGACAATTTTTAGCCGTTTGAAATGTATTGCAATTTTAACGCACTAATTATGTGGATAAGTTAAAAGCATTTCCACTGACTTTCAAGTAATTTTACTGACAAGAAAAACTAATGTTTCTGAAATCAAAATTGAGTAGAAGGCGATTTTACAAAAATTTGGAGATCATAAGTTTAGACAATTTTCAGCCGTTTGAAATGTATTGCACTTTTAACACACTAATTATGTGGATAAGTTAAAAGCATTTCCACTGACTTTCAAGTAATTTTACTGACAAGAAAAACTAATGTTTCTAAAATCAAAATTGAGTAGAAGGCGATTTGAAAAAAAATTGCAGATCATAAGTTTAGACTATTTTCAGCCGTTTGAAATGTATTGCATCTTTAACGCACTAATTATGTGGATAAGTTAAAAGCATTTCCCGAGACTTTCAAGTAATTTTACGGACAAGAAAAACTAATGTTTCAAAAATTAAAATTAATTACGATTTGAAAAAAAGTTGCAGATCATACGTTTAGACAATTTTCAGCACTTTGAAATGTATTGCAATTTTAACGCACTAATTATGTGGATAAGTTAAAAGCATTTCCAATGACTTTCAAGTAATTTTATTGACCATAAAAAACTATGTTTCTAAAATCAAAATTGAGTTAGAAGGCGATTTGAAAAAATATTACAGATCATAAGTTTAGACAATTTTCAGCACTTTGAAATGTATTGCATATTTAACGCACTAATTATGTGGATAAGTTAAAAGCATTTCCACAGACATTCAAGAAATTTTACTGACAAGAAAAACCAATGTTTTTAAAATTAAAATTGAGTAGAAGGCGATTTTAAAAAAAGTTGCAGATCATAAGTTTCGACAATTTTCAGCCGTTTGAAATGTATTGCAATTTAACGCACTAATTATGTGGATAAGTTTAAAGCATTTCCACTGACTTTCAAGTAATTTTACTGACATGAAAAACTAATGTTTCTAAAATTAAAATTAAACACGATTTGAAAAAAAGTTGCAGATCATAAGTTTAGACAATTTTCAGCCGTTTGAAATGTATTGCAATTTTAACGCACTAATTATGTGGATAAGTTAAAAGCATTTCCAATGACTTTCAAGTAATTTTATTGACCAGAAAAAAACTATGTTTCTAAAATATAAATTGAGTTGGAAGGCGATTTGAAAAAATATTACAGATCATGTTTAGACAATTTTCAGCACTTTGAAATGTATTGCAATTCTAACGCACTAATTATGTGTATAAGTTAAAAGCATTTCCACTGACTTTCAGGTAATTTTAATGACAAGAAAAACTAATGTTTCTGAAATCAAAATTGAGTAGAAGGCGATTTTACAAAAATTTGGAGATCATAAGTTTAGACAATTTTCAGCCGTTTGAAATGTATTGCACTTTTAACGCACTAATTATGTGGATAAGTTAAAAGCCATTCTAATGACTTTCTAGTAATTTTATTGACTAGAAAAAACTATGTTTCTAAAATCAAAATTGAGTTAGAAGGCGATTTGAAAAAATATTACAGATCATAAGCTTAGACAATTTTCAGCACTTTGAAATGTATTGCAATTCTAACGCACTAATTATGTGTATAACTTAAAAGCATTTCCACTGACTTTCAAGTAATTTTACTGACAAGAAAAACTAATGTTTCTAAAATCAAAATTGAGTAGAAGGTGATTTGAAAAAAAATTGCAGATGATAAGTTTAGACTATTTTCAGCCGTGTAAATGTATTTCAATTTTAACGCACTAATTATGTGGATAAGATAAAAGCATTTCCACTGACTTTCAAGTAATTTTACTGACAAGAAAAACTAATGTTTCTAAAATTGAAATTAAACACGATTTGAAAAAACGTTGATGATCATAAGTTTAGACAATTTTCAGCCGTTTGAAATGTAATGCAATTCTTACGCACTAATTATATGGATAAGTTAAAAGCATTTCCACTGACTTTCAAGTAATTTTACTGACAAGAAAAACTAATGTTTCTAAAATTGAAATTAAACACGATTTGAAAAAACCTTGCAGATCATAAGTTTAGACAATTTTCAGCCGTTTGAAATGTATTGCAATTCTTACGCACTAATTATATGGATAAGTTAAAAGCATTTCCAATGACTTTCAAGTAATTTTACTGACAAGAAAAACTAATGTTTCTAAAATTAAAATTAAACACGATTTGAAAAAAAGTTGCAGATCATAAGTTTAGACAATTTTTAGCCGTTTGAAATGTATTGCAATTTTAACGCACTAATTATGTGTATAAGTTAAAAGCATTTCCACTGACTTTCAAGTAATTTTACTGACAAGAAAAACTAATGTTTCTGAAATCAAAATTGAGTAGAAGGTGATTTTACAAAAATTTGGAGATCATAAGTTTAGACAATTTTCAGCCGTTTGAAATGTATTGCACTTTTAACACACTAATTATGTGGATAAGTTAAAAGCATTTCCACTGACTTTCAAGTAATTTTACTGACATGAAAAACTAATGTTTCTAAAATCAAAATTGAGTAGAAGGCGATTTGAAAAAAAATTGCAGATCATACGTATAGACTATTTTAAGCCGTTTGAAATGTATTGCATCTTTAACGCACTAATTATGTGGATAAGTTAACAGCATTTCCCGAGACTTTCAAGTAATTTTACGGACAAGAAAAACTAATGTTTCTAAAATTAAAATTAAACACGATTTGAAAAAAAGTTGCAGATCATAAGTTTAGACAATTTTCAGCCGTTTGAAATGTATTGCAATTTTAACGCACTAATTATGTGGATAAGTTAAAAGCATTTCCAATGCCTTTCAAGTAATTTTATTGACCAGAAAAAACTATGTTTCTAAAATCAAAATTGAGTTAGAAGGCGATTTGAAAAAATATTACAGATCATAAGTTTAGACAATTTTCAGCACTTTGAAATGTATTGCATATTTAACGCACTAATTATGTGGATAAGTTAAAAGCATTTCCACAGACATTCAAGAAATTTTACTGACAAGAAAAACCAATGTTTTTAAAATTAAAATTGAGTAGAATGCGATTTAAAAAAAAGTTGCAGATCATAAGTTTAGACAATTTTCAGCCGTTTGAAATGTATTGCAATTTTAACGCACTAATTATGTGGATAAGTTAAAAGCATTTCCAATGACTTTCAAGTAATTTTACTGACAAGAAAAACTAATGTTTCTAAAATTAAAATTAAACACGATTTGAAAAAAAGTTGCAGATCATAAGTTTAGACAATTTTTAGCCGTTTGAAATGTATTGCAATTTTAACGCACTAATTATGTGTATAAGTTAAAAGCATTTCCACTGACTTTCAAGTAATTTTACTGACAAGAAAAACTAATGTTTCTGAAATCAAAATTGAGTAGAAGGTGATTTTACAAAAATTTGGAGATCATAAGTTTAGACAATTTTCAGCCGTTTGAAATGTATTGCACTTTTAACACACTAATTATGTGGATAAGTTAAAAGCATTTCCACTGACTTTCAAGTAATTTTACTGACATGAAAAACTAATGTTTCTAAAATCAAAATTGAGTAGAAGGCGATTTGAAAAAAAATTGCAGATCATACGTATAGACTATTTTAAGCCGTTTGAAATGTATTGCATCTTTAACGCACTAATTATGTGGATAAGTTAACAGCATTTCCCGAGACTTTCAAGTAATTTTACGGACAAGAAAAACTAATGTTTCTAAAATTAAAATTAAACACGATTTGAAAAAAAGTTGCAGATCATAAGTTTAGACAATTTTCAGCCGTTTGAAATGTATTGCAATTTTAACGCACTAATTATGTGGATAAGTTAAAAGCATTTCCAATGCCTTTCAAGTAATTTTATTGACCAGAAAAAACTATGTTTCTAAAATCAAAATTGAGTTAGAAGGCGATTTGAAAAAATATTACAGATCATAAGTTTAGACAATTTTCAGCACTTTGAAATGTATTGCATATTTAACGCACTAATTATGTGGATAAGTTAAAAGCATTTCCACAGACATTCAAGAAATTTTACTGACAAGAAAAACCAATGTTTTTAAAATTAAAATTGAGTAGAATGCGATTTTAAAAAAAGTTGCAGATCATAAGTTTAGACAATTTTCAGCCGTTTGAAATGTATTGCAATTTTAACGCACTAATTATGTGGATAAGTTTAAAGCATTTCCACTGACTTTCAAGTAATTTTACTGACATGAAAAACTAATGTTTCTAAAATTAAAATTAAACACGATTTGAAAAAAAGTTGCAGATCATAAGTTTAGACAATTTTCAGCCGTTTGAAATGTATTGCAATTTTAACGCACTAGTTATGTGGATAAGTTAAAAGCCATTCCAATGACTTTCAAGTAATTTTATTGACCAGAAAAAACTATGTTTCTAAAATCAAAATTGAGTTAGAAGGCGATTTGAAAAAATATTACAGATCATAAGCTTAGACAATTTTCAGCACTTTGAAATGTATTGCAATTCTAACGCACTAATTATGTGTATAAGTTAAAAGCATTTCCACTGACTTTCAAGTAATTTTACTGAAATGAAAAACTAATGTTTCTAAAATTAAAATTAAACACGATTTGAAAAAAAGTTGCAGATCATAAGTTTAGACAATTTTCAGCCGTTTGAAATGTATTGCAATTTTAACGCACTAATTATGTGGATAAGTTAAAAGCATTTCCACTGACTTTCAAATAATTTTATTGACCATAAAAAACTATGTTTCTAAAATCAAAATTGAGTAGAAGGCGATTTTACAAAAATTTGGAGATCATAAGTTTAGACAATTTTCAGCCGTTTGAAATGCATTGCACTTTTAACGAACTAATTATGTGGATAAGTTAAAAGCCATTCCAATGACTTTCTAGTAATTTTATTGACTAGAAAAAACTATGTTTCTAAAATCAAAATTGTTAGAAGGCGATTTGAAAAAATATTACAGATTATAAGCTTAGACAATTTTCAGCACTTTGAAATGTATTGCAATTCTAACGCACTAATTATGTGTATAACTTAAAAGCATTTCCACTGACTTTAAAGTAATTTTACTGACAAGAAAAACTAATGTTTCTAAAATCAAAATTGAGTAGAAGGTGATTTGAAAAAAAATTGCAGATACTAAATTAGACTATTTTCAGCGGTGTAAATGTATTTCAATTTTAACGCACTAATTATGTGGATAAGATAAAAGCATTTCCACTGACTTTCAAGTAATTTTACTGACAAGAAAAACTAATGTTTCTAAAATTGAAATTAAACACGATTTGAAAAAACCTTGCAGATCATAAGTTTAGACAATTTTCAGCCGTTTGAAATGTATTGCAATTCTTACGCACTAATTATATGGATCAGTTAAAAGCATTTCCAATGAATTTCAAGTAATTTTACTGACAAGAAAAACTAATGTTTCTAAAATTAAAATTAAACACGATTTGAAAAAAAGTTGCAGATCATAAGTTTCGACAATTTTCATCCGTTTGAAATGTATTGCAATTTTAACGCACTAATTATGTGGATAAGTTTAAAGCATTTCCACTGACTTTCAAGTAATTTTACTGACATGAAAAACTAATGTTTCGAAAATTAAAATTAAACACGATTTGAAAAAAAGTTGCAGATCATAAGTTTAGACAATTTTCAGCCGTTTGAAATGTATTGCAATTTTAACGCACTAATTATGTGGATAAGTTAAAAGCATTTCCAATGACTTTCAAGTAATTTTATTGACCAGAAAAAAACTATGTTTCTAAAATATAAATTGAGTTGGAAGGCGATTTGAAAAATTATTACATATCATGTTTAGACAATTTTCAGCACTTTGAAATGTATTGCAATTCTAACGCACTAATTATGTGTATAAGTTAAAAGCATTTCCACTGACTTTCAGGTAATTTTAATGACAAGAAAAACTAATGTTTCTGAAATCAAAATTGAGTAGAAGGCGATTTTACAAAAATTTGGAGATCATAAGTTTAGACAATTTTCAGCCGTTTGAAATGTATTGCAATTTTAACGCACTAATTATGTGGATAAGTTAAAAGCTATTCCAATGACTTTCTAGTAATTTTATTGACTAGAAAAAACTATGTTTCTAAAATCAAAATTGAGTTAGAAGGCGATTTGAAAAAATATTACAGATCATAAGCTTAGACAATTTTCAGCACTTTGAAATGTATTGCAATTCTAACGCACTAATTATGTGTATAAGTTAAAAGCATTTCCACTGACTTTCAAGTAATTTTACTGACAAGAAAAACTAATGTTTCTAAAATTGAAATTAAACACGATTTGAAAAAACCTTGCAGATCATAAGTTTAGACAATTTTCAGCCGTTTGAAATGTATTGCAATTTTAACGCACTAATTATGTGTATAACTTAAAAGCATTTCCACTGACTTTAAAGTAATTTTACTGACAAGAAAAACTAATGTTTCTAAAATCAAAATTGAGTAGAAGGTGATTTGAAAAAAAATTGCAGATACTAAATTAGACTATTTTCAGCGGTGTAAATGTATTTCAATTTTAACGCACTAATTATGTGGATAAGATAAAAGCATTTCCACTGACTTTCAAGTAATTTTACTGACAAGAAAAACTAATGTTTCTAAAATCAAAATTGAGTAGAAGGTGATTTGAAAAAAAATTGCAGATGATAAGTTTAGACTATTTTCAGCCGTGTAAATGTATTTCAATTTTAACGCACTAATTATGTGGATAAGATAAAAGCATTTCCACTGACTTTCAAGTAATTTTACTGACAAGAAAAACTAATGTTTCTAAAATTGAAATTAAACACGATTTGAAAAAACGTTGATGATCATAAGTTTAGACAATTTTCAGCCGTTTGAAATGTAATGCAATTCTTACGCACTAATTATATGGATAAGTTAAAAGCATTTCCACTGACTTTCAAGTAATTTTACTGACAAGAAAAACTAATGTTTCTAAAATTGAAATTAAACACGATTTGAAAAAACCTTGCAGATCATAAGTTTAGACAATTTTCAGCCGTTTGAAATGTATTGCAATTCTTACGCACTAATTATATGGATCAGTTAAAAGCATTTCCAATGAATTTCAAGTAATTTTACTGACAAGAAAAACTAATGTTTCTAAAATTAAAATTAAACACGATTTGAAAAAAAGTTGCAGATCATAAGTTTCGACAATTTTCAGCCGTTTGAAATGTATTGCAATTTTAACGCACTAATTATGTGGATAAGTTTAAAGCATTTCCACTGACTTTCAAGTAATTTTACTGACATGAAAAACTAATGTTTCGAAAATTAAAATTAAACACGATTTGAAAAAAAGTTGCAGATCATAAGTTTAGACAATTTTCAGCCGTTTGAAATGTATTGCAATTTTAACGCACTAATTATGTGGATAAGTTAAAAGCATTTCCAATGACTTTCAAGTAATTTTATTGACCAGAAAAAAACTATGTTTCTAAAATATAAATTGAGTTGGAAGGCGATTTGAAAAAATATTACAGATCATGTTTAGAGAATTTTCAGCACTTTGAAATGTATTGCAATTCTAACGCACTAATTATGTGTATAAGTTAAAAGCATTTCCACTGACTTTCAGGTAATTTTAATGACAAGAAAAACTAATGTTTCTGAAATCAAAATTGAGTAGAAGGCGATTTTACAAAAATTTGGAGATCATAAGTTTAGACAATTTTTAGCCGTTTGAAATGTATTGCAATTTTAACGCACTAATTATGTGTATAAGTTAAAAGCATTTCCACTGACTTTCAAGTAATTTTACTGACAAGAAAAACTAATGTTTCTGAAATCAAAATTGAGTAGAAGGTGATTTTACAAAAATTTAGAGATCATAAGTTTAGACAATTTTCAGCCGTTTGAAATGTATTGCACTTTTAACACACTAATTATGTGGATAAGTTAAAAGCATTTCCACTGACTTTCAAGTAATTTTACTGACATGAAAAACTAATGTTTCTAAAATCAAAATTGAGTAGAAGGCGATTTGAAAAAAAATTGCAGATCATACGTATAGACTATTTTAAGCCGTTTGAAATGTATTGCATCTTTAACGCACTAATTATGTGGATAAGTTAACAGCATTTCCCGAGACTTTCAAGTAATTTTACGGACAAGAAAAACTAATGTTTCTAAAATTAAAATTAAACACGATTTGAAAAAAAGTTGCAGATCATAAGTTTAGACAATTTTCAGCCGTTTGAAATGTATTGCAATTTTAACGCACTAATTATGTGGATAAGTTAAAAGCATTTCCAATGACTTTCAAGTAATTTTATTGACCAGAAAAAACTATGTTTCTAAAATCAAAATTGAGTTAGAAGGCGATTTGAAAAAATATTACAGATCATAAGTTTAGACAATTTTCAGCACTTTGAAATGTATTGCATATTTAACGCACTAATTATGTGGATAAGTTAAAAGCATTTCCACAGACATTCAAGAAATTTTACTGACAAGAAAAACCAATGTTTTTAAAATTAAAATTGAGTAGAAGGCGATTTTAAAAAAAGTTGCAGATCATAAGTTTAGACAATTTTCAGCCGTTTGAAATGTATTGCAATTTTAACGCACTAATTATGTGGATAAGTTTAAAGCATTTCCACTGACTTTCAAGTAATTTTACTGACATGAAAAACTAATGTTTCTAAAATTAAAATTAAACACGATTTGAAAAAAAGTTGCAGATCATAAGTTTAGACAATTTTCAGCCGTTTGAAATGTATTGCAATTTTAACGCACTAATTATGTGGATAAGTTAAAAGCCATTCCAATGACTTTCAAGTAATTTTATTGACCAGAAAAAACTATGTTTCTAAAATCAAAATGAGTTAGAAGGCGATTTGAAAAAATATTACAGATCATAAGCTTAGACAATTTTCAGCACTTTGAAATGTATTGCAATTCTAACGCACTAATTATATGTATAAGTTAAAAGCATTTCTACTGACTTTCAAGTAATTTTACTGAAATGAAAAACTAATGTTTCTAAAATTAAAATTAAACACGATTTGAAAAAAAGTTGCAGATCATAAGTTTAGACAATTTTCAGCCGTTTGAAATGTAATGCAATTCTTACGCACTAATTATATGGATAAGTTAAAAGCATTTCCACTGACTTTCAAGTAATTTTACTGACAAGAAAAACTAATGTTTCTAAAATTGAAATTAAACACGATTTGAAAAAACCTTGCAGATCATAAGTTTAGACAATTTTCAGCCGTTTGAAATGTATTGCAATTCTTACGCACTAATTATATGGATCAGTTAAAAGCATTTCCAATGAATTTCAAGTAATTTTACTGACAAGAAAAACTAATGTTTCTAAAATTAAAATTAAACACGATTTGAAAAAAAGTTGCAGATAATAAGTTTAGACAATTTTTAGCCGTTTGAAATGTATTGCAAATTTAACGCACTAATTATGTGTATAAGTTAAAAGCATTTCCACTGACTTTCAAGTAATTTTACTGACAAGAAAAACTAATGTTTCTGAAATCAAAATTGAGTAGAAGGCGATTTTACAAAAATTTGGAGATCATAAGTTAAGACAATTTTCAGCCGTTTGAAATGTATTGCACTTTAAACACACTAATTATGTGGATAAGTTAAAAGCATTTCCACTGACTTTCAAGTAATTTTACTGACAAGAAAAACTAATGTTTCTAAAATCAAAATTGAATAGAAGGCGATTTGAAAAAAAATTGCAGATCATAAGTTTAGACTATTTTCAGCCGTTTGAAATGTATTGCATCTTTAACGCACTAATTATGTGGATAAGTTAAAAGCATTTCCCGAGACTTTCAAGTAATTTTACGGACAAGAAAAACTAATGTTTCTAAAATTAAAATTGAGTTAAAAGGCGATTTGAAAAAATATTACAAATCATAAGTTTAGACAATTTTCAGCACTTTGAAATGTATTGCATATTTAACGCACTAATTATGTGGATAAGTTAAAAGCATTTCCACAGACATTCAAGAAATTTTACTGACAAGAAAAACCAATGTTTTTAAAATTAAAATTGAGTAGAAGGCGATTTAAAAAAAAGTTGCAGATCATAAGTTTAGACAATTTTCAGCCGTTTGAAATGTATTGCAATTTTAACGCACTAAAAATGTGGATAAGTTTAAAGCATTTCCACTGACTTTCAAGTAATTTTACTGACATGAAAAACTAATGTTTCTAAAATTAAAATTAAACACGATTTGAAAAAAAGTTGCAGATCATAAGTTTAGACAATTTTCAGCCGTTTGAAATGTATTGCAATTTTAACGCACTAATTATGTGGATAAGTTAAAAGCCATTCCAATGACTTTCAAGTAATTTTATTGACCAGAAAAAACTATGTTTCTAAAATCAAAATTGAGTTAAAAGGCGATTTGAAAAAATATTACAGATCATAAGCTTAGACAATTTTCAGCACTTTGAAATGTATTGCAATTCTAACGCACTAATTATGTGTATAAGTTAAAAGCATTTCCACTGACTTTCAAGTAATTTTACTGAAATGAAAAAATAATGTTTCTAAAATTAAAATTAAACACGATTTGAAAAAAAGTTGCAGATCATAAGTTTAGACAATTTTCAGCCGTTTGAAATGTATTGCAATTTTAACGCACTATTTATCTGGATAAGTTAAAAGCATTTCCACTGACTTTCAAGTAATTTTATTGACCATAAAAAACTATGTTTCTAAAATCAAAATTGAGTAGAAGGCGATTTTACAAAAATTTGGAGATCATAAGTTTAGACAATTTTCAGCCGTTTGAAATGTATTGCACTTTTAACGAACTAATTATGTGGATAAGTTAAAAGCATTTCCACTGACTTTCAAGTAATTTTACTGACAAGAAAAACTAATGTTTCTAAAATCAAAATTGAGTAGAAGGCGATTTGAAAAAAAATTGCAGATCATAAGTTTAGACTATTTTCAGCCGTTTGAAATGTATTGCATCTTTAACGCACTAATTATGTGGATAAGTTAAAAGCATTTCCCGAGACTTTCAAGTAATTTTACAGACAAGAAAAACTAATGTTTCTAAAATTAAAATTAAACACG
This sequence comes from Ariolimax columbianus, assembly GCA_036924085.1. NCBI lineage: Eukaryota > Metazoa > Mollusca > Gastropoda > Stylommatophora > Arionidae > Ariolimax > Ariolimax columbianus. The sequence goes on from JAVGWX010000030.1 coordinate 461,432, forward strand.
ATTTGAAAAAAAGTTGCAGATCATACGTTTAGACAATTTTCAGCACTTTGAAATGTATTGCAATTTTAACGCACTAATTATGTGGATAAGTTAAAAGCATTTCCAATGACTTTCAAGTAATTTTATTGACCAGAAAAAACTATGTTTCTAAAATCAAAATTGAGTTAGAAGGCGATTTGAAAAAATATTACAGATCATAAGTTCAGACAATTTTCAGCACTTTGAAATGTATTGCATATTTAACGCACTAATTATGTGGATAAGTTAAAAGCATTTCCACAGACATTCAAGAAATTTTACTGACAAGAAAAACCAATGTTTTTAAAATTAAAATTGAGTAGAAGGCGATTTAAAAAAAAGTTGCAGATCATAAGTTTCGACAATTTTCAGCCGTTTGAAATGTATTGCAATTTTAACGCACTAATTATGTGGATAAGTTTAAAGCATTTCCACTGACTTTCAAGTAATTTTACTGACATGAAAAACTAATGTTTCGAAAATTAAAATTAAACACGATTTGAAAAAAAGTTGCAGATCATAAGTTTAGACAATTTTCAGCCGTTTGAAATGTATTGCAATTTTAACGCACTAATTATGTGGATAAGTTAAAAGCATTTCCAATGACTTTCAAGTAATTTTATTGACCAGAAAAAAACTATGTTTCTAAAATATAAATTGAGTTGAAAGGCGATTTGAAAAAATATTACAGATCATGTTTAGACAATTTTCAGCACTTTGAAATGTATTGCAATTCTAACGCACTAATTATGTGTATAAGTTAAAAGCATTTCCACTGACTTTTTGGTAATTTTAATGACAAGAAAAACTAATGTTTCTGAAATCAAAATTGAGTAGAAGGCGATTTTACAAAAATTTGGAGATCATAAGTTTAGACAATTTTCAGCCGTTTGAAATGTATTGCACTTTTAACGCACTAATTATGTGGATAAGTTAAAAGCCATTCCAATGACTTTCTAGTAATTTTATTGACTAGAAAAAACTATGTTTCTAAAATCAAAATTGAGTTAGAAGGCGATTTGAAAAAATATTACAGATCATAAGCTTAGACAATTTTCAGCACTTTGAAATGTATTGCAATTCTAACGCACTAATTATGTGTATAACTTAAAAGCATTTCCACTGACTTTCAAGTAATTTTACTGACAAGAAAAACTAATGTTTCTAAAATCAAAATTGAGTAGAAGGTGATTTGAAAAAAAATTGCAGATCATAAGTTTAGACTATTTTCAGCCGTGTAAATGTATTTCAATTTTAACGCACTAATTATGTGGATAAGATAAAAGCATTTCCACTGACTTTCAAGTAATTTTACTGACAAGAAAAACTAATGTTTCTAAAATTGAAATTAAACACGATTTGAAAAAACGTTGATGATCATAAGTTTAGACAGTTTTCAGCCGTTTGAAATGTAATGCAATTCTTACGCACTAATTATATGGATAAGTTAAAAGCATTTCCACTGACTTTCAAGTAATTTTACTGACAAGAAAAACTAATGTTTCTAAAATTGAAATTAAACACGATTTGAAAAAACCTTGCAGATCATACGTTTAGACAATTTTCAGCCGTTTGAAATGTATTGCAATTCTTACGCACTAATTATATGGATAAGTTAAAAGCATTTCCAATGACTTTCAAGTAATTTTACTGACAAGAAAAACTAATGTTTCTAAAATTAAAATTAAACACGATTTGAAAAAAAGTTGCAGATAATAAGTTGAGACAATTTTTAGCCGTTTGAAATGTATTGCAATTTTAACGCACTAATTATGTGTATAAGTTAAAAGCATTTCCACTGACTTTCAAGTAATTTTACTGACAAGAAAAACTAATGTTTCTGAAATCAAACTTGAGTAGAAGGCGATTTTACAAAAATTTGGAGATCATAAGTTAAGACAATTTTCAGCCGTTTGAAATGTATTGCACTTTAAACACACTAATTATGTGGATAAGTTAAAAGCATTTCCACTGACTTTCAAGTAATTTTACTGACAAGAAAAACTAATGTTTCTAAAATCAAAATTGAATAGAAGGCGATTTGAAAAAAAATTGCAGATCATAAGTTTAGACTATTTTCAGCCGTTTGAAATGTATTGCATCTTTAACGCACTAATTATGTGGATAAGTTAAAAGCATTTCCCGAGACTTTCAAGTAATTTTACGGACAAGAAAAACTAATGTTTCTAAAATTAAAATTGAGTTAGAAGGCGATTTGAAAAAATATTACAGATCATAAGTTTAGACAATTTTCAGCACTTTGAAATGTATTGCATATTTAACGCACTAATTATGTGGATAAGTTAAAAGCATTTCCACAGACATTCAAGAAATTTTACTGACAAGAAAAACCAATGTTTTTAAAATTAAAATTGAGTAGAAGGCGATTTAAAAAAAAGTTGCAGATCATAAGTTTAGACAATTTTCAGCCGTTTGAAATGTATTGCAATTTTAACGCACTAATTATGTGGATAAGTTTAAAGCATTTCCACTGACTTTCAAGTAATTTTACTGACATGAAAAACTAATGTTTCTAAAATTAAAATTAAACACGATTTGAAAAAAAGTTGCAGATCATAAGTTTAGACAATTTTCAGCCGTTTGAAATGTATTGCAATTTTAACGCACTAATTATGTGGATAAGTTAAAAGCCATTCCAATGACTTTCAAGTAATTTTATTGACCAGAAAATACTATGTTTCTAAAATCAAAATTGAGTTAAAAGGCGATTTGAAAAAATATTACAGATCATAAGCTTAGACAATTTTCAGCACTTTGAAATGTATTGCAATTCTAACGCACTAATTATGTGTATAAGTTAAAAGCATTTCCACTGACTTTCAAGTAATTTTACTGAAATGAAAAAATAATGTTTCTAAAATTAAAATTAAACACGATTTGAAAAAAAGTTGCAGATCATAAGTTTAGACAATTTTCAGCCGTTTGAAATGTATTGCAATTTTAACGCACTATTTATGTGGATAAGTTAAAAGCATTTCCACTGACTTTCAAGTAATTTTATTGACCATAAAAAACTATGTTTCTAAAATCAAAATTGAGTAGAAGGCGATTTTACAAAAATTTGGAGATCATAAGTTTAGACAATTTTCAGCCGTTTGAAATGTATTGCACTTTTAACGAACTAATTATGTGGATAAGTTAAAAGCATTTCCACTGACTTTCAAGTAATTTTACTGACAAGAAAAACTAATGTTTCTAAAATCAAAATTGAGTAGAAGGCGATTTGAAAAAAAATTGCAGATCATAAGTTTAGACTATTTTCAGCCGTTTGAAATGTATTGCATCTTTAACGCACTAATTATGTGGATAAGTTAAAAGCATTTCCCGAGACTTTCAAGTAATTTTACGGACAAGAAAAACTAATGTTTCTAAAATTAAAATTAAACACGATTTGAAAAAAAGTTGCAGATCATACGTTTAGACAATTTTCAGCACTTTGAAATGTATTGCAATTTTAACGCACTAATTATGTGGATAAGTTAAAAGCATTTCCAATGACTTTCAAGTAATTTTATTGACCAGAAAAAACTATGTTTCTAAAATCAAAATTGAGTTAGAAGTCGATTTAAAAAAAAGTTGCAGATCATAAGTTTCGACAATTTTCAGCCGTTTGAAATGTATTGCAATTTTAACGCACTAATTATGTGGATAAGTTTAAAGCATTTCCACTGACTTTCAAGTAATTTTACTGACATGAAAAACTAATGTTTCGAAAATTAAAATTAAACACGATTTGAAAAAAAGTTGCAGATCATAAGTTTAGACAATTTTCAGCCGTTTGAAATGTATTGCAATTTTAACGCACTAATTATGTGGATAAGTTAAAAGCATTTCCAATGACTTTCAAGTAATTTTATTGACCAGAAAAAAACTATGTTTCTAAAATATAAATTGAGTTGGAAGGCGATTTGAAAAAATATTACAGATCATGTTTAGACAATTTTCAGCACTTTGAAATGTATTGCAATTCTAACGCACTAATTATGTGTATAAGTTAAAAGCATTTCCACTGACTTTCAAGTAATTTTACTGACAAGAAAAACTAATGTTTCTAAAATTAAAATTAAACACGATTTGAAAAAAAGTTGCAGATCATAAGTTTAGACAATTTTTAGCCGTTTGAAATGTATTGCAATTTTAACGCACTAATTATGTGTATAAGTTAAAAGCATTTCCACTGACTTTCAAGTAATTTTACTGACAAGAAAAACTAATGTTTCTGAAATCAAAATTGAGTAGAAGGTGATTTTACAAAAATTTGGAGATCATAAGTTTAGACAATTTTCAGCCGTTTGAAATGTATTGCACTTTTAACACACTAATTATGTGGATAAGTTAAAAGCATTTCCACTGACTTTCAAGTAATTTTACTGACATGAAAAACTAATGTTTCTAAAATCAAAATTGAGTAGAAGGCGATTTGAAAAAAAATTGCAGATCATACGTATAGACTATTTTAAGCCGTTTGAAATGTATTGCATCTTTAACGCACTAATTATGTGGATAAGTTAACAGCATTTCCCGAGACTTTCAAGTAATTTTACGGACAAGAAAAACTAATGTTTCTAAAATTAAAATTAAACACGATTTGAAAAAAAGTTGCAGATCATAAGTTTAGACAATTTTCAGCCGTTTGAAATGTATTGCAATTTTAACGCACTAATTATGTGGATAAGTTAAAAGCATTTCCAATGACTTTCAAGTAATTTTATTGACCAGAAAAAACTATGTTTCTAAAATCAAAATTGAGTTAGAAGGCGATTTGAAAAAATATTACAGATCATAAGTTTAGACAATTTTCAGCACTTTGAAATGTATTGCATATTTAACGCACTAATTATGGATAAGTTAAAAGCATTTCCACTGACTTTCAAGTAATTTTACTGACAAGGAAAACTAATGTTTCTGAAATCAAAATTGAGTAGAAGGCGATTTTACAAAAATTTGGAGATCATAAGTTTAGACAATTTTCAGCCGTTTGAAATGTATTGCACTTTTAACGCACTAATTATGTGGATAAGTTAAAAGCATTTCCAGAGACTTTCAAGTAATTTTACTGACAAGAAAAACTAATGTTTCTAAAATTAAAATTAATTACGATTTGAAAAAAAGTTGATGATCATAAGTTTAGACAATTTTCAGCCGTTTGAAATGTATTGCAATTATTACGCACTAATTATATGGATAAGTTAAAAGCATTTCCAATGACTTTCAAGTAATTTTACTGACAAGAAAAACTAATGTTTCTAAAATTAAAATTAAACACGATTTGAAAAAATGTTGCAGATCATAAGTTTAGACAATTTTCAGCCGTTTGAAATGTATTGCACTTTAAACACACTAATTATGTGGATAAGTTAAAAGCATTTCCACTGACTTTCAAGTAATTTTACTGACAAGAAAAACTAATGTTTCTAAAATCAAAATTGAATAGAAGGCGATTTGAAAAAAAATTGCAGATCATAAGTTTAGACTATTTTCAGCCGTTTGAAATGTATTGCATCTTTAACGCACTAATTATGTGGATAAGTTAAAAGCATTTCCCGAGACTTTCAAGTAATTTTACGGACAAGAAAAACTAATGTTTCTAAAATTAAAATTGAGTTAGAAGGCGATTTGAAAAAATATTACAGATCATAAGTTTAGACAATTTTCAGCACTTTGAAATGTATTGCATATTTAACGCACTAATTATGTGGATAAGTTAAAAGCATTTCCACAGACATTCAAGAAATTTTACTGACAAGAAAAACCAATGTTTTTAAAATTAAAATTGAGTAGAAGGCGATTTAAAAAAAAGTTGCAGATCATAAGTTTAGACAATTTTCAGCCGTTTGAAATGTATTGCAATTTTAACGCACTAATTATGTGGATAAGTTTAAAGCATTTCCACTGACTTTCAAGTAATTTTACTGACATGAAAAACTAATGTTTCTAAAATTAAAATTAAACACGATTTGAAAAAAAGTTGCAGATCATAAGTTTAGACAATTTTCAGCCGTTTGAAATGTATTGCAATTTTAACGCACTAATTATGTGGATAAGTTAAAAGCCATTCCAATGACTTTCAAGTAATTTTATTGACCAGAAAATACTATGTTTCTAAAATCAAAATTGAGTTAAAAGGCGATTTGAAAAAATATTACAGATCATAAGCTTAGACAATTTTCAGCACTTTGAAATGTATTGCAATTCTAACGCACTAATTATGTGTATAAGTTAAAAGCATTTCCACTGACTTTCAAGTAATTTTACTGAAATGAAAAAATAATGTTTCTAAAATTAAAATTAAACACGATTTGAAAAAAAGTTGCAGATCATAAGTTTAGACAATTTTCAGCCGTTTGAAATGTATTGCAATTTTAACGCACTATTTATGTGGATAAGTTAAAAGCATTTCCACTGACTTTCAAGTAATTTTATTGACCATAAAAAACTATGTTTCTAAAATCAAAATTGAGTAGAAGGCGATTTTACAAAAATTTGGAGATCATAAGTTTAGACAATTTTCAGCCGTTTGAAATGTATTGCACTTTTAACGAACTAATTATGTGGATAAGTTAAAAGCATTTCCACTGACTTTCAAGTAATTTTACTGACAAGAAAAACTAATGTTTCTAAAATCAAAATTGAGTAGAAGGCGATTTGAAAAAAAATTGCAGATCATAAGTTTAGACTATTTTCAGCCGTTTGAAATGTATTGCATCTTTAACGCACTAATTATGTGGATAAGTTAAAAGCATTTCCCGAGACTTTCAAGTAATTTTACGGACAAGAAAAACTAATGTTTCTAAAATTAAAATTAAACACGATTTGAAAAAAAGTTGCAGATCATACGTTTAGACAATTTTCAGCACTTTGAAATGTATTGCAATTTTAACGCACTAATTATGTGGATAAGTTAAAAGCATTTCCAATGACTTTCAAGTAATTTTATTGACCAGAAAAAACTATGTTTCTAAAATCAAAATTGAGTTAGAAGTCGATTTAAAAAAAAGTTGCAGATCATAAGTTTCGACAATTTTCAGCCGTTTGAAATGTATTGCAATTTTAACGCACTAATTATGTGGATAAGTTTAAAGCATTTCCACTGACTTTCAAGTAATTTTACTGACATGAAAAACTAATGTTTCGAAAATTAAAATTAAACACGATTTGAAAAAAAGTTGCAGATCATAAGTTTAGACAATTTTCAGCCGTTTGAAATGTATTGCAATTTTAACGCACTAATTATGTGGATAAGTTAAAAGCATTTCCAATGACTTTCAAGTAATTTTATTGACCAGAAAAAAACTATGTTTCTAAAATATAAATTGAGTTGGAAGGCGATTTGAAAAAATATTACAGATCATGTTTAGACAATTTTCAGCACTTTGAAATGTATTGCAATTCTAACGCACTAATTATGTGTATAAGTTAAAAGCATTTCCACTGACTTTCAAGTAATTTTACTGACAAGAAAAACTAATGTTTCTAAAATTAAAATTAAACACGATTTGAAAAAAAGTTGCAGATCATAAGTTTAGACAATTTTTAGCCGTTTGAAATGTATTGCAATTTTAACGCACTAATTATGTGTATAAGTTAAAAGCATTTCCACTGACTTTCAAGTAATTTTACTGACAAGAAAAACTAATGTTTCTGAAATCAAAATTGAGTAGAAGGTGATTTTACAAAAATTTGGAGATCATAAGTTTAGACAATTTTCAGCCGTTTGAAATGTATTGCACTTTTAACACACTAATTATGTGGATAAGTTAAAAGCATTTCCACTGACTTTCAAGTAATTTTACTGACATGAAAAACTAATGTTTCTAAAATCAAAATTGAGTAGAAGGCGATTTGAAAAAAAATTGCAGATCATACGTATAGACTATTTTAAGCCGTTTGAAATGTATTGCATCTTTAACGCACTAATTATGTGGATAAGTTAACAGCATTTCCCGAGACTTTCAAGTAATTTTACGGACAAGAAAAACTAATGTTTCTAAAATTAAAATTAAACACGATTTGAAAAAAAGTTGCAGATCATAAGTTTAGACAATTTTCAGCCGTTTGAAATGTATTGCAATTTTAACGCACTAATTATGTGGATAAGTTAAAAGCATTTCCAATGACTTTCAAGTAATTTTATTGACCAGAAAAAACTATGTTTCTAAAATCAAAATTGAGTTAGAAGGCGATTTGAAAAAATATTACAGATCATAAGTTTAGACAATTTTCAGCACTTTGAAATGTATTGCATATTTAACGCACTAATTATGGATAAGTTAAAAGCATTTCCACTGACTTTCAAGTAATTTTACTGACAAGGAAAACTAATGTTTCTGAAATCAAAATTGAGTAGAAGGCGATTTTACAAAAATTTGGAGATCATAAGTTTAGACAATTTTCAGCCGTTTGAAATGTATTGCACTTTTAACGCACTAATTATGTGGATAAGTTAAAAGCATTTCCAGAGACTTTCAAGTAATTTTACTGACAAGAAAAACTAATGTTTCTAAAATTAAAATTAATTACGATTTGAAAAAAAGTTGATGATCATAAGTTTAGACAATTTTCAGCCGTTTGAAATGTATTGCAATTATTACGCACTAATTATATGGATAAGTTAAAAGCATTTCCAATGACTTTCAAGTAATTTTACTGACAAGAAAAACTAATGTTTCTAAAATTAAAATTAAACACGATTTGAAAAAATGTTGCAGATCATAAGTTTAGACAATTTTTAGCCGTTTGAAATGTATTGCACTTTTAACACACTAATTATGTGGATAAGTTAAAAGCATTTCCACTGACTTTCAAGTAATTTTACTGACAAGAAAAACTAATGTTTCTAAAATCAAAATTGAGTAGAAGGCGATTTGAAAAAAAATTGCAGATCATAAGTTTAGACTATTTTTAGCCGTTTGAAATGTATTGCAATTTTAACGCACTAATTATGTGTATAAGTTAAAAGCATTTCCACTGACTTTCAAGTAATTTTACTGACAAGAAAAACTAATGTTTCTGAAATCAAAATTGAGTAGAAGGCGATTTTACAAAAATTTGGAGATCATAAGTTTAGACAATTTTCAGCCATTTGAAATGTATTGCACGTTTAACTAACTAATTATGTGGATAAGTTAAAAGCATTTCCCGAGACTTTCAAGTAATTTTACTGACAAGAAAAACTAATGTTTCTAAAATCAAAATTGAGTAGAAGGCGATTTGAAAAAAAATTGCAGATCATAAGTTTAGACTATTTTCAGCCGTTTGAAATGTATTGCATCTTTAACGCACTAATTATGTGGATAAGTTAAAAGCATTTCCCGAGACTTTCAAGTAATTTTACGGACAAGAAAAACTAATGTTTCTAAAATTAAAATTAAACACGATTTGAAAAAAAGTTGCAGATCATAAGTTTAGACAATTTTCAGCACTTTGAAATGTATTGCAATTTTAACGCACTAATTATGTGGATAAGTTAAAAGCATTTCCACTGACTTTCAAGTAATTTTATTGACCAGAAAAAACTATGTTTCTAAAATCAAAATTGAGTTAGAAGGTGATTTGAAAAAATATTACAGATCATAAGTTTAGACAATTTTCAGCACTTTGAAATGTATTGCAAATCTAACGCACTAATTATGTGTATAAGTTAAAAGCATTTCCAATGACTTTCAAGTAATTTTATTGACCAGAAAAAACTATGTTTCTAAAATCAAAATTGAGTTAGAAGGCGATTTGAAAAAATATTACAGATCATAAGTTTAGAAAATTTTCAGCACTTTGAAATGTATTGAATATTTAACGCACTAATTATGTGTATAAGTTAAAAGCATTTCCACTGAATTTCAAGTAATTTTACTGACAAGAAAAACTAATGTTTCTAAAATTAAAATTGAGTAGAAGGCGATTTTACAAAAATTTGGAGATCATAAGTTTAGACAATTTTCAGCCGTTTGAAATGTATTGCACTTTTAACGCACTATTTATGTGGATAAGTTAATTAAAAGCCATTCCAATGACTTTCTAGTAATTTTATTGACTAGAAAAAACTATGTTTCTAAAATCAAAATTTAGTTAGAAGGCGATTTGAAAAAATATTACAGATCATAAGCTTAGACAATTTTCAGCACTTTGAAATGTATTGCAATTCTAACGCACTAATTATGTGTATAACTTAAAAGCATTTCCACTGACTTTCAAGTAATTTTACTGACAAGAAAAACTAATGTTTCTAAAATCAAAATTGAGTAGAAGGTGATTTGAAAAAAAATTGCAGATCATAAGTTTAGACTATTTTCAGCCGTGTAAATGTATTTCAATTTTAACGCACTAATTATGTGGATAAGATAAAAGCATTTCCACTGACTTTCAAGTAATTTTACTGACAAGAAAAACTAATGTTTCTAAAATTGAAATTAAACACGATTTGAAAAAACGTTGATGATCATAAGTTTAGACAATTTTCAGCCGTTTGAAATGTAATGCAATTCTTACGCACTAATTATATGGATAAGTTAAAAGCATTTCCACTGACTTTCAAGTAATTTTACTGACAAGAAAAACTAATGTTTCTAAAATTGAAATTAAACACGATTTGAAAAAACCTTGCAGATCATAAGTTTAGACAATTTTCAGCCGTTTGAAATGTATTGAAATTCTTACGCACTAATTATATGGATAAGTTAAAAGCATTTCCAATGACTTTCAAGTAATTTTACTGACAAGAAAAACTAATGTTTCTAAAATTAAAATTAAACACGATTTGAAAAAAAGTTGCAGATCATAAGTTTAGACAATTTTTAGCCGTTGGAAATGTATTGCAATTTTAACGCACTAATTATGTGTATAAGTTAAAAGCATTTCCACTGACTTTCAAGTAATTTTACTGACAAGAAAAACTAATGTTTCTGAAATCAAAATTGAGTAGAAGGCGATTTTACAAAAATTTGGAGATCATAAGTTTAGACAATTTTCAGCCGTTTGAAATGTATTGCACTTTTAACACACTAATTATGTGGATAAGTTAAAAGCATTTCCACTGACTTTCAAGTAATTTTACTGACAAGAAAAACTAATGTTTCTAAAATCAAAATTGAGTAGAAGGCGATTTGAAAAAAAATTGCAGATCATAAGTTTAGACTATTTTCAGCCGTTTGAAATGTATTGCATCTTTAACGCACTAATTATGTGCATAAGTTAAAAGCATTTCCCGAGACTTTCAAGTAATTTTACGGACAAGAAAAACTAATGTTTCTAAAATTAAAATTAAACACGATTTGAAAAAAAGTTGCAGATCATAAGTTTAGACAATTTTAAGCGGTTTGAAATGTATTGCAATTTTAACGCACTAATTATGTGGATAAGTTAAAAGCATTTCCAATGACTTTCAAGTAATTTTATTGACCAGAAAAAACTATGTTTCTAAAATCAAAATTGAGTTAGAAGGCGATTTGAAAAAATATTACAGATCATAAGTTTAGACAATTTTCAGCACTTTGAAATGTATTGAATATTTAACGCACTAATTATGTGGATAAGTTAAAAGCATTTCCACAGACATTCAAGAAATTTTACTGACAAGAAAAACCAATGTTTTTAAAATTAAAATTGAGTAGAAGGCGATTTAAAAAAAAGTTGCAGATCATAAGTTTAGACAATTTTCAGCCGTTTGAAATGTAATGCAATTCTTACGCACTAATTATATGGATAAGTTAAAAGCATTTCCACTGACTTTCAAGTAATTTTACTGACAAGAAAAACTAATGTTTCTAAAATTGAAATTAAACACGATTTGAAAAAACCTTGCAGATCATAAGTTTAGACTATTTTCAGCCGTTTGAAATGTATTGCAATTCTTACGCACTAATTATATGGATAAGTTAAAAGCATTTCCAATGACTTTCAAGTAATTTTACTGACATGAAAAACTAATGTTTCTAAAATTAAAATTAAACACGATTTGAAAAAAAGTTGCAGATCATAAGTTTAGACAATTTTCAGCACTTTGAAATGTATTGCATATTTAACGCACTAATTATGTGTATAAGTTAAAAGCATTTCCACTGACTTTCAAGTAATTTTACTGACAAGAAAAACTAATGTTTCTGAAATCAAAATTGAGTAGAAGGCGATTTTACAAAAATTTGGAGATCATAAGTTTAGACAATTTTCAGCCGTTTGAAATGTATTGCACTTTTAACACACTAATTATGTGGATAAGTTAAAAGCATTTCCACTGACTTTCAAGTAATTTTACTGACAAGAAAAACTAATGTTTCTAAAATCAAAATTGAGTAGAAGGCGATTTGAAAAAAAATTGCAGATCATACGTATAGACTATTTTCAGCCGTTTGAAATGTATTGCATCTTTAACGCACTAATTATGTGGATAAGTTAACAGCATTTCCCGAGACTTTCAAGTAATTTTACGGACAAGAAAAACATGTTTCTAAAATTAAAATTAAACACGATTTGAAAAAAAGTTGCAGATCATAAGCTTAGACAATTTTCAGCCGTTTGAAATGTATTGCAATTTTAACGCACTAATTATGTGGATAAGTTAAAAGCATTTCCACTGACTTTCAAGTAATTTTATTGACCAGAAGAAACTATGTTTCTAAAATCAAAATTGAGTTAGAAGGCGATTTGAAAAAATATTACAGATCATAAGTTTAGACAATTTTCAGCACTTTGAAATGTATTGCATATTTAACCCACTAATTATGTGGATAAGTTAAAAGCATTTCCACAGACATTCAAGAAATTTTACTGACAAGAAAAACCAATGTTTTTAAAATTAAAATTGAGTAGAAGGCGATTTAAAAAAAAGTTGCAGATCATAAGTTTAGACAATTTTCAGCCGTTTGAAATGTATTGCAATTTTAACGCACTAATTATGTGGATAAGTTTAAAGCATTTCCACTGACTTTCAAGTAATTTTACTGACATGAAAAACTAATGTTTCGAAAATTAAAATTAAACACGATTTGAAAAAAAGTTGCAGATCATAAGTTTAGACAATTTTCAGCCGTTTGAAATGTATTGCAATTTTAACGCACTAATTATGTGGATAAGTTAAAAGCATTTCCACAGACATTCAAGAAATTTTACTGACAAGAAAAACCAATGTTTTTAAAATTAAAATTGAGTAGAAAGCGATTTTAAAAAAAGTTGCAGATCATAAGTTTAGACAATTTTCAGCCGTTTGAAATGTATTGCAATTTTAACGCACTAATTATGTGGATAAGTTTAAAGCATTTCCACTGACTTTCAAGTAATTTTACTGACATGAAAAACTAATGTTTCGAAAATTAAAATTAAACACGATTTGAAAAAAAGTTGCAGATCATAAATTTAGACAATTTTCAGCCGTTTGAAATGTATTGCAATTTTAACGCACTAATTATGTGGATAAGTTAAAAGCCATTCCAATGACTTTCAAGTAATTTTATTGACCAGAAAAAACTATGTTTCTAAAATCAAAATTGAGTAGAAGGCGATTTTACAAAAATTTGGAGATCATAAGTTTAGACAATTTTCAGCCGTTTGAAATGTATTGCACGTTTAACTAACTAATTATGTGGATAAGTTAAAAGCATTTCCCGAGACTTTCAAGTAATTTTACTGACAAGAAAAACTAATGTTTCTAAAATTGAAATTAAACACGATTTGAAAAAACCTTGCAGATCATAAGTTTAGACTATTTTCAGCCGTTTGAAATGTATTGCAATTCTTACGCACTAATTATATGGATAAGTTAAAAGCATTTCCAATGACTTTCAAGTAATTTTACTGACATGAAAAACTAATGTTTCTAAAATTAAAATTAAACACGATTTGAAAAAAAGTTGCAGATCATAAGTTTAGACAATTTTCAGCACTTTGAAATGTATTGCATATTTAACGCACTAATTATGTGTATAAGTTAAAAGCATTTCCACTGACTTTCAAGTAATTTTACTGACAAGAAAAACTAATGTTTCTGAAATCAAAATTGAGTAGAAGGCGATTTTACAAAAATTTGGAGATCATAAGTTTAGACAATTTTCAGCCGTTTGAAATGTATTGCACTTTTAACACACTAATTATGTGGATAAGTTAAAAGCATTTCCACTGACTTTCAAGTAATTTTACTGACATGAAAAACTAATGTTTCTAAAATCAAAATTGAGTAGAAGGCGATTTGAAAAAAAATTGCAGATCATACGTATAGACTATTTTAAGCCGTTTGAAATGTATTGCATCTTTAACGCACTAATTATGTGGATAAGTTAACAGCATTTCCCGAGACTTTCAAGTAATTTTACGGACAAGAAAAACTAATGTTTCTAAAATTAAAATTAAACACGATTTGAAAAAAAGTTGCAGATCATAAGTTTAGACAATTTTCAGCCGTTTGAAATGTATTGCAATTTTAACGCACTAATTATGTGGATAAGTTAAAAGCATTTCCAATGACTTTCAAGTAATTTTATTGACCAGAAAAAACTATGTTTCTAAAATCAAAATTGAGTTAGAAGGCGATTTGAAAAAATATTACAGATCATAAGTTTAGACAATTTTCAGCACTTTGAAATGTATTGCATATTTAACGCACTAATTATGGATAAGTTAAAAGCATTTCCACTGACTTTCAAGTAATTTTACTGACAAGGAAAACTAATGTTTCTGAAATCAAAATTGAGTAGAAGGCGATTTTACAAAAATTTGGAGATCATAAGTTTAGACAATTTTCAGCCGTTTGAAATGTATTGCACTTTTAACGCACTAATTATGTGGATAAGTTAAAAGCATTTCCAGAGACTTTCAAGTAATTTTACTGACAAGAAAAACTAATGTTTCTAAAATTAAAATTAATTACGATTTGAAAAAAAGTTGATGATCATAAGTTTAGACAATTTTCAGCCGTTTGAAATGTATTGCAATTATTACGCACTAATTATATGGATAAGTTAAAAGCATTTCCAATGACTTTCAAGTAATTTTACTGACAAGAAAAACTAATGTTTCTAAAATTAAAATTAAACACGATTTGAAAAAATGTTGCAGATCATAAGTTTAGACAATTTTTAGCCGTTTGAAATGTATTGCACTTTTAACACACTAATTATGTGGATAAGTTAAAAGCATTTCCACTGACTTTCAAGTAATTTTACTGACAAGAAAAACTAATGTTTCTAAAATCAAAATTGAGTAGAAGGCGATTTGAAAAAAAATTGCAGATCATAAGTTTAGACTATTTTTAGCCGTTTGAAATGTATTGCAATTTTAACGCACTAATTATGTGTATAAGTTAAAAGCATTTCCACTGACTTTCAAGTAATTTTACTGACAAGAAAAACTAATGTTTCTGAAATCAAAATTGAGTAGAAGGCGATTTTACAAAAATTTGGAGATCATAAGTTTAGACAATTTTCAGCCATTTGAAATGTATTGCACGTTTAACTAACTAATTATGTGGATAAGTTAAAAGCATTTCCCGAGACTTTCAAGTAATTTTACTGACAAGAAAAACTAATGTTTCTAAAATCAAAATTGAGTAGAAGGCGATTTGAAAAAAAATTGCAGATCATAAGTTTAGACTATTTTCAGCCGTTTGAAATGTATTGCATCTTTAACGCACTAATTATGTGGATAAGTTAAAAGCATTTCCCGAGACTTTCAAGTAATTTTACGGACAAGAAAAACTAATGTTTCTAAAATTAAAATTAAACACGATTTGAAAAAAAGTTGCAGATCATAAGTTTAGACAATTTTCAGCACTTTGAAATGTATTGCAATTTTAACGCACTAATTATGTGGATAAGTTAAAAGCATTTCCAATGACTTTCAAGTAATTTTATTGACCAGAAAAAACTATGTTTCTAAAATCAAAATTGAGTTAGAAGGTGATTTGAAAAAATATTACAGATCATAAGTTTAGACAATTTTCAGCACTTTGAAATGTATTGCAAATCTAACGCACTAATTATGTGTATAAGTTAAAAGCATTTCCAATGACTTTCAAGTAATTTTATTGACCAGAAAAAACTATGTTTCTAAAATCAAAATTGAGTTAGAAGGCGATTTGAAAAAATATTACAGATCATAAGTTTAGAAAATTTTCAGCACTTTGAAATGTATTGAATATTTAACGCACTAATTATGTGTATAAGTTAAAAGCATTTCCACTGAATTTCAAGTAATTTTACTGACAAGAAAAACTAATGTTTCTAAAATTAAAATTGAGTAGAAGGCGATTTTACAAAAATTTGGAGATCATAAGTTTAGACAATTTTCAGCCGTTTGAAATGTATTGCACTTTTAACGCACTATTTATGTGGATAAGTTAATTAAAAGCCATTCCAATGACTTTCTAGTAATTTTATTGACTAGAAAAAACTATGTTTCTAAAATCAAAATTTAGTTAGAAGGCGATTTGAAAAAATATTACAGATCATAAGCTTAGACAATTTTCAGCACTTTGAAATGTATTGCAATTCTAACGCACTAATTATGTGTATAACTTAAAAGCATTTCCACTGACTTTCAAGTAATTTTACTGACAAGAAAAACTAATGTTTCTAAAATCAAAATTGAGTAGAAGGTGATTTGAAAAAAAATTGCAGATCATAAGTTTAGACTATTTTCAGCCGTGTAAATGTATTTCAATTTTAACGCACTAATTATGTGGATAAGATAAAAGCATTTCCACTGACTTTCAAGTAATTTTACTGACAAGAAAAACTAATGTTTCTAAAATTGAAATTAAACACGATTTGAAAAAACGTTGATGATCATAAGTTTAGACAATTTTCAGCCGTTTGAAATGTAATGCAATTCTTACGCACTAATTATATGGATAAGTTAAAAGCATTTCCACTGACTTTCAAGTAATTTTACTGACAAGAAAAACTAATGTTTCTAAAATTGAAATTAAACACGATTTGAAAAAACCTTGCAGATCATAAGTTTAGACAATTTTCAGCCGTTTGAAATGTATTGAAATTCTTACGCACTAATTATATGGATAAGTTAAAAGCATTTCCAATGACTTTCAAGTAATTTTACTGACAAGAAAAACTAATGTTTCTAAAATTAAAATTAAACACGATTTGAAAAAAAGTTGCAGATCATAAGTTTAGACAATTTTTAGCCGTTTGAAATGTATTGCAATTTTAACGCACTAATTATGTGTATAAGTTAAAAGCATTTCCACTGACTTTCAAGTAATTTTACTGACAAGAAAAACTAATGTTTCTGAAATCAAAATTGAGTAGAAGGCGATTTTACAAAAATTTGGAGATCATAAGTTTAGACAATTTTCAGCCGTTTGAAATGTATTGCACTTTTAACACACTAATTATGTGGATAAGTTAAAAGCATTTCCACTGACTTTCAAGTAATTTTACTGACAAGAAAAACTAATGTTTCTAAAATCAAAATTGAGTAGAAGGCGATTTGAAAAAAAATTGCAGATCATAAGTTTAGACTATTTTCAGCCGTTTGAAATGTATTGCATCTTTAACGCACTAATTATGTGCATAAGTTAAAAGCATTTCCCGAGACTTTCAAGTAATTTTACGGACAAGAAAAACTAATGTTTCTAAAATTAAAATTAAACACGATTTGAAAAAAAGTTGCAGATCATAAGTTTAGACAATTTTAAGCGGTTTGAAATGTATTGCAATTTTAACGCACTAATTATGTGGATAAGTTAAAAGCATTTCCAATGACTTTCAAGTAATTTTATTGACCAGAAAAAACTATGTTTCTAAAATCAAAATTGAGTTAGAAGGCGATTTGAAAAAATATTACAGATCATAAGTTTAGACAATTTTCAGCACTTTGAAATGTATTGAATATTTAACGCACTAATTATGTGGATAAGTTAAAAGCATTTCCACAGACATTCAAGAAATTTTACTGACAAGAAAAACCAATGTTTTTAAAATTAAAATTGAGTAGAAGGCGATTTAAAAAAAAGTTGCAGATCATAGGTTTAGACAATTTTCAGCCGTTTGAAATGTAATGCAATTCTTACGCACTAATTATATGGATAAGTTAAAAGCATTTCCACTGACTTTCAAGTAATTTTACTGACAAGAAAAACTAATGTTTCTAAAATTGAAATTAAACACGATTTGAAAAAACCTTGCAGATCATAAGTTTAGACTATTTTCAGCCGTTTGAAATGTATTGCAATTCTTACGCACTAATTATATGGATAAGTTAAAAGCATTTCCAATGACTTTCAAGTAATTTTACTGACATGAAAAACTAATGTTTCTAAAATTAAAATTAAACACGATTTGAAAAAAAGTTGCAGATCATAAGTTTAGACAATTTTCAGCACTTTGAAATGTATTGCATATTTAACGCACTAATTATGTGTATAAGTTAAAAGCATTTCCACTGACTTTCAAGTAATTTTACTGACAAGAAAAACTAATGTTTCTGAAATCAAAATTGAGTAGAAGGCGATTTTACAAAAATTTGGAGATCATAAGTTTAGACAATTTTCAGCCGTTTGAAATGTATTGCACTTTTAACACACTAATTATGTGGATAAGTTAAAAGCATTTCCACTGACTTTCAAGTAATTTTACTGACAAGAAAAACTAATGTTTCTAAAATCAAAATTGAGTAGAAGGCGATTTGAAAAAAAATTGCAGATCATACGTATAGACTATTTTCAGCCGTTTGAAATGTATTGCATCTTTAACGCACTAATTATGTGGATAAGTTAACAGCATTTCCCGAGACTTTCAAGTAATTTTACGGACAAGAAAAACATGTTTCTAAAATTAAAATTAAACACGATTTGAAAAAAAGTTGCAGATCATAAGCTTAGACAATTTTCAGCCGTTTGAAATGTATTGCAATTTTAACGCACTAATTATGTGGATAAGTTAAAAGCATTTCCACTGACTTTCAAGTAATTTTATTGACCAGAAGAAACTATGTTTCTAAAATCAAAATTGAGTTAGAAGGCGATTTGAAAAAATATTACAGATCATAAGTTTAGACAATTTTCAGCACTTTGAAATGTATTGCATATTTAACCCACTAATTATGTGGATAAGTTAAAAGCATTTCCACAGACATTCAAGAAATTTTACTGACAAGAAAAACCAATGTTTTTAAAATTAAAATTGAGTAGAAGGCGATTTAAAAAAAAGTTGCAGATCATAAGTTTAGACAATTTTCAGCCGTTTGAAATGTATTGCAATTTTAACGCACTAATTATGTGGATAAGTTTAAAGCATTTCCACTGACTTTCAAGTAATTTTACTGACATGAAAAACTAATGTTTCGAAAATTAAAATTAAACACGATTTGAAAAAAAGTTGCAGATCATAAGTTTAGACAATTTTCAGCCGTTTGAAATGTATTGCAATTTTAACGCACTAATTATGTGGATAAGTTAAAAGCATTTCCACAGACATTCAAGAAATTTTACTGACAAGAAAAACCAATGTTTTTAAAATTAAAATTGAGTAGAAAGCGATTTTAAAAAAAGTTGCAGATCATAAGTTTAGACAATTTTCAGCCGTTTGAAATGTATTGCAATTTTAACGCACTAATTATGTGGATAAGTTTAAAGCATTTCCACTGACTTTCAAGTAATTTTACTGACATGAAAAACTAATGTTTCGAAAATTAAAATTAAACACGATTTGAAAAAAAGTTGCAGATCATAAATTTAGACAATTTTCAGCCGTTTGAAATGTATTGCAATTTTAACGCACTAATTATGTGGATAAGTTAAAAGCCATTCCAATGACTTTCAAGTAATTTTATTGACCAGAAAAAACTATGTTTCTAAAATCAAAATTGAGTAGAAGGCGATTTTACAAAAATTTGGAGATCATAAGTTTAGACAATTTTCAGCCGTTTGAAATGTATTGCACGTTTAACTAACTAATTATGTGGATAAGTTAAAAGCATTTCCCGAGACTTTCAAGTAATTTTACTGACAAGAAAAACTAATGTTTCTAAAATTGAAATTAAACACGATTTGAAAAAACCTTGCAGATCATAAGTTTAGACTATTTTCAGCCGTTTGAAATGTATTGCAATTCTTACGCACTAATTATATGGATAAGTTAAAAGCATTTCCAATGACTTTCAAGTAATTTTACTGACATGAAAAACTAATGTTTCTAAAATTAAAATTAAACACGATTTGAAAAAAAGTTGCAGATCATAAGTTTAGACAATTTTCAGCACTTTGAAATGTATTGCATATTTAACGCACTAATTATGTGTATAAGTTAAAAGCATTTCCACTGACTTTCAAGTAATTTTACTGACAAGAAAAACTAATGTTTCTGAAATCAAAATTGAGTAGAAGGCGATTTTACAAAAATTTGGAGATCATAAGTTTAGACAATTTTCAGCCGTTTGAAATGTATTGCACTTTTAACACACTAATTATGTGGATAAGTTAAAAGCATTTCCACTGACTTTCAAGTAATTTTACTGACAAGAAAAACTAATGTTTCTAAAATCAAAATTGAGTAGAAGGCGATTTGAAAAAAAATTGCAGATCATACGTATAGACTATTTTCAGCCGTTTGAAATGTATTGCATCTTTAACGCACTAATTATGTGGATAAGTTAACAGCATTTCCCGAGACTTTCAAGTAATTTTACGGACAAGAAAAACATGTTTCTAAAATTAAAATTAAACACGATTTGAAAAAAAGTTGCAGATCATAAGCTTAGACAATTTTCAGCCGTTTGAAATGTATTGCAATTTTAACGCACTAATTATGTGGATAAGTTAAAAGCATTTCCACTGACTTTCAAGTAATTTTATTGACCAGAAGAAACTATGTTTCTAAAATCAAAATTGAGTTAGAAGGCGATTTGAAAAAATATTACAGATCATAAGTTTAGACAATTTTCAGCACTTTGAAATGTATTGCATATTTAACCCACTAATTATGTGGATAAGTTAAAAGCATTTCCACAGACATTCAAGAAATTTTACTGACAAGAAAAACCAATGTTTTTAAAATTAAAATTGAGTAGAAGGCGATTTAAAAAAAAGTTGCAGATCATAAGTTTAGACAATTTTCAGCCGTTTGAAATGTATTGCAATTTTAACGCACTAATTATGTGGATAAGTTTAAAGCATTTCCACTGACTTTCAAGTAATTTTACTGACATGAAAAACTAATGTTTCGAAAATTAAAATTAAACACGATTTGAAAAAAAGTTGCAGATCATAAGTTTAGACAATTTTCAGCCGTTTGAAATGTATTGCAATTTTAACGCACTAATTATGTGGATAAGTTAAAAGCATTTCCACAGACATTCAAGAAATTTTACTGACAAGAAAAACCAATGTTTTTAAAATTAAAATTGAGTAGAAAGCGATTTTAAAAAAAGTTGCAGATCATAAGTTTAGACAATTTTCAGCCGTTTGAAATGTATTGCAATTTTAACGCACTAATTATGTGGATAAGTTTAAAGCATTTCCACTGACTTTCAAGTAATTTTACTGACATGAAAAACTAATGTTTCGAAAATTAAAATTAAACACGATTTGAAAAAAAGTTGCAGATCATAAATTTAGACAATTTTCAGCCGTTTGAAATGTATTGCAATTTTAACGCACTAATTATGTGGATAAGTTAAAAGCCATTCCAATGACTTTCAAGTAATTTTATTGACCAGAAAAAACTATGTTTCTAAAATCAAAATTGAGTAGAAGGCGATTTTACAAAAATTTGGAGATCATAAGTTTAGACAATTTTCAGCCGTTTGAAATGTATTGCACGTTTAACTAACTAATTATGTGGATAAGTTAAAAGCATTTCCCGAGACTTTCAAGTAATTTTACTGACAAGAAAAACTAATGTTTCTAAAATCAAAATTGAGTAGAAGGCGATTTGAAAAAAAATTGCAGATCATAAGTTTAGACTATTTTCAGCCGTTTGAAATGTATTGCATCTTTAACGCACTAATTATGTGGATAAGTTAAAAGCATTTCCCGAGACTTTCAAGTAATTTTACGGACAAGAAAAACTAATGTTTCTAAAATTAAAATTAAACACGATTTGAAAAAAAGTTGCAGATCATAAGTTTAGACAATTTTCAGCACTTTGAAATGTATTGCAATTTTAACGCACTAATTATGTGGATAAGTTAAAAGCATTTCCAATGACTTTCAAGTAATTTTATTGACCAGAAAAAACTATGTTTCTAAAATCAAAATTGAGTTAGAAGGTGATTTGAAAAAATATTACAGATCATAAGTTTAGACAATTTTCAGCACTTTGAAATGTATTGCAAATCTAACGCACTAATTATGTGTATAAGTTAAAAGCATTTCCAATGACTTTCAAGTAATTTTATTGACCAGAAAAAACTATGTTTCTAAAATCAAAATTGAGTTAGAAGGCGATTTGAAAAAATATTACAGATCATAAGTTTAGAAAATTTTCAGCACTTTGAAATGTATTGAATATTTAACGCACTAATTATGTGTATAAGTTAAAAGCATTTCCACTGAATTTCAAGTAATTTTACTGACAAGAAAAACTAATGTTTCTAAAATTAAAATTGAGTAGAAGGCGATTTTACAAAAATTTGGAGATCATAAGTTTAGACAATTTTCAGCCGTTTGAAATGTATTGCACTTTTAACGCACTATTTATGTGGATAAGTTAAAAGCCATTCCAATGACTTTCTAGTAATTTTATTGACTAGAAAAAACTATGTTTCTAAAATCAAAATTGAGTTAGAAGGCGATTTGAAAAAATATTACAGATCATAAGCTTAGACAATTTTCAGCACTTTGAAATGTATTGCAATTCTAACGCACTAATTATGTGTATAACTTAAAAGCATTTCCACTGACTTTCAAGTAATTTTACTGACAAGAAAAACTAATGTTTCTAAAATTGAAATTAAACACGATTTGAAAAAACGTTGATGATCATAAGTTTAGACAATTTTCAGCCGTTTGAAATGTAATGCAATTCTTACGCACTAATTATATGGATAAGTTAAAAGCATTTCCACTGACTTATAAGTAATTTTACTGACAAGAAAAACTAATGTTTCTAAAATTGAAATTAAACACGATTTGAAAAAACCTTGCAGATCATAAGTTTAGACAATTTTCAGCCGTTTGAAATGTATTGAAATTCTTACGCACTAATTATATGGATAAGTTAAAAGCATTTCCAATGACTTTCAAGTAATTTTACTGACAAGAAAAACTAATGTTTCTAAAATTAAAATTAAACACGATTTTAAAAAAAGTTGCAGATCATAAGTTTAGACAATTTTTAGCCGTTTGAAATGTATTGCAATTTTAACGCACTAATTATGTGTATAAGTTAAAAGCATTTCCACTGACTTTCAAGTAATTTTACTGACAAGAAAAACTAATGTTTCTGAAATCAAAATTGAGTAGAAGGCGATTTTACAAAAATTTGGAGATCATAAGTTTAGACAATTTTCAGCCGTTTGAAATGTATTGCACTTTTAACACACTAATTATGTGGATAAGTTAAAAGCATTTCCACTGACTTTCAAGTAATTTTACTGACAAGAAAAACTAATGTTTCTAAAATCAAAATTGAGTAGAAGGCGATTTGAAAAAAAATTGCAGATCATAAGTTTAGACTATTTTCAGCCGTTTGAAATGTATTGCATCTTTAACGCACTAATTATGTGCATAAGTTAAAAGCATTTCCCGAGACTTTCAAGTAATTTTACGGACAAGAAAAACTAATGTTTCTAAAATTAAAATTAAACACGATTTGAAAAAAAGTTGCAGATCATAAGTTTAGACAATTTTAAGCGGTTTGAAATGTATTGCAATTTTAACGCACTAATTATGTGGATAAGTTAAAAGCATTTCCAATGACTTTCAAGTAATTTTATTGACCAGAAAAAACTATGTTTCTAAAATCAAAATTGAGTTAGAAGGCGATTTGAAAAAATATTACAAATCATAAGTTTAGACAATTTTCAGCACTTTGAAATGTATTGAATATTTAACGCACTAATTATGTGGATAAGTTAAAAGCATTTCCACAGACATTCAAGAAATTTTACTGACAAGAAAAACCAATGTTTTTAAAATTAAAATTGAGTAGAAGGCGATTTAAAAAAAAGTTGCAGATCATAAGTTTAGACAATTTTCAGCCGTTTGAAATGTAATGCAATTCTTACGCACTAATTATATGGATAAGTTAAAAGCATTTCCACTGACTTTCAAGTAATTTTACTGACAAGAAAAACTAATGTTTCTAAAATTGAAATTAAACACGATTTGAAAAAACCTTGCAGATCATAAGTTTAGACTATTTTCAGCCGTTTGAAATGTATTGCAATTCTTACGCACTAATTATATGGATAAGTTAAAAGCATTTCCAATGACTTTCAAGTAATTTTACTGACATGAAAAACTAATGTTTCTAAAATTAAAATTAAACACGATTTGAAAAAAAGTTGCAGATCATAAGTTTAGACAATTTTCAGCACTTTGAAATGTATTGCATATTTAACGCACTAATTATGTGTATAAGTTAAAAGCATTTCCACTGACTTTCAAGTAATTTTACTGACAAGAAAAACTCATGTTTCTGAAATCAAAATTGAGTAGAAGGCGATTTTACAAAAATTTGGAGATCATAAGTTTAGACAATTTTCAGCCGTTTGAAATGTATTGCACTTTTAACACACTAATTATGTGGATAAGTTAAAAGCATTTCCACTGACTTTCAAGTAATTTTACTGACAAGAAAAACTAATGTTTCTAAAATCAAAATTGAGTAGAAGGCGATTTGAAAAAAAATTGCAGATCATACGTATAGACTATTTTCAGCCGTTTGAAATGTATTGCATCTTTAACGCACTAATTATGTGGATAAGTTAACAGCATTTCCCGAGACTTTCAAGTAATTTTACGGACAAGAAAAACATGTTTCTAAAATTAAAATTAAACACGATTTGAAAAAAAGTTGCAGATCATAAGCTTAGACAATTTTCAGCCGTTTGAAATGTATTGCAATTTTAACGCACTAATTATGTGGATAAGTTAAAAGCATTTCCACTGACTTTCAAGTAATTTTATTGACCAGAAGAAACTATGTTTCTAAAATCAAAATTGAGTTAGAAGGCGATTTGAAAAAATATTACAGATCATAAGTTTAGACAATTTTCAGCACTTTGAAATGTATTGCATATTTAACCCACTAATTATGTGGATAAGTTAAAAGCATTTCCACAGACATTCAAGAAATTTTACTGACAAGAAAAACCAATGTTTTTAAAATTAAAATTGAGTAGAAGGCGATTTAAAAAAAAGTTGCAGATCATAAGTTTAGACAATTTTCAGCCGTTTGAAATGTATTGCAATTTTAACGCACTAATTATGTGGATAAGTTTAAAGCATTTCCACTGACTTTCAAGTAATTTTACTGACATGAAAAACTAATGTTTCGAAAATTAAAATTAAACACGATTTGAAAAAAAGTTGCAGATCATAAGTTTAGACAATTTTCAGCCGTTTGAAATGTATTGCAATTTTAACGCACTAATTATGTGGATAAGTTAAAAGCATTTCCACAGACATTCAAGAAATTTTACTGACAAGAAAAACCAATGTTTTTAAAATTAAAATTGAGTAGAAAGCGATTTAAAAAAAAGTTGCAGATCATAAGTTTAGACAATTTTCAGCCGTTTGAAATGTATTGCAATTTTAACGCACTAATTATGTGGATAAGTTTAAAGCATTTCCACTGACTTTCAAGTAATTTTACTGACATGAAAAACTAATGTTTCGAAAATTAAAATTAAACACGATTTGAAAAAAGTTGCAGATCATAAGTTTAGACAATTTTCAGCCGTTTGAAATGTATTGCAATTTTAACGCACTAATTATGTGGATAAGTTAAAAGCCATTCCAATGACTTTCAAGTAATTTTATTGACCAGAAAAAACTATGTTTCTAAAATCAAAATTGAGTTAGAAGGCGATTTGAAAAAATATTACAGATCATAAGTTTAGACAATTTTCAGCACTTTGAAATTTATTGCCTATTTAACGCACTAATTATGTGGATAAGTTAAAAGCATTTCCACAGACATTCAAGAAATTTTACTGACAAGAAAAACCAATGTTTTTAAAATTAAAATTGAGTAGAAGGCGATTTAAAAAAAAGTTGCAGATCATAAGTTTCGACAATTTTCAGCCGTTTGAAATGTATTGCAATTTTAACGCACTAATTATGTGGATAAGTTTAAAGCATTTCCACTGACTTTCAAGTAATTTACTGACATGAAAAACTAATGTTTCGAAAATTAAAATTAAACACGATTTGAAAAAAAGTTGCAGATCATAAGTTTAGACAATTTTCAGCCGTTTGAAATGTATTGCAATTTTAACGCACTAATTATGTGGATAAGTTAAAAGCATTTCCACTGACTTTCAAGTAATTTTACTGACAAGAAAAACTAATGTTTCTAAAATCAAAATTGAGTAGAAGGTGATTTGAAAAAAAATTGCAGATCATAAGTTTAGACTATTTTCAGCGGTGTAAATGTATTTCAATTTTAACACACTAATTATGTGGATAAGATAAAAGCATTTCCACTGACTTTCAAGTAATTTTACTGACAAGAAAAACTAATGTTTCTAAAATTGAAATTAAACACGATTTGAAAAAACGTTGATGATCATAAGTTTAGACAATTTTCAGCCGTTTGAAATGTAATGCAATTCTTACGCACTAATTATATGGATAAGTTAAAAGCATTTCCACTGACTTTCAAGTAATTTTACTGACAAGAAAAACTAATGTTTCTAAAATTGAAATTAAACACGATTTGAAAAAACCTTGCAGATCATAAGTTTAGACAATTTTCAGCCGTTTGAAATGTATTGCAATTCTTACGCACTAATTATATGGATAAGTTAAAAGCATTTCCAATGACTTTCAAGTAATTTTATTGACCAGAAAAAACTATGTTTCTAAAATCAAAATTAAACACTTGAAAAAAAGTTGCAGATCATAAGTTTAGACAATTTTCAGCACTTTGAAATGTATTGCAATTCTAACGCACTAATTATGTGTATAAGTTAAAAGCATTTCCACAGACTTCCAAGTAATTTTACTGACAAGAAAAACTAATGTTTCTAAAATTAAATTAAACACGATTTGAAAAAAAGTTGCAGATCATAAGTTTAGACGATTTTCAGCCGTTTGAAATGTATTGCACTTTTAACACACTAATTATGTGGATAAGTTTAAAGCATTTCCACTGACTTTCAAATAATTTTACTGACAAGAAAAACTAATGTTTCTAAAATCAAAATTGAGTAGAAGGCGATTTAAACAAAAATTGCAGATCATACGTATAGACTATTTTCAGCCGTTTGAAATGTATTGCATCTTTAACGCATTAATTATGTGGATAAGTTAACAGCATTTCCCGAGACTTTCAAGTAATTTTACGGACAAGAAAAACTAATGTTTCTAAAATTAAAATTAAACACAATTTGAAAAAAAGTTGCAGATCATAAGTTTAGACAATTTTCAGCCGTTTGAAATGTATTGCAATTTTAACGCACTAATTATGTGGATAAGTTTAAAGCATTTCCACTGACTTTCAAGTAATTTTACTGACATGAAAAACTAATGTTTCTAAAATTAAAATTAAACACGATTTGAAAAAAAGTTGCAGATCATAAGTTTAGACAATTTTCAGCCGTTTGAAATGTATTGCAATTTTAACGCACTAATTATGTGGATAAGTTAAAAGCCATTCCAATGACTTTCAAGTAATTTTATTGACCAGAAAAAACTATGTTTCTAAAATCAAAATTGAGTTAGAAGGCGATTTGAAAAAATATTACAGATCATAAGCTTAGACAATTTTCAGCACTTTGAAATGTATTGCAATTCTAACGCACTAATTATGTGTATAAGTTAAAAGCATTTCCACTGACTTTCAAGTAATTTTACTGACATGAAAAACTAATGTTTCTAAAATTAAAATTAAACACGATTTGAAAAAAAGTTGCAGATCATAAGTTTAGACAATTTTCAGCCGTTTGAAATGTATTGCAATTTTAACGCACTAATTATGTGGATAAGTTAAAAGCATTTCCACTGACTTTCAAGTAATTTTATTGACCATAAAAAACTATGTTTCTAAAATCAAAATTGAGTTAGAAGGCGATTTGAAAAAATATTACAGATCATAAGTTTAGACAATTTTCAGCACTTTGAAATGTATTGCATATTTAACGCACTAATTATGTGGATAAGTTAAAAGCATTTCCACAGACATTCAAGAAATTTTACTGACAAGAAAAACCAATGTCTTTAAAATTAAAATTGAGTAGAAGGCGATTTAAAAACAAGTTGCAGATCATAAGTTTCGACAATTTTCAGCCGTTTGAAATGTATTGCAATTTTAACGCACTAATTATGTGGATAAGTTAAAAGCATTTCCAATGAATTACAATTAGTTTTATTGACCATAAAAAAATATGTTTCTAAAATCAAAATTCAGTTAGAAGACGATTTGAAAAAATATTACAGATCATAAGTTTAGACAATTTTCAGCACTTTGAAATGTATTGCAATTCTAACGCACTAATTATGTGTATAAGTTAAAAGCATTTCCACTGACTTTCAAGTAATTTTACTGACAAGGAAAACTAATGTTTCTGAAATCAAAATTGAGTAGAAGGCGATTTTACAAAAATTTGGAGATCATAAGTTTAGACAATTTTCAGCCGTTTGAAATGTATTGCACTTTTAACGCACTAATTATGTGGATAAGTTAAAAGCATTTCCAGAGACTTTCAAGTAATTTTACTGACAAGAAAAACTAATGTTTCTAAAATTAAAATTAAACACGATTTGAAAAAAAGTTGATGATCATAAGTTTAGACAATTTTCAGCCGTTTGAAATGTATTGCAATTATTACGCACTAATTATATGGATAAGTTAAAAGCATTTCCAATGACTTTCAAGTAATTTTACTGACAAGAAAAACTAATGTTTCTAAAATTAAAATTAAACACGATTTGAAAAAATGTTGCAGATCATAAGTTTAGACAATTTTTAGCCGTTTGAAATGTATTGCAATTTTAACGCACTAATTATGTGTATAAGTTAAAAGCATTTCCACTGACTTTCAAGTAATTTTACTGACAAGAAAAACTAATGTTTCTGAAATCAAAATTGAGTAGAAGGCGATTTTACAAAAATTTGCAGATCATAAGTTTAGACAATTTTCAGCCGTTTGAAATGTATTGCACGTTTAACACACTAATTATGTGGATAAGTTAAAACCATTTCAACTGACTTTCAAGTAATTTTACTGACAAGAAAAACTAATGTTTCTAAAATCAAAATTGAGTTAGAAGGCGATTTGAAAAAATATTAAAGATCATAAGCTTAGACAATTTTCAGCACTTTGAAATGTATTGCAATTCTAACGCACTAATTATGTGTATAACTTAAAAGCATTTCCACTGACTTTCAAGTAATTTTACTGACAAGAAAAACTAATGTTTCTAAAATCAAAATTGAGTAGAAGGTGATTTGAAAAAAAATTGCAGATCATAAGTTTAGACTATTTTCAGCCGTGTAAATGTATTTCAATTTTAACGCACTAATTATGTGGATAAGATAAAAGCATTTCCACTGACATTCAAGTAATTTTACTGACAAGAAAAACTAATGTTTCTAAAATTGAAATTAAACACGATTTGAAAAAACGTTGATGATCATAAGTTTAGACAATTTTCAGCCGTTTGAAATGTAATGCAATTCTTACGCACTAATTATATGGATAAGTTAAAAGCATTTCCACTGACTTTCAAGTAATTTTACTGACAAGAAAAACTAATGTTTCTAAAATTGAAATTAAACACGATTTGAAAAAAAGTTGCAGATCATAAGTTTAGACAATTTTTAGCCGTTTGAAATGTATTGCAATTTTAACGCACTAATTATGTGTATAAGTTAAAAGCATTTCCACTGACTTTCAAGTAATTTTACTGACAAGAAAAACTAATGTTTCTGAAATCAAAATTGAGTAGAAGGCGATTTTACAAAAATTTGGAGATCATAAGTTTAGACAATTTTCAGCCGTTTGAAATGTATTGCACTTTTAACACACTAATTATGTGGATAAGTTAAAAGCATTTCCACTGACTTTCAAGTAATTTTACTGACAAGAAAAACTAATGTTTCTAAAATCAAAATTGAGTAGAAGGCGATTTGAAAAAAAATTGCAGATCATACGTTTAGACTATTTTCAGCCGTTTGAAATGTATTGCATCTTTAACGCACTAATTATGTGGATAAGTTAACTGCATTTCCCGAGACTTTCAAGTAATTTTACAGACAAGAAAAACTAATGTTTCTAAAATTAAAATTAAACACGATTTGAAAAAAAGTTGATGATCATAAGATTAGACAATTTTCAGCCGTTTGAAATGTATTGCAATTATTACGCACTAATTATATGGATAAGTTAAAAGCATTTCCAATGACTTTCAAGTAATTTTACTGACAAGAAAAACTAATGTTTCTAAAATTAAAATTAAACACGATTTGAAAAAATGTTGCAGATCATAAGTTTAGACAATTTTTAGCCGTTTGAAATGTATTGCAATTTTAACGCACTAATTATGTGTATAAGTTAAAAGCATTTCCACTGACTTTCAAGTAATTTTACTGACAAGAAAAACTAATGTTTCTGAAATCAAAATTGAGTAGAAGGCGATTTTACAAAAATTTGCAGATCATAAGTTTAGACAATTTTCAGCCGTTTGAAATGTATTGCACGTTTAACACACTAATTATGTGGATAAGTTAAAACCATTTCAACTGACTTTCAAGTAATTTTACTGACAAGAAAAACTAATGTTTCTAAAATCAAAATTGAGTTAGAAGGCGATTTGAAAAAATATTACAGATCATAAGCTTAGACAATTTTCAGCACTTTGAAATGTATTGCAATTCTAACGCACTAATTATGTGTATAACTTAAAAGCATTTCCACTGACTTTCAAGTAATTTTACTGACAAGAAAAACTAATGTTTCTAAAATCAAAATTGAGTAGAAGGTGATTTGAAAAAAAATTGCAGATCATAAGTTTAGACTATTTTCAGCCGTGTAAATGTATTTCAATTTTAACGCACTAATTATGTGGATAAGATAAAAGCATTTCCACTGACATTCAAGTAATTTTACTGACAAGAAAAACTAATGTTTCTAAAATTGAAATTAAACACGATTTGAAAAAACGTTGATGATCATAAGTTTAGACAATTTTCAGCCGTTTGAAATGTAAAGCAATTCTTACGCACTAATTATATGGATAAGTTAAAAGCATTTCCACTGACTTTCAAGTAATTTTACTGACAAGAAAAACTAATGTTTCTAAAATTGAAATTAAACACGATTTGAAAAAAAGTTGCAGATCATAAGTTTAGACAATTTTTAGCCGTTTGAAATGTATTGCAATTTTAACGCACTAATTATGTGTATAAGTTAAAAGCATTTCCACTGACTTTCAAGTAATTTTACTGACAAGAAAAACTAATGTTTCTGAAATCAAAATTGAGTAGAAGGCGATTTTACAAAAATTTGGAGATCATGTTTAGACAATTTTCAGCCGTTTGAAATGTATTGCACTTTTAACACACTAATTATGTGGATAAGTTAAAAGCATTTCCACTGACTTTCAAGTAATTTTACTGACAAGAAAAACTAATGTTTCTAAAATCAAAATTGAGTAGAAGGCGATTTGAAAAAAAATTGCAGATCATACGTTTAGACTATTTTCAGCCGTTTGAAATGTATTGCATCTTTAACGCACTAATTATGTGGATAAGTTAACTGCATTTCCCGAGACTTTCAAGTAATTTTACAGACAAGAAAAACTAATGTTTCTAAAATTAAAATTAAACACGATTTGAAAAAAAGTTGCAGATCATAAGTTTAGACAATTTTCAGCCGTTTGAAATGTATTGCAATTTTAATGCACTAATTATGTGGATAAGTTAAAAGCATTTCCAATGACTTTCAAGTAAATTTATTGACCAGAAAAAACTATGTTTCTAAAATCAAAATTGAGTTAAAAGGCGATTTGAAAAAATATTACAGATCATAAGTTTAGACAATTTTCAGCACTTTGAAATGTATTGCATATTTAACGCACTAATTATGTGGATAAGTTAAAAGCATTTCCACAGACATTCAAGAAATTTTACTGACAATAAAAACCAATGTTTTTCAAATTAAAATTGAGTAGAAGGCGATTTAAAAAAAAGTTGCAGATCATAAGTTTAGACAATTTTCAGCCGTTTGAAATGTATTGCAATTTTAACGCACTAATTATGTGGATAAGTTTAAAGCATTTCCACTGACTTTCAAGTAATTTTACTGACATGAAAAACTAATGTTTCTAAAATTAAAATTAAACACGATTTGAAAAAAAGTTGCAGATCATAAGTTTAGACAATTTTCAGCCGTTTGAAATGTATTGCAATTTTAACGCACTTATTATGTGGATAAGTTAAAAGCCATTCCAATGACTTTAAATAATTTTATTGACCAGAAAAAACTATGTTTCTAAAATAGAAATTGAGTTAGAAGGCGATTTGAAAAAAATATTACAGATCATAAGCTTAGACAATTTTCAGCACTTTGAAATGTATTGCAATTCTAACGCACTAATTATGTGTATAAGTTAAAATTATTTCCAGAGACTTTCAAGTAATTTTACTGACAAGAAAAACTAATGTTTCTAAAATTAAAATTAAACACGATTTAAAAAAAGGTGCAGATCATAAGTTTAGACAATTTTCAGCAGTTTGAAATGTATTGCAATTTTAACGCACTAATTATTTGGATAAGTTAAAAGCATTTCCAATGAATTTCAATTAATTTTATTGACCATAAAAAAATATGTTTCCAAAATCAAAATTCAGTTAGAAGACGATTTGAAAAAATATTACAGATCATAAGTTTAGACAATTTTCAGCACTTTGAAATGTATTGCAATTCTAACGCACTAATTATGTGTATAAGTTAAAAGCATTTCCACTGACTTTCAAGTAATTTTACTGACAAGGAAAACTAATGTTTCTGAAATCAAAATTGAGTAGAAGGCGATTTTACAAAAATTTGGAGATCATAAATTTAGACAATTTTCAGCCGTTTGAAATGTATTGCACTTTTAACGCACTAATTATGTGGATAAGTTAAAAGCATTTCCAGAGACTTTCAAGTAATTTTACTGACAAGAAAAACTAATTTTTCCGAAATCAAAATTGAGTAGAAGGCGATTTGAAAAAAAATTGCAGATCATAAGTTTAGACTATTTTCAGCCGTTTGAAATGTATTGCAATTTTAACGCACTAATTATGTGGATAAGTTAAAAGCATTTCCAGAGACTTTCAAGTAATTTTACTGACAAGAAAAACCATTTAATGTTTCTAAAATTAAAATTAAACACGATTTTAAAAAAAGTTGCAGATCATAAGTTTAGACAATTTTCAGCCGTTTGAAATGTATTGCAATTTTAACGCACTAATTATGTGGATAAGTTTAAAGCATTTCCACTGACTTTCAAGTAATTTTACTGACATGAAAAACTAATGTTTCGAAAATTAAAATTAAACACGATTTGAAAAAAAGTTGCAGATCATAAGTTTAGACAATTTTCAGCCGTTTGAAATGTATTGCAATTTTAACGCACTAATTATGTGGATAAGTTAAAAGCCATTCCAATGACTTTCAAGTAATTTTATTGACCAGAAAAAACTATGTTTCTAAAATAGAAATTGAGTTATAGAAGGCGATTTGAAAAAATATTACAGATCATAAGCTTAGACAATTTTCAGCACTTTGAAATGTATTGCAATTTTAACGCACTAATTATGTGTATAAGTTAAAATTATTTCCAGAGACTTTCAAGTAATTTTACTGACAAGAAAAACTAATGTTTCTAAAATTAAAATTAAACACGATTTAAAAAAAAGTTGCAGATCATAAGTTTAGACAATTTTCAGCCGTTTGAAATGTATTGCAATTTTAACGAACTAATTATGTGGATAAGTTAAAAGCATTTCCAATGACTTTCAATTAATTTTATTGACCATAAAAAAATATGTTTCTAAAATCAAAATTGAGTTAGAAGACGATTTGAAAAAATATTACAGATCATAAGTTTAGACAATTTTCAGCACTTTGAAATGTATTGCAATTCTAACGCACTAATTATGTGTATAAGTTAAAAGCATTTCCACTGACTTTCAAGTAATTTTACTGACAAGGAAAACTAATGTTTCTGAAATCAAAATTGAGTAGAAGGCGATTTTACAAAAATTTGGAGATCATAAGTTTAGACAATTTTCAGCCGTTTGAAATGTATTGCACTTTTAACGCACTAATTATGTGGATAAGTTAAAAGCATTTCCAGAGACTTTCAAGTAATTTTACTGACAAGAAAAACCATTTAATGTTTCTAAAATTAAAATTAAACACGATTTAAAAAAAAGTTGCAGATCATAAGTTTAGACAATTTTCAGCCGTTTGAAATGTATTGCAATTTTAACGCACTAATTATGTGGATAAGTTAAAAGCATTTCCAGAGACTTTCAAGTAATTTTACTGACAAGAAAAACTAATTTTTCTGAAATCAAAATTGAGTAGAAGGCGATTTGAAAAAAAATTGCAGATCATAAGTTTAGACTATTTTCAGCCGTTTGAAATGTATTGCAATTTTAACGCACTAATTATGTGGATAAGTTAAAAGCATTTCCAGAGACTTTCAAGTAATTTTACTGACAAGAAAAACCATTTAATGTTTCTAAAATTAAAATTAAACACGATTTTAAAAAAAGTTGCAGATCATAAGTTTAGACAATTTTCAGCCGTTTGAAATGTATTGCAATTTTAACGCACTAATTATGTGGATAAGTTTAAAGCATTTCCACTGACTTTCAAGTAATTTTACTGACATGAAAAACTAATGTTTCGAAAATTAAAATTAAACACGATTTGAAAAAAAGTTGCAGATCATAAGTTTAGACAATTTTCAGCCGTTTGAAATGTATTGCAATTTTAACGCACTAATTATGTGGATAAGTTAAAAGCCATTCCAATGACTTTCAAGTAATTTTATTGACCAGAAAAAACTATGTTTCTAAAATAGAAATTGAGTTAGAAGGCGATTTGAAAAAATATTACAGATCATAAGCTTAGACAATTTTCAGCACTTTGAAATGTATTGCAATTTTAACGCACTAATTATGTGTATAAGTTAAAATTATTTCCAGAGACTTTCAAGTAATTTTACTGACAAGAAAAACTAATGTTTCTAAAATTAAAATTAAACACGATTTAAAAAAAAGTTGCAGATCATAAGTTTAGACAATTTTCAGCCGTTTGAAATGTATTGCAATTTTAACGAACTAATTATGTGGATAAGTTAAAAGCATTTCTAATGACTTTCAATTAATTTTATTGACCATAAAAAAATATGTTTCTAAAATCAAAATTGAGTTAGAAGACGATTTGAAAAAATATTACAGATCATAAGTTTAGACAATTTTCAGCACTTTGAAATGTATTGCAATTCTAACGCACTAATTATGTGTATAAGTTAAAAGCATTTCCACTGACTTTCAAGTAATTTTACTGACAAGGAAAACTAATGTTTCTGAAATCAAAATTGAGTAGAAGGCGATTTTACAAAAATTTGGAGATCATAAGTTTAGACAATTTTCAGCCGTTTGAAATGTATTGCACTTTTAACGCACTAATTATGTGGATAAGTTAAAAGCATTTCCAGAGACTTTCAAGTAATTTTACTGACAAGAAAAACCATTTAATGTTTCTAAAATTAAAATTAAACACGATTTAAAAAAAAGTTGCAGATCATAAGTTTAGACAATTTTCAGCCGTTTGAAATGTATTGCAATTTTAACGCAATAATTATGTGGATAAGTTAAAAGCATTTCCAATGACTTTCAAGTAATTTTATTGACCAGAAAAAACTATGTTTCTAAAATCAAAATTGAGTTAGAAGGCGATTTGAAAAAATATTACAGATCATAAGTTTAGACAATTTTCAGCACTTTGAAATGTATTGCAATTCTAACGCACTAATTATGTGTATAAGTTAAAAGCATTTCCAATGACTTTCAAGTAATTTTATTGACCAGAAAAAACTATGTTTCTAAAATCAAAATTGAGTTAGAAGACGATTTGAAAAAATATTACAGATCATAAGTTTAGACAATTTTCAGCACTTTGAAATGTATTGCAATTCTAACGCACTAATTATGTGTATAAGTTAAAAGCATTTCCACAGACTTTCAAGTAATTTTACTAACAAGAAAAACTAATGTTTCTAAAATTAAAATTAAACACGATTTGAAAAAAAGTTGCAGATCATAAGTTTAGACAATTTTTAGCCGTTTGAAATGTATTGCAATTTTAACGAACTAATTATGTGGATAAGTTAAAAGCATTTCCAGAGACTTTCAAGTAATTTTACTGACAAGAAAAACTAATGTTTCTAAAATTAAAATTAAACACGATTTGAAAAAAAGTTTAAGATCATAAGTTTAGACAATTTTCAGCCGTTTGAAATGTATTGCAATTTTAACGAACTAATTATGTGGTTAAGTTAAAAGCATTTCCGCTGACTTTCAAGTAATTTTACTGACAAGAAAAACTAATGTTTCTAAAATTAAAATTAAACACGATTTGAAAAAGAGTTGCAGATCATAAGTTTAGACAATTTTCAGCCGTTTGAAATGTATTGCAATTTTAACGCACTAATTATGTGGATAAGTTTAAAGCATTTCCACTGACTTTCAAGTAATTTTACTGACATGAAAAACTAATGTTTCTAAAATTAAAATTAAACACGATTTGAAAAAAAGTTGCAGATCATAAGTTTAGACAATTTTCAGCCGTTTGACAAGTATTGCAATTTTAACGCACTAATTATGTGGATAAGTTTAAAGCATTTCCACTGACTTTAAAGTAATTTTACTGACATGAAAAACTAATGTTTCTAAAATTAAAATTAAACACGATTTGAAAAAAAGTTGCAGATCATAAGTTTAGACAATTTTCAGCCGTTTGAAATGTATTGCAATTTTAACGCACTAATTATGTGGATAAGTTAAAAGCCATTCCAATGACTTTCAAGTAATTTTATTGACCAGAAAAAACTATGTTTCTAAAATAGAAATTGAGTTAGAAGGCAATTTGAAAAAATATTACAGATCATAAGCTTAGACAATTTTCAGCACTTTGAAATGTATTGCAATTCTAACGCACTAATTATGTGTATAAGTTAAAAGCATTTCCACTGACTTTCAAGTAATTTTACTGACATGAAAAACTAATGTTTCTAAAATTAAAATTAAACACGATTTGAAAAAAAGTTGCAGATCATAAGTTTAGACAATGTTCAGCCGTTTGAAATGTATTGCAATTTTAACGCACTAATTATGTGGATAAGTTAAAAGCATTTCCACTGACTTTCAAGTAATTTTATTGACCATAAAAAACTATGTTTCTAAAATCAAAATTGAGTTAGAAGGCGATTTGAAAAAATATTACAGATCATAAGTTTAGACAATTATCAGCACTTTGAAATGTATTGCAATTTTAACGCACTAATTATGTGTATAAGTTAAAATTATTTCCAGAGACTTTCAAGTAATTTTACTGACAAGAAAAACTAATGTTTCTAAAATTAAACTTAAACACGATTTTAAAAAAAGTTGCACATTATAAGTTTAGACAATTTTCAGCCGTTTGAAATGTATTGCAATTTTAACGCAATAATTATGTGGATAAGTTAAAAGCATTTCCAATGACTTTCAAGTAATTTTATTGACCAAAAAAAACCATGTTTCTAAAATCAAAATTGAGTTAGAAGGCGATTTGAAAAAATATTACAGATCATAAGTTTAGACAATTTTCAGCACTTTGAAATGTATTGCAATTCTAACGCACTAATTATGTGTATAAGTTAAAAGCATTTCCAATGACTTTCAAGTAATTTTATTGACCAGAAAAAACTATGTTTCTAAAATCAAAATTGAGTTAGAAGGCGATTTGAAAAAATATTACAGATCATAAGTTTAGAAAATTTTCAGCACTTTGAAATGTATTGAATATTTAACGCACTAATTATGTGTATAAGTTAAAAGCATTTCCACTGAATTTCAAGTAATTTTACTGACAAGAAAAACTAATGTTTCTAAAATTAAAATTAAACACGATTTTAAAAAAAGTTGCAGATCATAAGTTTAGACAATTTTCAGCCGTTTGAAATGTATTGCAATTTTAACGCACTAATTATGTGGATAAGTTAAAAGCCATACCAACGACTTTCGAGTAATTTTATTGACCAGAAAAAACTATGTTTCTAAAATCAAAATTGAGTTAGAAGGCGATTTGAACAAATATTACAGATCATAAGCTTAGACAATTTTCAGCACTTTGAAATGTATTGCATATCTAACGCACTAATTATGTGTATAAGTTAAAAGCATTTCCACAGACTTTCAAGTAATTTTACTGACAAGAAAAACAAATGTTTCTAAAATTAAAATTAAACACGATTTGAAAAAAAGTTGCAGATCATAAGTTTAGACAATTTTCAGCCGTTTGAAATGTATTGCAATTTTAACGAACTAATTATGTGGATAAGTTAAAAGCATTTCCAGAGACTTTCAAGTAATTTTACTGACAAGAAAAACTAATGTTTCTAAAATTAAAAACGATTTGAAAAAAAGTTGAAGATCATAAGTTTAGACAATTTTCAGCCGTTTGAAATGTATTGCAATTTTAACGAACTAATTATGTGGTTAAGTTAAAAGCATTTCCGCTGACTTTCAAGTAATTTTACTGACAAGAAAAACTAATGTTTCTAAAATTAAAATTAAACACGATTTGAAAAAAAGTTGCAGATCATAAGTTTAGACAATTTTCAGCCGTTTGAAATGTATTGCAATTTTAACGCACTAATTATGTGGATAAGTTAAAAGCATTTCCAATGACTTTCAAGTAATTTTATTGACCAGAAAAAACTATGTTTCTAAAATCAAAATTGAGTTAGAAGGCGATTTGAAAAAATATTACAGATCATAAGTTTAGACAATTTTCAGCACTTTGAAATGTATTGCATATTTAACGAACTAATTATGTGGATAAGTTAAAAGCATTTCCACAGACATTCAAGAAATTTTACTGACAAGAAAAACAAATGTTTTTGAAATTAAAATTGAGTAGAAGGCGATTTTAAAAAAAGTTGCAGATCATAAGTTTAGACAATTTTCAGCCGTTTGAAATGTATTGCAATTTTAACGCACTAATTATGTGTATAAGATAAAAGCATTTCCACTGACTTTCAAGTAATTTTATTGACCAGAAAAATTTATGTTTTTAAAATCAAAATTAAACACGATTTGAAAAAAAGTTGCAGAACATAAGTTTAGACAATTTTCAGCACTTTGAAATGTATTGCAATTCTAACGCACTAATTATGTGTATAAGTTAAAAGCATTTCCACAGACTTTCAAGTAATTTTACTGACAAGAAAAACTAATGTTTCTAAAATTAAAATTAAACACGATTTGAAAAAAAGTTGCAGATCATAAGTTTAGACAATTTTCAGCACTTTGAAATGTATTGCAATTCTAACGCACTAATTATGTGTATAAGTTAAAAGCATTTCCACTGACTTTCAAGTAATTTTACTGACAAGGAAAACTAATGTTTCTGAAATCAAAATTAAGTAGAAGCCGATTTTACAAAAATTCTGAGATCATAAGTTTAGATAATTTTCAGCCGTTTGAAATGTATTGCACTTTTAACGCACTAATTATGTGGATAAGTTAAAAGCATTTCCAGAGACTTTCAAGTAATTTTACTGACAAGAAAAACTAATGTTTCTTAAATTAAAATTAAACACGATTTGAAAAAAAGTTTCAGATCATAAGTTTAGACAATTTTCAGCCGTTTGAAATGTATTGCAATTTTAACGCACTAATTATGTGGATAAGTTAAAAGCATTTCCACTGACTTTCAAGTAATTTTATTGACCATAAAAAGCTACGTTTCTAAAATCAAAATTAAGTTAGAAGGCGATTTGAAAAAAATATTACAGATCATAAGTTTAGACAATTATCAGCACTTTGAAATGTATTGCAATTTTAACGCACTAATTATGTGTATAAGTTAAAAGCATTTCCACTGACTTTCAAGTAATTTTACTGAAAAGGAAAACTAATGTTTCTGATATCAAAATTGAGTAGAAGGCGATTTTACAAAAATTTGGAGATCATAAGTTTAGACAATTTTCAGCCGTTTGAAATGTATTGCACTTTTAACGCACTAATTATGTGTATAAGTTAAAAGCATTTCCAGAGACTTTCAAGTAATTTTACTGACAAGAAAAACTAATGTTTCTAAAATTAAAATTAAACACGATTTTAAAAAAAGTTGCAGATCTTCTTCTTCTTCGTACGCTGTTTACAGCGATATTTACGTTGCACTGATTTAATTTGTTAGCCAGTGGCTCAGTGC
Organism: Ariolimax columbianus; assembly: GCA_036924085.1. NCBI lineage: Eukaryota > Metazoa > Mollusca > Gastropoda > Stylommatophora > Arionidae > Ariolimax > Ariolimax columbianus. The sequence continues at coordinate 502,061 of JAVGWX010000030.1, forward strand.
ATCCGATTTCAACAGGCGTTTCTGTAGGGTTGCCCTCCTTAGCCTTTGGCTGTCCCCAGCCTAACTGCAAGGCAGCAGTTGTTTTTGGTCAGAGTTGTCTCTCTTGGGAAGTTGTCTTGCAGGACTATCGAGTCTTCCCTACTCGTGTATATAGCGTTTGGAAATGATATGATGGACTATGTACTAGTTTGTACTATCCCGGAAGAGAGGCAGTCCAGTGTGACTTTTTCCCAGGATCGTCACGTCCTGCCAGAAACGTAGCATATGCATATGAGTGAGGTATCTTTTTGCTCGCTCTATTTTCTCGGCTCATCTGCAGTGATGGTACGCCTAGCATTCCCCGCCACCCGGGAGTTTGCCACCATAGGACAGGAGGTGCAGTGTCCGCTGGACTGCATCTCTTCTGCGTCCATTGGAATGACTGATAGCAGACAGATGCAAAGAGCGAGGAAGGAGTGCATTTTACCAGGTGCATTCCTGCGGCTCGATCGGGCCGGGACACAAGCCCCAGCCATGTCGTAGCCTCCCATCTCAGCGGTGCTGAGATTTTGGGCGGGATTCTGGCTTAGAGGCGTTCGGCCGTAATCCCTCAGATGGTAGCTTATCAGCCAAGCACGTGAACCAAATGTCAGCGACCTGTGATTCCTCTCGAAATAGTGCATTTGACCAGGTGACAAGCCTAGTCTTGCTCGGAGATGTTGTCCGCCTAGGGAGCGGACATGGTCAAGGGTTGAGTCTCAGCAGTTCGCAGTGAGGTAGCTGATCTACTGCTTAGGGTACCCGACCGAGAACTAAGTCTTCTACAAATGATTTCATTCCTCATCGCCGTATGGGGTGAATATCGAGCAGCTTCCCGCCCGCTTTTATCAGCGGACGGCAGAGACCTCATTCTGCGGCTTGACCGGGCGGGGCTGGAGCGTGACCCCGAAGTCCCCACCATGTCGAAGCCTCCCTTTGCATTTGTGCTGGGCTGCTTTTAGGCGGGATTTTTGGCTTAGAGGTGTTCGGCCATAATCCCTCACCTCGAACCGTTGGCTTATCCGCCTAGTACGTGAACCAAAATGTCTGCGGCTCCTCTCGGGCGTAGCAGGATTACCGTAGCAGAGCATTGTCATTTGTAGGGTAAAGCTGACCTGTCTTCAGAGGGTTTATTTCCAGCACCCGTTCAATATTAGCCAGACCGTATCAATAGAGGGCTTTTAGTTTGTAAATGGCCCAGTTTCTGGAGCCTGCGATTTCTGCAGGGTGAAGACCAGATTACCGTAGCAGGCGCTCTTTCATTTGGGGGTTTTGAGACTGACCTGTTTTCCGTGGGTCTAATACCAGCACATGTTCACTATTAGACCCCACGAAGGTGCTCTCTTTTGACAGTCATTCTACACTATTGGCGTGTATAGTCAATTTTAGCCTCAGGCTCCACTCCTGATAGTGCTCTTCCGTCAATTCCTTTTTCAGACACTGGATGCAGACCAACCGAGCCACAGAGGGCATAACCCCAGATTTCTGAGGGTCTAAATCCAGCAGCAGTTTCATATTAGACCCCAGAAAAGTGGTCTCGGCATGTCAGTCATTTCAGTGTTGGCCGTGTTGAGTCAAATTAAGCCGCAGGCTCCACTCCTGGTGGTGCCCTTCCGTCAATTCCTTTAAGTTTCAGCTTTGCAACCATACTTCCCCCGGAACCCAAACACTTTGGTTTCCCGGAAGCTGCCCGCAGAGTCATCGAAGCAACTCCTGCGGATCGCTAGTCGGCATCGTTTATGGTCAGAACTACGACGGTATCTGATCGTCTTCGCGCCTCTGACTTTCGTTCTTGATTAATGAAAACATTCTTGACAAATGCTTTCGCAGTAGCTCGTCTTGCGGCGATCCAAGAATTTCACCTCTAACGCCGCAATACGAATGCCCCCGTTTGTCCCTGTTAATCATTACCTCCAGTTCCGAAAACCAACAAAATAGAACCGAGGTCCTATTCCATTATTCCATGCACCATTATTCAGGCAGCCGAGGCCTGCTTTGAACACTCTAATTTTTTCAAAGTAAACGCGCCGGCCACCCAGGACGCTCAGCGAAGAGCACCCGTGGGAGAGAGCCGGCAGACGGTAGGGCAGGAGACAACGGGCAGTGAACCGGCGCGAGCCGGACCGCCCGCCTGCGCCTGAGATCCAACTACGAGCTTTTTAACTGCAACAACTTTAATATACGCTATTGGAGCTGGAATTACCGCGGCTGCTGGCACCAGACTTGCCCTCCAATAGATCCTCGTTAAAGGGTTTAAAGTGTACTCATTCCAATTACGGGGCCTCGAAAGAGTCCCGTATTGTTATTTTTCGTCACTACCTCCCCGTGCCGGGAGTGGGTAAGTTGCGCGCCTGCTGCCTTCCTTGGATGTGGTAGCCGTTTCTCATGCTCCCTCTCCGGAATCGAACCCTGATTCCCCGTTACCCGTTACAAACATGGTAGGCATGTCACGTACCATCGACATTTGATAGGGCAGACATTTGAAAGATGCGTCGCCGGCACATGAGGCCATGCGATCAGCACAAAGTTATCCAGAGTCACCAGTGGGGACGCCGCAACCCCGCGAGGGGAAACGACGATTGGTTTTGAACTAATAAAAGCGCTCTTTCCGCGAGGGTCGGAGCTTGGTAAGCATGTATTAGCTCTAGAATTGCCACAGTTATCCAAGTAGGATCGTGTCATCTAAGGAACCTCGACTGATTTAATGAGCCATTCGCGGTTTCACCGTGAGACAGTGTGAACTTAGACATGCATGGCTTAATCTTTGAGACAAGCATATGACTACTGGCAGGATCAACCAGATATCTGTCGGAGACGTACGTACTGCGCACACCGGTCGGCGGAGGAAGGGTGTGTAAAAAGCCTCACTGGGACGGCCGCAGGGATCGACTGACGGGACGGACGGACGGTTGTTTCACCCGTCTCTCACTCCGTCGACCTAGGACCGCCTGACAGGGGCCTCCCACACGCACCAGACGACCGACCGACCGGGCTCGCTCGAGGAGGGATGGCAGCGCTCTGTGCAGAACGGATCCCAACGACCTCGGCGACGAATTTCACTGGGACTAGAGACACAATTTGGCCTGCCCTTCTTCTCCGTAGGGAGAGAACGCAGGGCCTCGAGGCAACGATTCCTGCTTTCCATTTGCCGGTCACAAGCTCTTTGCGAGAGTCGGACCACCAGCGAGACGTACTGTCGAGCTCTGCTATAAGCCTTAGCTAAATCACCAGGGACGGACCACGTTTCCTGATACGGACCAGACTAGCGCACCTCGGTGGAGGAGCCACTACCACAAACCGCACCCAATTCGCACTACGGGGAAAGGCAGGCGAGCGTTTTCCTCAAGCCCGCGCTATCGCTCCGCCTGGCGGGACTGAGATCGCTTTACGAACACTGGATGAAATTGAGTCGCTGCGGCGAGACAACTACCCCAGATAGTTGCAGATCATAAGTTTAGACAATTTTCAGCCGTTTGAAATGTATTGCAATTTTAACGCACTAATTATGTGGATAAGTTAAAAGCCATACCAACGACTTTCGAGTAATTTTATTGACCAGAAAAAACTATGTTTCTAAAATCAAAATTGAGTTAGAAGGCGATTTGAACAAATATTACAGATCATAAGCTTAGACAATTTTCAGCACTTTGAAATGTATTGCATATCTAACGCACTAATTATGTGTATAAGTTAAAAGCATTTCCACAGACTTTCAAGTAATTTTACTGACAAGAAAAACAAATGTTTCTAAAATTAAAATTAAACACGATTTGAAAAAAAGTTGCAGATCATAAGTTTAGACAATTTTCAGCCGTTTGAAATGTATTGCAATTTTAACGAACTAATTATGTGGATAAGTTAAAAGCATTTCCAGAGACTTTCAAGTAATTTTACTGACAAGAAAAACTAATGTTTCTAAAATTAAAATTAAACACGATTTGAAAAAAAGTTGAAGATCATAAGTTTAGACAATTTTCAGCCGTTTGAAATGTATTGCAATTTTAACGAACTAATTATGTGGTTAAGTTAAAAGCATTTCCGCTGACTTTCAAGTAATTTTACTGACAAGAAAAACTAATGTTTCTAAAATTAAAATTAAACACGATTTGAAAAAAAGTTGCAGATCATAAGCTTAGACAATTTTCAGCCGTTTGAAATGTATTGCAATTTTAACGCACTAATTATGTGGATAAGTTAAAAGCATTTCCAATGACTTTCAAGTAATTTTATTGACCAGAAAAAACTATGTTTCTAAAATCAAAATTGAGTTAGAAGGCGATTTGAAAAAATATTACAGATCATAAGTTTAGACAATTTTCAGCACTTTGAAATGTATTGCATATTTAACGAACTAATTATGTGGATAGGTTAAAAGCATTTCCACAGACATTCAAGAAATTTTACTGACAAGAAAAACAAATGTTTTTAAAATTAAAATTGAGTAGAAGGCGATTTAAAAAAAAGTTGCAGATCATGAGTTTAGACAATTTTCAGCCGTTTGAAATGTATTGCAATTTTAACGCACTAATTATGTGTATAAGATAAAAGCATTTCCACTGACTTTCAAGTAATTTTATTGACCAGAAAAAACTATGTTTCTAAAATCAAAATTAAACACGATTTGAAAAAAAGTTGCAGAACATAAGTTTAGACAATTTTCAGCACTTTGAAATGTATTGCAATTCTAACGCACTAATTATGTGTATAAGTTAAAAGCATTTCCACAGACTCTCAAGTAATTTTACTGACAAATAAAACTAATGTTTCTAAAATTAAAATTAAACACGATTTAAAAAAAAGTTGCAGATCATAAGTTTAGACAATTTTCAGCCGTTTGAAATGTATTGTAATTTTAACGCACTAATTATGTGGATAAGTTAAAAGCATTTCCACTGACTTTCAAGTAATTTTACTGACAAGGAAAACTAATGTTTCTGTAATCAAAATTGAGTAGAAGGCGATTTTACAAAAATTTGGACATCAAAGTTTAGACAATTTTCAGCCGTTTGAAATGTATTGCAATTTTAACGCACTAATTATGTGGATAAGTTAAAAGCCATTCCAACGACTTTCGAGTAATTTTATTGACCAGAAAAAACTATGTTTCTAAAATTAAAATTGAGTTAGAAGGCGATTTGAACAAATATTACAGATCATAAGCTTAGACAATTTTGAGCACTTTGAAATGTATTGCATATCTAACGCACTAATTATGTGTATAAGTTAAAAGCATTTCCACTGACTTTCAAGTAATTTTACTGACAAGAAAAACTAATGTTTCTAAAATTAAAATTAATCACGATTTGAAAAAAAGTTGCAGATCATAAGTTTAGACAATTTTCAGCCGTTTGAAATGTATTGCAATTTTAACGAACTAATTATGTGGATAAGTTAAAAGCATTTCCAGAGACTTTCAAGTAATTTTACTGACAAGAAAAACTAATGTTTCTAAAATTAAAATTAAACACGATTTGAAAAAAAGTTGAAGATCATAAGTTTAGACAATTTTCAGCCGTTTGAAATGTATTGCAATTTTAACGAACTAATTATGTGGTTAAGTTAAAAGCATTTCCGCTGACTTTCAAGTAATTTTACTGACAAGAAAAACTAATGTTTCTAAAATTAAAATTAAACACGATTTGAAAAAAAGTTGCAGATCATAAGTTTAGACAATTTTCAGCCGTTTGAAATGTATTGCAATTTTAACGCACTAATTATGTGGATAAGTTAAAAGCATTTCCACAGACATTCAAGAAATTTTACTGACAAGAAAAACAAATGTTTTTAAAATTAAAATTGAGTAGAAGGCGATTTTAAAAAAGGTTGCAGATCATAAGTTTAGACAATTTTCAGCCGTTTGAAATGTATTGCAATTTTAACGCACTAATTATGTGTATAAGATAAAAGCATTTCCACTGACTTTCAAGTAATTTTATTGACCAGAAAAAACTATGTTTCTAAAATCAAAATTAAACACGATTTGAAAAAAAGTTGCAGAACATAAGTTTAGACAATTTTCAGCACTTTGAAATGTATTGCAATTCTAACGCACTAATTATGTGTATAAGTTAAAAGCATTTCCACAGACTTTCAAGTAATTTTACTGACAAGAAAAACTAATGTTTCTAAAATTAAAATTAAACACGATTTGAAAAAAAGTTGCAGATCATAAGTTTAGACAATTTTCAGCACTTTGAAATGTATTGCAATTCTAACGCACTAATTATGTGTATAAGTTAAAAGCATTTCCAATGACTTTCAATTAATTTTATTGACCATAAAAAACTATGTTTCTAAAATCAAAATTGAGTTAGAAGACGATTTGAAAAAATATTACAGATCATAAGTTTAGACAATTTTCAGCACTTTGAAATGTATTGCAATTCTAACGCACTAATTATGTGTATAAGTTAAAAGCATTTCCACTGACTTTCAAGTAATTTTACTGAAAAGGAAAACTAATGTTTCTGATATCAAAATTGAGTAGAAGGCGATTTTACAAAAATTTGGAGATCATAAGTTTAGACAATTTTCAGCCGTTTGAAATGTATTGCACTTTTAACGCACTAATTATGTGGATAAGTTAAAAGCATTTCCAGAGACTTTCAAGTAATTTTACTGACAAGAAAAACTAATGTTTCTAAAATTAAAATTAAACACAATTTGAAAAAAAGTTGCAGATCATAAGTTTAGACAATTTTCAGCCGTTTGAAATGTATTGCACTTTTAACGCACTAATTATGTGGATAAGTTAAAAGCATTTCCACTGACTTTCAAGTAATTTTATTGACCATAAAAAACTATGTTTCTAAAATCAAAATTGAGTTAGAAGGCAATTTGAAAAAATATTACAGATCATAAGTTTAGACAATTTTTAGCACTTTGAAATGTATTGCAATTCTAACGCACTAATTATGTGTATAAGTTAAAAGCATTTCCAATGACTTTCAAGTAATTTTATTGACCATAAAAAACTATGTTTCTGAAATCAATATTAAGTAGAAGGCGATTTGAAAAAATATTACAGATCATAAGTTTAGAAAATTTTCAGCACTTTGAAATGTATTGCAATTTTAACGCACTAATTATGTGTATAAGTTAAAAGCATTTCCAGAGACTTTCAAGTAATTTTACTGACAAATAAAACTAATGTTTCTAAAATTAAAATTAAACACGATTTTAAAAAAAGTTGCAGATCATAAGTTTAGACAATTTTCAGCCGTTTGAAATGTATTGTAATTTTAACGCACTAATTATGTGGATAAGTTAAAAGCATTTCCACTGACTTTCAAGTAATTTTACTGACAAGGAAAACTAATGTTTCTGTAATCAAAATTGAGTAGAAGGCGATTTTACAAAAATTTGGACATCAAAGTTTAGACAATTTTCAGCCGTTTGAAATGTATTGCAATTTTAACGCACTAATTATGTGGATAAGTTAAAAGCATTTCCACTGACTTTCAAGTAATTTTATTGACCAGAAAAAACTATGTTTCTAAAATCAAAATTGAGTTAGAAGGCGATTTGAAAAAATATTACAGATCAAAAGTTTAGAAAATTTTCAGCACTTTGAAATGTATTGCAATTTTAACGCACTAATGATGTGGATAAGTTAAAAGCATTTCCACTGACTTTCAAGTAATTTTATTGACCAGAAAAAACTATGTTTCTAAAATCAAAATTAAACACTTGAAAAAAAGTTGCAGATCATAAGTTTAGACAATTTTCAGGACTTTGAAATGTATTGCAATTCTAACGCACTAATTATGTGTATAAGTTAAAAGCATTTCCACAGACTTCCAAGTAATTTTACTGACAAGAAAAACTAATGTTTCTAAAATTAAATTAAACACGATTTGAAAAAAAGTTGCAGATCATAAGTTTAGACAATTTTCAGCACTTTGAAATGTATTGCAATTCTAACGCACTAATTATGTGGATAAGTTAAAAGCATTTCCAGAGACTTTCAAGTAATTTTACTGACAAGAAAAACTAATTTTTCTGAAATCAAAATTGAGTAGAAGGCGATTTGAAAAAAAATTGCAGATCATAAGTTTAGACTATTTTCAGCCGTTTGAAATGTATTGCAATTTTAATGCACTAATTATGTGGATAAGTTAAAAGCATTTCCAGAGACTTTCAAGTAATTTTACTGACAAGAAAAACTAATGTTTCTAAAATTAAAATTAAACACGATTTGAAAAAAAGTTTCAGATCATAAGTTTAGACAATTTACAGCCGTTTGAAATGTATTGCAATTTTAACGCACTAATTATGTGGATAAGTTAAAAGCATTTCCACTGACTTTCAAGTAATTTTATTGACCATAAAAAACTATGTTTCTAAAATCAAAACTGTTAGAAGGCGATTTGAAAAAATATTACAGATCATAAGTTTAGACAATTTTCAGCACTTTGAAATCTTTTTCCAATTTTAACGCACTAATTATGTGTATAAGTTAAAAGCATTTCCAGAGACTTTCAAGTAATTTTACTGACAAGAAAAACTAATGTTTCTAAAATTAAAATTAAACACGATTTGAAAAAAAGTTGCAGATCATAAGTTTAGACAATTTTCAGCCGTTTGAAATGTATTGCAATTTTAACGCACTAATTATGTGGATAAGTTAAAAGCATTTCCACTGACTTTCAAGTAATTTTATTGACCATAAAAAACTATGTTTCTAAAATCAAAATTGAGTTAAAAGGCAATTTGAAAAAATATTACAGATCATAAGTTTAGACAATTTTCAGCACTTTGAAATGTATTGCAATTCTAACGCACTAATTATGTGTATAAGTTAAAAGCATTTCCAATGACTTTCAAGTAATTTTATTGACCATAAAAAACTATGTTTCTGAAATCAATATTAAGTAGAAGGCGATTTGAAAAAATATTACAGATCATAAGTTTAGAAAATTTTCAGCACTTTGAAATGTATTGCAATTTTAACGCACTAATTATGTGTATAAGTTAAAAGCATTTCCAGAGACTTTCAAGTAATTTTACTGACAAATAAAACTAATGTTTCTAAAATTAAAATTAAACACGATTTTAAAAAAAGTTGCAGATCATAAGTTTAGACAATTTTCAGCCGTTTGAAATGTATTGTAATTTTAACGCACTAATTATGTGGATAAGTTAAAAGCATTTCCAATGACTTTCAAGTAATTTTATTGACCATAAAAAACTATGTTTCTGAAATCAAAATTGAGTTAGAAGGCGATTTGAAAAAATATTACAGATCATAAGTTTAGACAATTTTCAGCACTTTGAAATGTATTGCAATTCTAACGCACTAATTATGTGTATAAGTTAAAAGCATTTCCACAGACTTTCAAGTAATTTTACTGACAAGAAAAACTAATGTTTCTAAAATTAAAATTAAACACGATTTGAAAAAAAGTTACAGATCATAAGTTTAGACAATTTTCAGCACTTTGAAATGTATTGCAATTCTAACGCACTAATTATGTGTATAAGTTAAAAGCATTTCCACTGACTTTCAAGTAATTTTACTGACAAGGAAAACTAATGTTTCTGAAATCAAAATTAAGTAGAAGGCGATTTTACAAAAATTCTGAGATCATAAGTTTAGATAATTTTCAGCCGTTTGAAATGTATTGCAATTTTAACGCACTAATTATGTGGATAAGTTAAAAGCATTTCCACTGACTTTCAAGTAATTTTATTGACCATAAAAAACTATGTTTCTAAAATCAAAACTGTTAGAAGGCGATTTGAAAAAATATTACAGATCATAAGTTTAGACAATTTTCAGCACTTTGAAATCTTTTTCCAATTTTAACGCACTAATTATGTGTATAAGTTAAAAGCATTTCCAGAGACTTTCAAGTAATTTTACTGACAAGAAAAACTAATGTTTCTAAAATTAAAATTAAACACGATTTGAAAAAAAGTTGCAGATCATAAGTTTAGACAATTTTCAGCCGTTTGAAATGTATTGCAATTTTAACGCACTAATTATGTGGATAAGTTAAAAGCATTTCCACTGACTTTCAAGTAATTTTATTGACCATAAAAAACTATGTTTCTAAAATCAAAATTGAGTTAGAAGGCAATTTGAAAAAATATTACAGATCATAAGTTTAGACAATTTTCAGCACTTTGAAATGTATTGCAATTCTAACGCACTAATTATGTGTATAAGTTAAAAGCATTTCCAATGACTTTCAAGTAATTTTATTGACCATAAAAAACTATGTTTCTGAAATCAATATTAAGTAGAAGGCGATTTGAAAAAATATTACAGATCATAAGTTTAGAAAATTTTCAGCACTTTGAAATGTATTGCAATTTTAACGCACTAATTATGTGTATAAGTTAAAAGCATTTCCAGAGACTTTCAAGTAATTTTACTGACAAATAAAACTAATGTTTCTAAAATTAAAATTAAACACGATTTTAAAAAAAGTTGCAGATCATAAGTTTAGACAATTTTCAGCCGTTTGAAATGTATTGTAATTTTAACGCACTAATTATGTGGATAAGTTAAAAGCATTTCCAATGACTTTCAAGTAATTTTATTGACCATAAAAAACTATGTTTCTGAAATCAAAATTGAGTTAGAAGGCGATTTGAAAAAATATTACAGATCATAAGTTTAGACAATTTTCAGCACTTTGAAATGTATTGCAATTCTAACGCACTAATTATGTGTATAAGTTAAAAGCATTTCCACAGACTTTCAAGTAATTTTACTGACAAGAAAAACTAATGTTTCTAAAATTAAAATTAAACACGATTTGAAAAAAAGTTACAGATCATAAGTTTAGACAATTTTCAGCACTTTGAAATGTATTGCAATTCTAACGCACTAATTATGTGTATAAGTTAAAAGCATTTCCACTGACTTTCAAGTAATTTTACTGACAAGGAAAACTAATGTTTCTGAAATCAAAATTAAGTAGAAGGCGATTTTACAAAAATTCTGAGATCATAAGTTTAGATAATTTTCAGCCGTTTGAAATGTATTGCACTTTTAACGCACTAATTATGTGGATAAGTTAAAAGCATTTCCAGAGACTTTCAAGTACTTTTACTGACAAGAAAAACTAATGTTTCTTAAATTAAAATTAAACACGATTTGAAAAAAAGTTTCAGATCATAAGTTTAGACAATTTTCAGCCGTTTGAAATGTATTGCAATTTTAACGCACTAATTATGTGGATAAGTTAAAAGCATTTCCACTGACTTTCAAGTAATTTTATTGACCATAAAAAACTACGTTTCTAAAATCAAAATTAAGTTAGAAGGCGATTTGAAAAAATATTACAGATCATAAGTTTAGACAATTATCAGCACTTTGAAATGTATTGCAATTTTAACGCACTAATTATGTGTATAAGTTAAAAGCATTTCCAGAGACTTTCAAGTAATTTTACTGACAAGAAAAACTAATGTTTCTAAAATTAAAATTAAACACGATTTTAAAAAAAGTTGCAGATCATAAGTTTAGACAATTTTCAGCCGTTTGAAATGTATTGCAATTTTAACGCACTAATTATGTGGATAAGTTAAAAGCATTTCCAGAGACTTTCAAGTACTTTTACTGACAAGAAAAACTAATGTTTCTTAAATTAAAATTAAACACGATTTGAAAAAAAGTTTCAGATCATAAGTTTAGACAATTTTCAGCCGTTTGAAATGTATTGCAATTTTAACGCACTAATTATGTGGATAAGTTAAAAGCATTTCCACTGACTTTCAAGTAATTTTATTGACCATAAAAAACTACGTTTCTAAAATCAAAATTAAGTTAGAAGACGATTTGAAAAAATATTACAGATCATAAGTTTAGACAATTTTCAGCACTTTGAAATGTATTGCAATTCTAACGCACTAATTATGTGTATAAGTTAAAAGCATTTCCACTGACTTTCAAGTAATTTTACTGAAAAGGAAAACTAATGTTTCTGATATCAAAATTGAGTAGAAGGCGATTTTACAAAAATTTGGAGATCATAAGTTTAGACAATTTTCAGCCGTTTGAAATGTATTGCACTTCTAACGCACTAATTATGTGTATAAGTTAAAAGCATTTCCAGAGACTTTCAAGTAATTTTACTGACAAGAAAAACTAATTTTTCTGAAATCACAATTGAGTAGAAGGCGATTTGAAAAAAAATTGCAGATCATAAGTTTAGACTATTTTCAGCCGTTTGAAATGTATTGCAATTTTAATGCACTAATTATGTGGATAAGTTAAAAGCATTTCCAGAGACTTTCAAGTAATTTTACTGACAAGAAAAACTAATGTTTCTAAAATTAAAATTAAACACGATTTGAAAAAAAGTTGCAGATTATAAGTTTAGACAATTTTCAGCCGTTTGAAATGTATTGCAATTTTAACGCACTAATTATGTCGATAAGTTAAAAGCATTTCCACTGACTTTCAAGTAATTTTATTGACCATAAAAAACTATGTTTCTAAAATCAAAATTGAGTTAGAAGGCAATTTGAAAAAATATTACAGATCATAAGTTTAGACAATTTTCAGCACTTTGAAATGTATTGCAATTCTAACGCACTAATTATGTGTATAAGTTAAAAGCATTTCCAATGACTTTCAAGTAATTTTTTTGACCATAAAAAACTATGTTTCTGAAATCAATATTAAGTAGAAGGCGATTTGAAAAAATATTACAGATCATAAGTTTAGAAAATTTTCAGCACTTTGAAATGTATTGCAATTTTAACGCACTAATTATGTGTATAAGTTAAAAGCATTTCCAGAGACTTTCAAGTAATTTTACTGACAAATAAAACTAATGTTTCTAAAATTAAAATTAAACACGATTTAAAAAAAAGTTGCAGATCATAAGTTTAGACAATTTTCAGCCGTTTGAAATGTATTGTAATTTTAACGCACTAATTATGTGGATAAGTTAAAAGCATTTCCAATGACTTTCAAGTAATTTTATTGACCATAAAAAACTATGTTTCTAAAATCAAAATTGAGTTAGAAGGCGATTTGAAAAAATATTACAGATCATAAGTTTAGACAATTTTCAGCACTTTGAAATGTATTGCAATTCTAACGCACTAATTATGTGTATAAGTTAAATGCATTTCCACAGACTTTCAAGTAATTTTACTGACAAGAAAAACTAATGTTTCTAAAATTAAAATTAAACACGATTTGAAAAAAAGTTGCAGATCATAAGTTTAGACAATTTTCAGCACTTTGAAATGTATTGCAATTCTAACGCACTAATTATGTGTATAAGTTAAAAGCATTTCCACTGACTTTCAAGTAATTTTACTGACAAGGAAAACTAATGTTTCTGAAATCAAAATTAAGTAGAAGGCGATTTTACAAAAATTCTGAGATCATAAGTTTAGATAATTTTCAGCCGTTTGAAATGTATTGCACTTTTAACGCACTAATTATGTGGATAAGTTAAAAGCATTTCCAGAGACTTTCAAGTACTTTTACTGACAAGAAAAACTAATGTTTCTTAAATTAAAATTAAACACGATTTGAAAAAAAGTTTCAGATCATAAGTTTAGACAATTTTCAGCCGTTTGAAATGTATTGCAATTTTAACGCACTAATTATGTGGATAAGTTAAAAGCATTTCCACTGACTTTCAAGTAATTTTATTGACCATAAAAAACTACGTTTCTAAAATCAAAATTAAGTTAGAAGGCGATTTGAAAAAATATTACAGATCATAAGTTTAGACAATTATCAGCACTTTGAAATGTATTGCAATTTTAACGCACTAATTATGTGTATAAGTTAAAAGCATTTCCAGAGACTTTCAAGTAATTTTACTGACAAGAAAAACTAATGTTTCTAAAATTAAAATTAAACACGATTTTAAAAAAAGTTGCAGATCATAAGTTTAGACAATTTTCAGCCGTTTGAAATGTATTGCAATTTTAACGCACTAATTATGTGGATAAGTTAAAAGCATTTCCAATGACTTTCAATTAATTTTATTGACCATAAAAAACTATGTTTCTAAAATCAAAATTGAGTTAGAAGACGATTTGAAAAAATATTACAGATCATAAGTTTAGACAATTTTCAGCACTTTGAAATGTATTGCAATTCTAACGCACTAATTATGTGTATAAGTTAAAAGCATTTCCACTGACTTTCAAGTAATTTTACTGAAAAGGAAAACTAATGTTTCTGATATCAAAATTGAGTAGAAGGCGATTTTACAAAAATTTGGAGATCATAAGTTTAGACAATTTTCAGCCGTTTGAAATGTATTGCACTTCTAACGCACTAATTATGTGTATAAGTTAAAAGCATTTCCAGAGACTTTCAAGTAATTTTACTGACAAGAAAAACTAATTTTTCTGAAATCAGAATTGAGTAGAAGGCGATTTGAAAAAAAATTGCAGATCATAAGTTTAGACTATTTTCAGCCGTTTGAAATGTATTGCAATTTTAATGCACTAATTATGTGGATAAGTTAAAAGCATTTCCAGAGACTTTCAAGTAATTTTACTGACAAGAAAAACTAATGTTTCTAAAATTAAAATTAAACACGATTTGAAAAAAAGTTGCAGATTATAAGTTTAGACAATTTTCAGCCGTTTGAAATGTATTGCAATTTTAACGCACTAATTATGTGGATAAGTTAAAAGCATTTCCACTGACTTTCAAGTAATTTTATTGACCATAAAAAACTACGTTTCTAAAATCAAAATTAAGTTAGAAGGCGATTTGAAAAAATATTACAGATCATAAGTTTAGACAATTATCAGCACTTTGAAATGTATTGCAATTTTAAGGCACTAATTATGTGTATAAGTTAAAAGCATTTCCAGAGACTTTCAAGTAATTTTACTGACAAGAAAAACTAATGTTTCTAAAATTAAAATTAAACACGATTTTAAAAAAAGTTGCAGATCATAAGTTTAGACAATTTTCAGCCGTTTGAAATGTATTGCAATTTTAACGCACTAATTATGTGGATAAGTTAAAAGCATTTCCAATGACTTTCAATTAATTTTATTGACCATAAAAAACTATGTTTCTAAAATCAAAATTGAGTTAGAAGACGATTTGAAAAAATATTACAGATCATAAGTTTAGACAATTTTCAGCACTTTGAAATGTATTGCAATTCTAACGCACTAATTATGTGTATAAGTTAAAAGCATTTCCACTGACTTTCAAGTAATTTTACTGAAAAGGAAAACTAATGTTTCTGATATCAAAATTGAGTAGAAGGCGATTTTACAAAAATTTGGAGATCATAAGTTTAGACAATTTTCAGCCGTTTGAAATGTATTGCACTTCTAACGCACTAATTATGTGTATAAGTTAAAAGCATTTCCAGAGACTTTCAAGTAATTTTACTGACAAGAAAAACTAATTTTTCTAAAATTAAAATTAAACACGATTTGAAAAAAAGTTGCAGATTATAAGTTTAGACAATTTTCAGCCGTTTGAAATGTATTGCAATTTTAACGCACTAATTATGTGGATAAGTTAAAAGCATTTCCACTGACTTTCAAGTAATTTTATTGACCATAAAAAACTATGTTTCTAAAATCAAAATTGAGTTAGAAGGCAATTTGAAAAAATATTACAGATCATAAGTTTAGACAATTTTCAGCACTTTGAAATGTATTGCAATTCTAACGCACTAATTATGTGTATAAGTTAAAAGCATTTCCAATGACTTTCAAGTAATTTTATTGACCATAAAAAACTATGTTTCTGAAATCAATATTAAGTAGAAGGCGATTTGAAAAAATATTACAGATCATAAGTTTAGAAAATTTTCAGCACTTTGAAATGTATTGCAATTTTAACGCACTAATTATGTGTATAAGTTAAAAGCATTTCCAGAGACTTTCAAGTAATTTTACTGACAAATAAAACTAATGTTTCTAAAATTAAAATTAAACACGATTTAAAAAAAAGTTGCAGATCATAAGTTTAGACAATTTTCAGCCGTTTGAAATGTATTGTAATTTTAACGCACTAATTATGTGGATAAGTTAAAAGCATTTCCAATGACTTTCAAGTAATTTTATTGACCATAAAAAACTATGTTTCTAAAATCAAAATTGAGTTAGAAGGCGATTTGAAAAAATATTACAGATCATAAGTTTAGACAATTTTCAGCACTTTGAAATGTATTGCAATTCTAACGCACTAATTATGTGTATAAGTTAAATGCATTTCCACAGACTTTCAAGTAATTTTACTGACAAGAAAAACTAATGTTTCTAAAATTAAAATTAAACACGATTTGAAAAAAAGTTGCAGATCATAAGTTTAGACAATTTTCAGCACTTTGAAATGTATTGCAATTCTAACGCACTAATTATGTGTATAAGTTAAAAGCATTTCCACTGACTTTCAAGTAATTTTACTGACAAGGAAAACTAATGTTTCTGAAATCAAAATTAAGTAGAAGGCGATTTTACAAAAATTCTGAGATCATAAGTTTAGATAATTTTCAGCCGTTTGAAATGTATTGCACTTTTAACGCACTAATTATGTGGATAAGTTAAAAGCATTTCCAGAGACTTTCAAGTACTTTTACTGACAAGAAAAACTAATGTTTCTTAAATTAAAATTAAACACGATTTGAAAAAAAGTTTCAGATCATAAGTTTAGACAATTTTCAGCCGTTTGAAATGTATTGCAATTTTAACGCACTAATTATGTGGATAAGTTAAAAGCATTTCCACTGACTTTCAAGTAATTTTATTGACCATAAAAAACTACGTTTCTAAAATCAAAATTAAGTTAGAAGGCGATTTGAAAAAATATTACAGATCATAAGTTTAGACAATTATCAGCACTTTGAAATGTATTGCAATTTTAACGCACTAATTATGTGTATAAGTTAAAAGCATTTCCAGAGACTTTCAAGTAATTTTACTGACAAGAAAAACTAATGTTTCTAAAATTAAAATTAAACACGATTTTAAAAAAAGTTGCAGATCATAAGTTTAGACAATTTTCAGCCGTTTGAAATGTATTGCAATTTTAACGCACTAATTATGTGGATAAGTTAAAAGCATTTCCAATGACTTTCAATTAATTTTATTGACCATAAAAAACTATGTTTCTAAAATCAAAATTGAGTTAGAAGACGATTTGAAAAAATATTACAGATCATAAGTTAGACAATTTTCAGCACTTTGAAATGTATTGCAATTCTAACGCACTAATTATGTGTATAAGTTAAAAGCATTTCCACTGACTTTCAAGTAATTTTACTGAAAAGGAAAACTAATGTTTCTGATATCAAAATTGAGTAGAAGGCGATTTTACAAAAATTTGGAGATCATAAGTTTAGACAATTTTCAGCCGTTTGAAATGTATTGCACTTCTAACGCACTAATTATGTGTATAAGTTAAAAGCATTTCCAGAGGCTTTCAAGTAATTTTACTGACAAGAAAAACTAATTTTTCTGAAATCAGAATTGAGTAGAAGGCGATTTGAAAAAAATGCAGATCATAAGTTTAGACCTATTTTCAGCCGTTTGAAATGTATTGCAATTTTAATGCACTAATTATGTGGATAAGTTCAAAAGCATTTCCAGAGACTTTCAAGTAATTTTACTGACAAGAAAAACTAATGTTTCTAAAATTAAAATTAAACACGATTTGAAAAAAGTTGCAGATTATAAGTTTAGACAATTTTCAGCCGTTTGAAATGTATTGCAATTTTAACGCACTAATTATGTGGATAAGTTAAAAGCATTTCCACTGACTTTCAAGTAATTTTATTGACCATAAAAAACTATGTTTCTAAAATCAAAATTGAGTTAGAAGGCAATTTGAAAAAATATTACAGATCATAAGTTTAGACAATTTTCAGCACTTTGAATGTATTGCAATTCTAACGCACTAATTATGTGTATAAGTTAAAAGCATTTCCAATGACTTTCAAGTAATTTTATTGACCATTAAAAACTATGTTTCTGAAATCAATATTAAGTAGAAGGCGATTTGAAAAAATATTACAGATCATAAGTTTAGAAAATTTTCAGCACTTTGAAATGTATTGCAATTTTAACGCACTAATTATGTGTATAAGTTAAAAGCATTCCCAGAGACTTTCAAGTAATTTTACTGACAAATAAAACTAATGTTTCTAAAATTAAAATTAAACACGATTTAAAAAAAAGTTGCAGATCATAAGTTTAGACAATTTTCAGCCGTTTGAAATGTATTGTAATTTTAACGCACTAATTATGTGGATAAGTTAAAAGCATTTCCAATGACTTTCAAGTAATTTTATTGACCATAAAAAACTATGTTTCTAAAATTAAAATTAAACACGATTTGAAAAAAAGTTGCAGATCATAAGTTTAGACAATTTTCAGCACTTTGAAATGTATTGCAATTCTAACGCACTAATTATGTGTATAAGTTAAAAGCATTTCCACTGACTTTCAAGTAATTTTACTGACAAGGAAAACTAATGTTTCTGAAATCAAAATTAAGTAGAAGGCGATTTTACAAAAATTCTGAGATCATAAGTTTAGATAATTTTCAGCCGTTTGAAATGTATTGCACTTTTAACGCACTAATTATGTGGATAAGTTAAAAGCATTTCCAGAGACTTTCAAGTACTTTTACTGACAAGAAAAACTAATGTTTCTTAAATTAAAATTAAACACGATTTGAAAAAAAGTTTCAGATCATAAGTTTAGACAATTTTTAGCCGTTTGAAATGTATTGCAATTTTAACGCACTAATTATGTGGATAAGTTAAAAGCATTTCCACTGACTTTCAAGTAATTTTGTTGACCATAAAAAACTACGTTTCTAAAATCAAAATTAAGTTAGAAGGCGATTTGAAAAAATATTACAGATCATAAGTTTAGACAATTATCAGCACTTTGAAATGTATTGCAATTTTAACGCACTAATTATGTGTATAAGTTAAAAGCATTTCCAGAGACTTTCAAGTAATTTTACTGACAAGAAAAACTAATGTTTCTAAAATTAAAATTAAACACGATTTTAAAAAAAGTTGCAGATCATAAGTTTAGACAATTTTCAGCCGTTTGAAATGTATTGCAATTTTAACGCACTAATTATGTGGATAAGTTAAAAGCATTTCCAATGACTTTCAATTAATTTTATTGACCATAAAAAACTATGTTTCTAAAATCAAAATTGAGTTAGAAGACGATTTGAAAAAATATTACAGATCATAAGTTTAGACAATTTTCAGCACTTTGAAATGTATTGCAATTCTAACGCACTAATTATGTGTATAAGTTAAAAGCATTTCCACTGACTTTCAAGTAATTTTACTGAAAAGGAAAACTAATGTTTCTGATATCAAAATTGAGTAGAAGGCGATTTTACAAAAATTTGGAGATCATAAGTTTAGACAATTTTCAGCCGTTTGAAATGTATTGCACTTCTAACGCACTAATTATGTGTATAAGTTAAAAGCATTTCCAGAGACTTTCAAGTAATTTTACTGACAAGAAAAACTAATTTTTCTGAAATCAGAATTGAGTAGAAGGCGATTTGAAAAAAAATTGCAGATCATAAGTTTAGACTATTTTCAGCCGTTTGAAATGTATTGCAATTTTAATGCACTAATTATGTGGATAAGTTAAAAGCATTTCCAGAGACTTTCAAGTAATTTTACTGACAAGAAAAACTAATGTTTCTAAAATTAAAATTAAACACGATTTGAAAAAAAGTTGCAGATTATAAGTTTAGACAATTTTCAGCCGTTTGAAATGTATTGCAATTTTAACGCACTAATTATGTGGATAAGTTAAAAGCATTTCCACTGACTTTCAAGTAATTTTATTGACCATAAAAAACTATGTTTCTAAAATCAAAATTGAGTTAGAAGGCAATTTGAAAAAATATTACAGATCATAAGTTTAGACAATTTTCAGCACTTTGAAATGTATTGCAATTCTAACGCACTAATTATGTGTATAAGTTAAAAGCATTTCCAATGACTTTCAAGTAATTTTATTGACCATAAAAAACTATGTTTCTGAAATCAATATTAAGTAGAAGGCGATTTGAAAAAATATTACAGATCATAAGTTTAGAAAATTTTCAGCACTTTGAAATGTATTGCAATTTTAACGCACTAATTATGTGTATAAGTTAAAAGCATTTCCAGAGACTTTCAAGTAATTTTACTGACAAATAAAACTAATGTTTCTAAAATTAAAATTAAACACGATTTAAAAAAAAGTTGCAGATCATAAGTTTAGACAATTTTCAGCCGTTTGAAATGTATTGTAATTTTAACGCACTAATTATGGGATAAGTTAAAAGCATTTCCAAATTTACTGACAAGGAAAACTAATGTTTCTGTAATCAAAATTGAGTAGAAGGCGATTTTACAAAAATTTGGACATCAAAGTTTAGACAATTTTCAGCCGTTTGAAATGTATTGCAATTTTAACGCACTAATTATGTGGATAAGTTAAAAGCCATTCCAACGACTTTCGAGTAATTTTATTGACCAGAAAAAACTATGTTTCTAAAATCAAATTGAGTTAGAAGGCGATTTGAACAAATATACAGATCATAAGCTTAGACTATTTTGAGCACTTTGAAATGTATTGCATATCTAACGCACTAATTATGTGTATAAGTTAAAAGCATTTCCACTGACTTTCAAGTAATTTTACTGACAAGAAAAACTAATGTTTCTAAAATTAAAATTAAACACGATTTGAAAAAAAGTTGCAGATCATAAGTTTAGACATTTTCAGCCGTTTGAAATGTATTGCAATTTTAACGAACTAATTATGTGGATAAGTTAAAAGCATTTCCAGAGACTTTCAAGTAATTTTACTGACAGAAAAACTAATGTTTCTAAAATTAAAATTAAACACGATTTGAAAAAAAGTTGAAGATCATAAGTTTAGACAATTTTCAGCCGTTTGAAATGTATTGCAATTTTAACGAACTAATTATGTGGTTAAGTTAAAAGCATTTCCGCTGACTTTCAAGTAATTTTACTGACAAGAAAAACTAATGTTTCTAAAATTAAAATTAAACACGATTTGAAAAAAAGTTGCAGAGTCATAAGTTTAGACAATTTCAGCCGTTTGAAATGTATTGCAATTTTAACGCACTAATTATGTGGATAAGTTAAAAGCATTTCCAATGACTTTCAAGTAATTTATTGACCATAAAAAACTATGTTTCTAAAATCAAAATTGAGTTAGGAAGGCAATTTGAAAAAATATTACAGATCATAAGTTTAGACAATTTTCAGCACTTTGAAATGTATTGCAATTCTAACGCACTAATTATGTGTATAAGTTAAAAGCATTTCCAATGACTTTCAAGTAATTTTATTGACCATAAAAAACTATGTTCTGAAATCAATATTAAGTAGAAGGCGATTTGAAAAAATATTACAGATCATAAGTTTAGAAAATTTCAGCACTTTGAAATGTATTGCAATTTTAACGCACTAATTATGTGTATAAGTTAAAAAGCATTTCCAGAGACTTTCAAGTAATTTTACTGACAAGAAAAACTAATTTTTCTGAAATCAGAATTGAGTAGAAGGCGATTGAAAAAAAATTGCAGATCATAAGTTTAGACTATTTCAGCCGTTTGAAATGTATTGCAATTTTAATGCACTAATTATGTGGATAAGTTAAAAGCATTTCCAGAGACTTTCAAGTAATTTTACTGACAAGAAAAACTAATGTTTCTAAATTAAAATAAACACGATTTGAAAAAAAGTTGCAGATTATAAGTTTAGACAATTTTCAGCCGTTTGAAATGTATTGCAATTTAACGCACTAATTATGTGGATAAGTTAAAGCATTTCCACTGACTTTCAAGTAATTTTATTGACCATAAAAAACTATGTTTCTAAAATCAAAATTGAGTTAGAAGGCAATTTGAAAAAATATTACAGATCATTAAGTTTAGACAATTTTCAGCACTTTGAAATGTATTGCAATTCTAACGCACTAATTATGTGTATAAGTTAAAAGCATTTCAATGACTTTCAAGTAATTTTATTGACCATAAAAACTATGTTTCTGAAATCAATATTAAGTAGAAGGCGATTTGAAAAAATATTACAGATCATAAGTTTAGAAAATTTTCAGCACTTTGAAATGTATTGCAATTTTAACGCACTAATTATGTGTATAAGTTAAAGCATTTCCAGAGACTTTCAAGTAATTTACTGACAAATAAAACTAATGTTCTAAAATTAAAATTAAACACGATTTAAAAAAAAGTGCAGATCATAAGTTTAGACAATTTTCAGCCGTTTGAAATGTATTGTAATTTTAACGCACTAATTATGTGGATAAGTTAAAAGCATTTCAAATTTTACTGACAAGGAAAACTAATGTTTCTGTAATCAAAATTGAGTAGAAGGCGATTTTACAAAAATTTGGACATCAAAGTTTAGACAATTTTCAGCCGTTTGAAATGTATTGCAATTTTAACGCACTAATTATGTGGATAAGTTAAAAGCCATTCCAACGACTTTCGAGTAATTTTATTGACCAGAAAAAACTATGTTTCTAAAATCAAAATTGAGTTAGAAGGCGATTTGAAACAAATATTACAGATCATAAGCTTAGACAATTTTGAGCACTTTGAAATGTATTGCATATCTAACGCACTAATTTGTGTATAAGTTAAAAGCATTTCCACTGACTTTCAAGTAATTTTACTGACAAGAAAAACTAATGTTTCTAAAATTAAAATTAAACACGATTTGAAAAAAAGTTGCAGATCATAAGTTTAGACAATTTTCAGCCGTTTGAAATGTATTGCAATTTTAACGAACTAATTATGTGGATAAGTTAAAGCATTCCAGAGACTTTCAAGTAATTTTACTGACAAGAAAAACTAATGTTTCTAAAATTAAAATTAAACACGATTTGAAAAAAGTTGAAGATCATAAGTTTAGACAATTTTCAGCCGTTTGAAATGTATTGCAATTTAACGAACTAATTATGTGGTTAAGTTAAAGCATTTCCGCTGACTTTCAAGTAATTTTACTGACAAGAAAAACTAATGTTTCTAAAATTAAATTAAACACGATTTGAAAAAAAGTTGCAGATCATAAGTTTAGACAATTTTCAGCCGTTGAAATGTATTGCAATTTTAACGCACTAATTATGTGGATAAGTTAAAAGCATTTCCAATGACTTTCAAGTAATTTTATTGACCATAAAAAACTATGTTTCTAAAATCAAAATTGAGTTAGAAGGCAATTGAAAAAATATTACAGATCATAAGTTTAGACAATTTTCAGCACTTTGAAATGTATTGCAATTCTAACGCACTAATTATGTGTATAAGTTAAAAGCATTTCAATGACTTTCAAGTAATTTTATTGACCATAAAAAACTATGTTTCTGAAATCAATATTAAGTAGAAGGCGATTTGAAAAAATATTACAGATCATAAGTTTAGAAAATTTTCAGCACTTTGAAATGTATTGCAATTTTAACGCACTAATTATGTGTATAAGTTAAACGCATTTCAGAGACTTTCAAGTAATTTTACTGACAAATAAAACTAATGTTTCTAAAATTAAAATTAACACGATTTTAAAAAAGTTGCAGATCATAAGTTTAGACAATTTTCAGCCGTTTGAAATGTATTGTAATTTTAACGCACTAATTATGTGGATAAGTTTAAAAGCATTTCCACTGACTTTCAAGTAATTTTACTGACAAGGAAAACTAATGTTTCTGTATCAAAAATGAGTAGTAGGCGATTTTTACAAAAATTTGGACATCAAGTTTAGACAATTTTCAGCCGTTTGAAATGTATTGCAATTTTAACGCACTAATTATGTGGATAAGTTAAAAGCCATTCCAACGACTTTCGAGTAATTTTATTGACCAGAAAAAACTATGTTTCTAAAATCAAAATTGAGTTAGAAGGCGATTTGAACAAATATTACAGATCATAAGCTTAGACAATTTTGAGCACTTTGAAATGTATTGCATATCTAACGCACTAATTATGTGTATAAGTTAAAAGCATTTCCACAGACTTTCAAGTAATTTTTACTGACAAGAAAAACTAATGTTTCTAAAATTAAAATTAAACACGATTTGAAAAAAAGTTGCAGATCATAAGTTTAGACAATTTTCAGCCGTTTGAAATGTATTGCAATTTTAACGAACTAATTATGTGGATAAGTTAAAAGCATTTCCAGAGACTTTCAAGTAATTTTACTGACAAGAAAAACTAATGTTTCTAAATTAAATTAAACACGATTTGAAAAAAAGTTGAAGATCATAAGTTTAGACAATTTTCAGCCGTTTGAAATGTATTGCAATTTTAACGAACTAATTATGTGGTTAAGTTAAAAGCATTTCCGCTGACTTTCAAGTAATTTTACTGACAAGAAAAACTAATGTTTCTAAATTAAAATTAAACACGATTTGAAAAAAAGTTGCAGATCATCAGTTTAGACAATTTTCAGCCGTTTGAAATGTATTGCAATTTTAACGCACTAATTATGTGGATAAGTTAAAAGCATTTCCAATGACTTTCAAGTAATTTTATTGACCAGAAAAAACTATGTTTCTAAAATCAAAATTAAGTTAGAAGGCGATTTGAAAAAATATTACAGATCATAAGTTTAGACAATTTTCAGCACTTTGAATGTATTGCATATTTAACGAAGTAATTATGTGGATAAGTTAAAAGCATTTCCACAGACATTCAAGAAATTTACTGACAAGAAAAACAAATGTTTTTAAAATTAAAATTGAGTAGAAGGGCGATTTAAAAAAAGTTGCAGATCATAAGTTTAGACAATTTTCAGCCGTTTGAAATGTATTGCATTTTAACGCACTAATTATGTGTATAAGATAAAAGCATTTCCACTGACTTCAAGTAATTTTATTGACCAGAAAAAACTATGTTTCTAAAATCAAAATTAAACACGATTTGAAAAAAAGTTGCAGAACATAAGTTTAGACAATTTCAGCACTTTGAAATGTATTGCAATTCTAACGCACTAATTATGTGTATAAGTTAAATGCATTTCCACAGACTTTCAAGTAATTTTACTGACAAGAAAAACTAATGTTCTAAAATTAAAATTAAACACGATTTGAAAAAAAGTTGCAGATCATAAGTTTAGACAATTTTCAGCACTTTGAAATGTATTGCAATTCTAACGCACTAATTATGTGTATAAGTTAAAAGCATTTCCACTGACTTTCAAGTAATTTTACTGAAAAGGAAAACTAATGTTTCTGATATCAAAATTGAGTAGAAGGCGATTTTACGAGATCATAAGTTTAGACAATTTTCAGCCGTTTGAAATGTATTGCACTTTTAACGCACTAATTATGTGGATAAGTTAAAAGCATTTCCAGAGACTTTCAAGTAATTTTACTGACAAGAAAAACTAATGTTTCTAAAATTAAAATTAAACACGATTTGAAAAAAAGTTGCAGATCATAAGTTTAGACAATTTTCAGCCGTTTGAAATGTATTGCACTTTTAACGCACTAATTATGTGGATAAGTTAAAAGCATTTCCACTGACTTTCAAGTAATTTTACTGACAAGAAAAACTAATGTTTCTAAAATTAAAATTAAACACGATTTGAAAAAAAGTTGAAGATCATAAGTTTAGACAATTTTCAGCCGTTTGAAATGTATTGCAATTTTAACGAACTAATTATGTGGTTAAGTTAAAAGCATTTCCGCTGACTTTCAAGTAATTTTACTGACAAGAAAAACTAATGTTTCTAAAATTAAAATTAAACACGATTTGAAAAAAAGTTGCAGATCATAAGTTTAGACAATTTTCAGCCGTTTGAAATGTATTGCAATTTTAACGCACTAATTATGTGGATAAGTTAAAAGCATTTCCAATGACTTTCAAGTAATTTTATTGACCAGAAAAAACTATGTTTCTAAAATCAAAATTGAGTTAGAAGGCGATTTGAAAAAATATTACAGATCATAAGTTTAGACAATTTTCAGCACTTTGAAATGTATTGCATATTTAACGAACTAATTATGTGGATAGGTTAAAAGCATTTCCACAGACATTCAAGAAATTTTACTGACAAGAAAAACAAATGTTTTTAAAATTAAAATTGAGTAGAAGGCGATTTAAAAAAAAGTTGCAGATCATAAGTTTAGACAATTTTCAGCCGTTTGAAATGTATTGCAATTTTAACGCACTAATTATGTGTATAAGATAAAAGCATTTCCACTGACTTTCAAGTAATTTTATTGACCAGAAAAAACTATGTTTCTAAAATCAAAATTAAACACGATTTGAAAAAAAGTTGCAGAACATAAGTTTAGACAATTTTCAGCACTTTGAAATGTATTGCAATTCTAACGCACTAATTATGTGTATAAGTTAAAAGCATTTCCACAGACTCTCAAGTAATTTTACTGACAAATAAAACTAATGTTTCTAAAATTAAAATAAAACACGATTTTAAAAAACGTTGCAGATCATAAGTTTAGACAATTTTCAGCCGTTTGAAATGTATTGTAATTTTAACGCACTAATTATGTGGATAAGTTAAAAGCATTTCCACTGACTTTCAAGTAATTTTACTGACAAGGAAAACTAATGTTTCTGTAATCAAAATTGAGTAGAAGGCGATTTTACAAAAATTTGGACATCAAAGTTTAGACAATTTTCAGCCGTTTGAAATGTATTGCAATTTTAACGCACTAATTATGTGGATAAGTTAAAAGCCATTCCAACGACTTTCGAGTAATTTTATTGACCAGAAAAAACTATGTTTCTAAAATCAAAATTGAGTTAGAAGGCGATTTGAACAAATATTACAGATCATAAGCTTAGACAATTTTGAGCACTTTGAAATGTATTGCATATCTAACGCACTAATTATGTGTATAAGTTAAAAGCATTTCCACTGACTTTCAAGTAATTTTACTGACAAGAAAAACTAATGTTTCTAAAATTAAAATTAAACACGATTTGAAAAAAAGTTGCAGATCATAAGTTTAGACAATTTTCAGCCGTTTGAAATGTATTGCAATTTTAACGAACTAATTATGTGGATAAGTTAAAAGCATTTCCAGAGACTTTCAAGTAATTTTACTGACAAGAAAAACTAATGTTTCTAAAATTAAAATTAAACACGATTTGAAAAAAAGTTGAAGATCATAAGTTTAGACAATTTTCAGCCGTTTGAAATGTATTGCAATTTTAACGAACTAATTATGTGGTTAAGTTAAAAGCATTTCCGCTGACTTTCAAGTAATTTTACTGACAAGAAAAACTAATGTTTCTAAAATTAAAATTAAACACGATTTGAAAAAAAGTTGCAGATCATAAGTTTAGACAATTTTCAGCCGTTTGAAATGTATTGCAATTTTAACGCACTAATTATGTGGATAAGTTAAAAGCATTTCCAATGACTTTCAAGTAATTTTATTGACCAGAAAAAACTATGTTTCTAAAATCAAAATTGAGTTAGAAGGCGATTTGAAAAAATATTACAGATCATAAGTTTAGACAATTTTCAGCACTTTGAAATGTATTGCATATTTAACGAAGTAATTATGTGGATAAGTTAAAAGCATTTCCACAGACATTCAAGAAATTTTACTGACAAGAAAAACAAATGTTTTTAAAATTAAAATTGAGTAGAAGGCGATTTTAAAAAAGGTTGCAGATCATAAGTTTAGACAATTTTCAGCCGTTTGAAATGTATTGCAATTTTAACGCACTAATTATGTGTATAAGATAAAAGCATTTCCACTGACTTTCAAGTAATTTTATTGACCAGAAAAAACTATGTTTCTAAAATCAAAATTAAACACGATTTGAAAAAAAGTTGCAGAACATAAGTTTAGACAATTTTCAGCACTTTGAAATGTATTGCAATTCTAACGCACTAATTATGTGTATAAGTTAAAAGCATTTCCACAGACTCTCAAGTAATTTTACTGACAAATAAAACTAATGTTTCTAAAATTAAAATAAAACACGATTTTAAAAAACGTTGCAGATCATAAGTTTAGACAATTTTCAGCCGTTTGAAATGTATTGTAATTTTAACGCACTAATTATGTGGATAAGTTAAAAGCATTTCCACTGACTTTCAAGTAATTTTACTGACAAGGAAAACTAATGTTTCTGTAATCAAAATTGAGTAGAAGGCGATTTTACAAAAATTTGGACATCAAAGTTTAGACAATTTTCAGCCGTTTGAAATGTATTGCAATTTTAACGCACTAATTATGTGGATAAGTTAAAAGCCATTCCAACGACTTTCGATTAATTTTATTGACCAGAAAAAACTATGTTTCTAAAATCAAAATTGAGTTAGAAGGCGATTTGAACAAATATTACAGATCATAAGCTTAGACAATTTTGAGCACTTTGAAATGTATTGCATATCTAACGCACTAATTATGTGTATAAGTTAAAAGCATTTCCACTGACTTTCAAGTAATTTTACTGACAAGAAAAACTAATGTTTCTAAAATTAAAATTAAACACGATTTGAAAAAAAGTTGCAGATCATAAGTTTAGACAATTTTCAGCCGTTTGAAATGTATTGCAATTTTAACGAACTAATTATGTGGATAAGTTAAAAGCATTTCCAGAGACTTTCAAGTAATTTTACTGACAAGAAAAACTAATGTTTCTAAAATTAAAATTAAACACGATTTGAAAAAAAGTTGAAGATCATAAGTTTAGACAATTTTCAGCCGTTTGAAATGTATTGCAATTTTAACGAACTAATTATGTGGTTAAGTTAAAAGCATTTCCGCTGACTTTCAAGTAATTTTACTGACAAGAAAAACTAATGTTTCTAAAATTAAAATTAAACACGATTTGAAAAAAAGTTGCAGATCATAAGTTTAGACAATTTTCAGCCGTTTGAAATGTATTGCAATTTTAACGCACTAATTATGTGGATAAGTTAAAAGCATTTCCAATGACTTTCAAGTAATTTTATTGACCAGAAAAAACTATGTTTCTAAAATCAAAATTGAGTTAGAAGGCGATTTGAAAAAATATTACAGATCATAAGTTTAGACAATTTTCAGCACTTTGAAATGTATTGCATATTTAACGAAGTAATTATGTGGATAAGTTAAAAGCCATTCCAACGACTTTCGAGTAATTTTATTGACCAGAAAAAACTATGTTTCTAAAATCAAAATTGAGTAGAAGGCGATTTGAACAAATATTACAGATCATAAGTTTAGACAATTTTCAGCCGTTGAAATGTATTGCAATTTTAACGCACTAATTATGTGTATAAGATAAAAGCATTTCCACTGACTTTCAAGTAATTTTATTGACCAGAAAAAACTATGTTTCTAAAATCAAAATTAAACACGATTTGAAAAAAAGTTGCAGAACATAAGTTTAGACAATTTTCAGCACTTTGAAATGTATTGCAATTCTAACGCACTAATTATGTGTATAAGTTAAAAGCATTTCCACAGACTTTCAAGTAATTTTACTGACAAGAAAAACTAATGTTTCTAAAATTAAAATTAAACACGATTTGAAAAAAAGTTGCAGATCATAAGTTTAGACAATTTTCAGCACTTTGAAATGTATTGCAATTCTAACGCACTAATTATGTGTATAAGTTAAAAGCATTTCCAATGACTTTCAATTAATTTTATTGACCATAAAAAACTATGTTTCTAAAATCAAAATTGAGTTAGAAGACGATTTGAAAAAATATTACAGAACATAAGTTTAGACAATTTTCAGCACTTTGAAATGTATTGCAATTCTAACGCACTAATTATGTGTATAAGTTAAAAGCATTTCCACAGACTTTCAAGTAATTTTACTGACAAGAAAAACTAATGTTTCTAAAATTAAAATTAAACACGATTTGAAAAAAAGTTGCAGATCATAAGTTTAGACAATTTTCAGCACTTTGAAATGTATTGCAATTCTAACGCACTAATTATGTGTATAAGTTAAAAGCATTTCCACTGACTTTCAAGTAATTTTACTGAAAAGGAAAACTAATGTTTCTGATATCAAAATTGAGTAGAAGGCGATTTTACAAAAATTTGGAGATCATAAGTTTAGACAATTTTCAGCCGTTTGAAATGTATTGCACTTTTAACGCACTAATTATGTGGATAAGTTAAAAGCATTTCCACAGACATTCAAGAAATTTTACTGACAAGAAAAACAAATGTTTCTAAAATTAAAATTGAGTAGAAGGCGATTTAAAAAAAAGTTGCAGATCATAAGTTTAGACAATTTTCAGCCGTTTGAAATGTATTGCAATTTTAACGCACTAATTATGTGTATAAGATAAAAGCATTTCCACTGACTTTCAAGTAATTTTATTGACCAGAAAAAACTATGTTTCTAAAATCAAAATTAAACACGATTTGAAAAAAAGTTGCAGAACATAAGTTTAGACAATTTTCAGCACTTTGAAATGTATTGCAATTCTAACGCACTAATTATGTGTATAAGTTAAAAGCATTTCCACAGACTCTCAAGTAATTTTACTGACAAATAAAACTAATGTTTCTAAAATTAAAATAAAACACGATTTTAAAAAACGTTGCAGATCATAAGTTTAGACAATTTTCAGCCGTTTGAAATGTATTGTAATTTTAACGCACTAATTATGTGGATAAGTTAAAAGCATTTCCACTGACTTTCAAGTAATTTTACTGACAAGGAAAACTAATGTTTCTGTAATCAAAATTGAGTAGAAGGCGATTTTACAAAAATTTGGACATCAAAGTTTAGACAATTTTCAGCCGTTTGAAATGTATTGCAATTTTAACGCACTAATTATGTGGATAAGTTAAAAGCCATTCCAACGACTTTCGAGTAATTTTATTGACCAGAAAAAACTATGTTTCTAAAATCAAAATTGAGTTAGAAGGCGATTTGAACAAATATTACAGATCATAAGCTTAGACAATTTTGAGCACTTTGAAATGTATTGCATATCTAACGCACTAATTATGTGTATAAGTTAAAAGCATTTCCACTGACTTTCAAGTAATTTTACTGACAAGAAAAACTAATGTTTCTAAAATTAAAATTAAACACGATTTGAAAAAAAGTTGCAGATCATAAGTTTAGACAATTTTCAGCCGTTTGAAATGTATTGCAATTTTAACGAACTAATTATGTGGATAAGTTAAAAGCATTTCCAGAGACTTTCAAGTAATTTTACTGACAAGAAAAACTAATGTTTCTAAAATTAAAATTAAACACGATTTGAAAAAAAGTTGAAGATCATAAGTTTAGACAATTTTCAGCCGTTTGAAATGTATTGCAATTTTAACGAACTAATTATGTGGTTAAGTTAAAAGCATTTCCGCTGACTTTCAAGTAATTTTACTGACAAGAAAAACTAATGTTTCTAAAATTAAAATTAAACACGATTTGAAAAAAAGTTGCAGATCATAAGTTTAGACAATTTTCAGCCGTTTGAAATGTATTGCAATTTTAACGCACTAATTATGTGGATAAGTTAAAAGCATTTCCAATGACTTTCAAGTAATTTTATTGACCAGAAAAAACTATGTTTCTAAAATCAAAATTGAGTTAGAAGGCGATTTGAAAAAATATTACAGATCATAAGTTTAGACAATTTTCAGCACTTTGAAATGTATTGCATATTTAACGAAGTAATTATGTGGATAAGTTAAAAGCATTTCCACAGACATTCAAGAAATTTTACTGACAAGAAAAACAAATGTTTTTAAAATTAAAATTGAGTAGAAGGCGATTTTAAAAAAGGTTGCAGATCATAAGTTTAGACAATTTTCAGCCGTTTGAAATGTATTGCAATTTTAACGCACTAATTATGTGTATAAGATAAAAGCATTTCCACTGACTTTCAAGTAATTTTATTGACCAGAAAAAACTATGTTTCTAAAATCAAAATTAAACACGATTTGAAAAAAAGTTGCAGAACATAAGTTTAGACAATTTTCAGCACTTTGAAATGTATTGCAATTCTAACGCACTAATTATGTGTATAAGTTAAAAGCATTTCCACAGACTTTCAAGTAATTTTACTGACAAGAAAAACTAATGTTTCTAAAATTAAAATTAAACACGATTTGAAAAAAAGTTGCAGATCATAAGTTTAGACAATTTTCAGCACTTTGAAATGTATTGCAATTCTAACGCACTAATTATGTGTATAAGTTAAAAGCATTTCCAATGACTTTCAATTAATTTTATTGACCATAAAAAACTATGTTTCTAAAATCAAAATTGAGTTAGAAGACGATTTGAAAAAATATTACAGATCATAAGTTTAGACAATTTTCAGCACTTTGAAATGTATTGCAATTCTAACGCACTAATTATGTGTATAAGTTAAAAGCATTTCCACTGACTTTCAAGTAATTTTACTGAAAAGGAAAACTAATGTTTCTGATATCAAAATTGAGTAGAAGGCGATTTTACAAAAATTTGGAGATCATAAGTTTAGACAATTTTCAGCCGTTTGAAATGTATTGCACTTTTAACGCACTAATTATGTGGATAAGTTAAAAGCATTTCCGCTGACTTTCAAGTAATTTTACTGACAAGAAAAACTAATGTTTCTAAAATTAAAATTAAACACGATTTGAAAAAAAGTTGCAGATCATAAGTTTAGACAATTTTCAGCCGTTTGAAATGTATTGCACTTTTAACGCACTAATTATGTGGATAAGTTAAAAGCATTTCCAATGACTTTCAAGTAATTTTATTGACCATAAAAAACTATGTTTCTGAAATCAATATTAAGTAGAAGGCGATTTGAAAAAATATTACAGATCATAAGTTTAGAAAATTTTCAGCACTTTGAAATGTATTGCAATTTTAACGCACTAATTATGTGTATAAGTTAAAAGCATTTCCAGAGACTTTCAAGTAATTTTACTGACAAATAAAACTAATGTTTCTAAAATTAAAATTAAACACGATTTTTAAAAAAGTTGCAGATCATAAGTTTAGACAATTTTCAGCCGTTTGAAATGTATTGTAATTTTAACGCACTAATTATGTGGATAAGTTAAAAGCATTTCCACTGACTTTCAAGTAATTTTACTGACAAGGAAAACTAATGTTTCTGTAATCAAAATTGAGTAGAAGGCGATTTTACAAAAATTTGGACATCAAAGTTTAGACAATTTTCAGCCGTTTGAAATGTATTGCAATTTTAACGCACTAATTATGTGGATAAGTTAAAAGCATTTCCACTGACTTTCAAGTAATTTTATTGACCAGAAAAAACTATGTTTCTAAAATCAAAATTGAGTTAGAAGGCGATTTGAAAAAATATTACAGATCAAAAGTTTAGAAAATTTTCAGCACTTTGAAATGTATTGCAATTTTAACGCACTAATGATGTGGATAAGTTAAAAGCATTTCCACTGACTTTCAAGTAATTTTATTGACCAGAAAAAACTATGTTTCTAAAATCAAAATTAAACACTTGAAAAAAAGTTGCAGATCATAAGTTTAGACAATTTTCAGCACTTTGAAATGTATTGCAATTCTAACGCACTAATTATGTGTATAAGTTAAAAGCATTTCCACAGACTTCCAAGTAATTTTACTGACAAGAAAAACTAATGTTTCTAAAATTAAATTAAACACGATTTGAAAAAAAGTTGCAGATCATAAGTTTAGACAATTTTCAGCACTTTGAAATGTATTGCAATTCTAACGCACTAATTATGTGGATAAGTTAAAAGCATTTCCAGAGACTTTCAAGTAATTTTACTGACAAGAAAAACTAATTTTTCTGAAATCAAAATTGAGTAGAAGGCGATTTGAAAAAAAATTGCAGATCATAAGTTTAGACTATTTTCAGCCGTTTGAAATGTATTGCAATTTTAATGCACTAATTATGTGGATAAGTTAAAAGCATTTCCAGAGACTTTCAAGTAATTTTACTGACAAGAAAAACTAATGTTTCTAAAATTAAAATTAAACACGATTTGAAAAAAAGTTGCAGATCATAAGTTTAGACAATTTACAGCCGTTTGAAATGTATTGCAATTTTAACGCACTAATTATGTGGATAAGTTAAAAGCATTTCCACTGACTTTCAAGTAATTTTATTGACCATAAAAAACTATGTTTCTAAAATCAAAACTGTTAGAAGGCGATTTGAAAAAATATTACAGATCATAAGTTTAGACAATTTTCAGCACTTTGAAATCTTTTTCCAATTTTAACGCACTAATTATGTGTATAAGTTAAAAGCATTTCCAGAGACTTTCAAGTAATTTTACTGACAAGAAAAACTAATGTTTCTAAAATTAAAATTAAACACGATTTGAAAAAAAGTTGCAGATCATAAGTTTAGACAATTTTCAGCCGTTTGAAATGTATTGCAATTTTAACGCACTAATTATGTGGATAAGTTAAAAGCATTTCCACTGACTTTCAAGTAATTTTATTGACCATAAAAAACTATGTTTCTAAAATCAAAATTGAGTTAGAAGGCAATTTGAAAAAATATTACAGATCATAAGTTTAGACAATTTTCAGCACTTTGAAATGTATTGCAATTCTAACGCACTAATTATGTGTATAAGTTAAAAGCATTTCCAATGACTTTCAAGTAATTTTATTGACCATAAAAAACTATGTTTCTGAAATCAATATTAAGTAGAAGGCGATTTGAAAAAATATTACAGATCATAAGTTTAGAAAATTTTCAGCACTTTGAAATGTATTGCAATTTTAACGCACTAATTATGTGTATAAGTTAAAAGCATTTCCAGAGACTTTCAAGTAATTTTACTGACAAATAAAACTAATGTTTCTAAAATTAAAATTAAACACGATTTTAAAAAAAGTTGCAGATCATAAGTTTAGACAATTTTCAGCCGTTTGAAATGTATTGTAATTTTAACGCACTAATTATGTGGATAAGTTAAAAGCATTTCCAATGACTTTCAAGTAATTTTATTGACCATAAAAAACTATGTTTCTGAAATCAAAATTGAGTTAGAAGGCGATTTGAAAAAATATTACAGATCATAAGTTTAGACAATTTTCAGCACTTTGAAATGTATTGCAATTCTAACGCACTAATTATGTGTATAAGTTAAAAGCATTTCCACAGACTTTCAAGTAATTTTACTGACAAGAAAAACTAATGTTTCTAAAATTAAAATTAAACACGATTTGAAAAAAAGTTACAGATCATAAGTTTAGACAATTTTCAGCACTTTGAAATGTATTGCAATTCTAACGCACTAATTATGTGTATAAGTTAAAAGCATTTCCACTGACTTTCAAGTAATTTTACTGACAAGGAAAACTAATGTTTCTGAAATCAAAATTAAGTAGAAGGCGATTTTTCAAAAATTCTGAGATCATAAGTTTAGATAATTTTCAGCCGTTTGAAATGTATTGCACTTTTAACGCACTAATTATGTGGATAAGTTAAAAGCATTTCCAGAGACTTTCAAGTACTTTTACTGACAAGAAAAACTAATGTTTCTTAAATTAAAATTAAACACGATTTGAAAAAAAGTTTCAGATCATAAGTTTAGACAATTTTCAGCCGTTTGAAATGTATTGCAATTTTAACGCACTAATTATGTGGATAAGTTAAAAGCATTTCCACTGACTTTCAAGTAATTTTATTGACCATAAAAAACTACGTTTCTAAAATCAAAATTAAGTTAGAAGGCGATTTGAAAAAATATTACAGATCATAAGTTTAGACAATTATCAGCACTTTGAAATGTATTGCAATTTTAACGCACTAATTATGTGTATAAGTTAAAAGCATTTCCAGAGACTTTCAAGTAATTTTACTGACAAGAAAAACTAATGTTTCTAAAATTAAAATTAAACACGATTTGAAAAAAAGTTGCAGATCATAAGTTTAGACAATTTACAGCCGTTTGAAATGTATTGCAATTTTAACGCACTAGTTATGTGGATAAGTTAAAAGCATTTCCACTGACTTTCAAGTAATTTTATTGACCATAAAAAACTATGTTTCTAAAATCAAAACTGTTAGAAGGCGATTTGAAAAAATATTACAGATCATAAGTTTAGACAATTTTCAGCACTTTGAAATCTTTTTTTAATTTTAACGCACTAATTATGTGTATAAGTTAAAAGCATTTCCAGAGACTTTCAAGTAATTTTACTGACAAGAAAAACTAATGTTTCTAAAATTAAAATTAAACACGATTTGAAAAAAAGTTGCAGATCATAAGTTTAGACAATTTTCAGCCGTTTGAAATGTATTGCAATTTTAACGCACTAATTATGTGGATAAGTTAAAAGCATTTCCACTGACTTTCAAGTAATTTTATTGACCATAAAAAACTATGTTTCTAAAATCAAAATTGAGTTAGAAGGCAATTTGAAAAAATATTACAGATCATAAGTTTAGACAATTTTCAGCACTTTGAAATGTATTGCAATTCTAACGCACTAATTATGTGTATAAGTTAAAAGCATTTCCAATGACTTTCAAGTAATTTTATTGACCATAAAAAACTATGTTTCTGAAATCAATATTAAGTAGAAGGCGATTTGAAAAAATATTACAGATCATAAGTTTAGAAAATTTTCAGCACTTTGAAATGTATTGCAATTTTAACGCACTAATTATGTGTATAAGTTAAAAGCATTTCCAGAGACTTTCAAGTAATTTTACTGACAAATAAAACTAATGTTTCTAAAATTAAAATTAAACACGATTTTAAAAAAAGTTGCAGATCATAAGTTTAGACAATTTTCAGCCGTTTGAAATGTATTGCAATTTTAACGAACTAATTATGTGGTTAAGTTAAAAGCATTTCCGCTGACTTTCAAGTAATTTTACTGACAAGAAAAACTAATGTTTCTAAAATTAAAATTAAACACGATTTGAAAAAAAGTTGCAGATCATAAGTTTAGACAATTTTCAGCCGTTTGAAATGTATTGCAATTTTAACGCACTAATTATGTGGATAAGTTAAAAGCATTTCCAATGACTTTCAAGTAATTTTATTGACCAGAAAAAACTATGTTTCTAAAATCAAAATTGAGTTAGAAGGCGATTTGAAAAAATATTACAGATCATAAGTTTAGACAATTTTCAGCACTTTGAAATGTATTGCATATTTAACGAACTAATTATGTGGATAGGTTAAAAGCATTTCCACAGACATTCAAGAAATTTTACTGACAAGAAAAACAAATGTTTTTAAAATTAAAATTGAGTAGAAGGCGATTTAAAAAAAAGTTGCAGATCATAAGTTTAGACAATTTTCAGCCGTTTGAAATGTATTGCACGTTTAACGCACTAATTATGTGTATAAGATAAAAGCATTTCCACTGACTTTCAAGTAATTTTATTGACCAGAAAAAACTATGTTTCTAAAATCAAAATTAAACACGATTTGAAAAAAAGTTGCAGAACATAAGTTTAGACAATTTTCAGCACTTTGAAATGTATTGCAATTCTAACGCACTAATTATGTGTATAAGTTAAAAGCATTTCCACAGACTCTCAAGTAATTTTACTGACAAATAAAACTAATGTTTCTAAAATTAAAATTAAACACGATTTAAAAAAAAGTTGCAGATCATAAGTTTAGACAATTTTCAGCCGTTTGAAATGTATTGTAATTTTAACGCACTAATTATGTGGATAAGTTAAAAGCATTTCCACTGACTTTCAAGTAATTTTACTGACAAGGAAAACTAATGTTTCTGTAATCAAAATTGAGTAGAAGGCGATTTTACAAAAATTTGGACATCAAAGTTTAGACAATTTTCAGCCGTTTGAAATGTATTGCAATTTTAACGCACTAATTATGTGGATAAGTTAAAAGCCATTCCAACGACTTTCGAGTAATTTTATTGACCAGAAAAAACTATGTTTCTAAAATCAAAATTGAGTTAGAAGGCGATTTGAACAAATATTACAGATCATAAGCTTAGACAATTTTGAGCACTTTGAAATGTATTGCATATCTAACGCACTAATTATGTGTATAAGTTAAAAGCATTTCCACTGACTTTCAAGTAATTTTACTGACAAGAAAAACTAATGTTTCTAAAATTAAAATTAAACACGATTTGAAAAAAAGTTGCAGATCATAAGTTTAGACAATTTTCAGCCGTTTGAAATGTATTGCAATTTTAACGAACTAATTATGTGGATAAGTTAAAAGCATTTCCAGAGACTTTCAAGTAATTTTACTGACAAGAAAAACTAATGTTTCTAAAATTAAAATTAAACACGATTTGAAAAAAAGTTGAAGATCATAAGTTTAGACAATTTTCAGCCGTTTGAAATGTATTGCAATTTTAACGAACTAATTATGTGGTTAAGTTAAAAGCATTTCCGCTGACTTTCAAGTAATTTTACTGACAAGAAAAACTAATGTTTCTAAAATTAAAATTAAACACGATTTGAAAAAAAGTTGCAGATCATCAGTTTAGACAATTTTCAGCCGTTTGAAATGTATTGCAATTTTAACGCACTAATTATGTGGATAAGTTAAAAGCATTTCCAATGACTTTCAAGTAATTTTATTGACCAGAAAAAACTATGTTTCTAAAATCAAAATTAAGTTAGAAGGCGATTTGAAAAAATATTACAGATCATAAGTTTAGACAATTTTCAGCACTTTGAAATGTATTGCAATTCTAACGCACTAATTATGTGTATAAGTTAAAAGCATTTCCACAGACTTTCAAGTAATTTTACTGACAAGAAAAACTAATGTTTCTAAAATTAAAATTAAACACGATTTGAAAAAAAGTTGCAGATCATAAGTTTAGACAATTTTCAGCACTTTGAAATGTATTGCAATTCTAACGCACTAATTATGTGTATAAGTTAAAAGCATTTCCAATGACTTTCAATTAATTTTATTGACCATAAAAAACTATGTTTCTAAAATCAAAATTGAGTTAGAAGACGATTTGAAAAAATATTACAGATCATAAGTTTAGACAATTTTCAGCACTTTGAAATGTATTGCAATTCTAACGCACTAATTATGTGTATAAGTTAAAAGCATTTCCACTGACTTTCAAGTAATTTTACTGAAAAGGAAAACTAATGTTTCTGATATCAAAATTGAGTAGAAGGCGATTTTACAAAAATTTGGAGATCATAAGTTTAGACAATTTTCAGCCGTTTGAAATGTATTGCACTTTTAACGCACTAATTATGTGGATAAGTTAAAAGCATTTCCAGAGACTTTCAAGTAATTTTACTGACAAGAAAAACTAATGTTTCTAAAATTAAAATTAAACACGATTTGAAAAAAAGTTGCAGATCATAAGTTTAGACAATTTTCAGCCGTTTGAAATGTATTGCACTTTTAACGCACTAATTATGTGGATAAGTTAAAAGCATTTCCACTGACTTTCAAGTAATTTTACTGACAAGAAAAACTAATGTTTCTAAAATTAAAATTAAACACGATTTGAAAAAAAGTTGAAGATCATAAGTTTAGACAATTTTCAGCCGTTTGAAATGTATTGCAATTTTAACGAACTAATTATGTGGTTAAGTTAAAAGCATTTCCGCTGACTTTCAAGTAATTTTACTGACAAGAAAAACTAATGTTTCTAAAATTAAAATTAAACACGATTTGAAAAAAAGTTGCATATCATAAGTTTAGACAATTTTCAGCCGTTTGAAATGTATTGCAATTTTAACGCACTAATTATGTGGATAAGTTAAAAGCATTTCCAATGACTTTCAAGTAATTTTATTGACCAGAAAAAACTATGTTTCTAAAATCAAAATTGAGTTAGAAGGCGATTTGAAAAAATATTACAGATCATAAGTTTAGACAATTTTCAGCACTTTGAAATGTATTGCATATTTAACGAACTAATTATGTGGATAGGTTAAAAGCATTTCCACAGACATTCAAGAAATTTTACTGACAAGAAAAACAAATGTTTTTAAAATTAAAATTGAGTAGAAGGCGATTTAAAAAAAAGTTGCAGATCATAAGTTTAGACAATTTTCAGCCGTTTGAAATGTATTGCAATTTTAACGCACTAATTATGTGTATAAGATAAAAGCATTTCCACTGACTTTCAAGTAATTTTATTGACCAGAAAAAACTATGTTTCTAAAATCAAAATTAAACACGATTTGAAAAAAAGTTGCAGAACATAAGTTTAGACAATTTTCAGCACTTTGAAATGTATTGCAATTCTAACGCACTAATTATGTGTATAAGTTAAAAGCATTTCCACAGACTCTCAAGTAATTTTACTGACAAATAAAACTAATGTTTCTAAAATTAAAATTAAACACGATTTTAAAAAAAGTTGCAGATCATAAGTTTAGACAATTTTCAGCCGTTTGAAATGTATTGTAATTTTAACGCACTAATTATGTGGATAAGTTAAAAGCATTTCCACTGACTTTCAAGTAATTTTACTGACAAGGAAAACTAATGTTTCTGTAATCAAAATTGAGTAGAAGGCGATTTTACAAAAATTTGGACATCAAAGTTTAGACAATTTTCAGCCGTTTGAAATGTATTGCAATTTTAACGCACTAATTATGTGGATAAGTTAAAAGCCATTCCAACGACTTTCGAGTAATTTTATTGACCAGAAAAAACTATGTTTCTAAAATCAAAATTGAGTTAGAAGGCGATTTGAACAAATATTACAGATCATAAGCTTAGACAATTTTGAGCACTTTGAAATGTATTGCATATCTAACGCACTAATTATGTGTATAAGTTAAAAGCATTTCCACTGACTTTCAAGTAATTTTACTGACAAGAAAAACTAATGTTTCTAAAATTAAAATTAAACACGATTTGAAAAAAAGTTGCAGATCATAAGTTTAGACAATTTTCAGCCGTTTGAAATGTATTGCAATTTTAACGAACTAATTATGTGGATAAGTTAAAAGCATTTCCAGAGACTTTCAAGTAATTTTACTGACAAGAAAAACTAATGTTTCTAAAATTAAAATTAAACACGATTTGAAAAAAAGTTGAAGATCATAAGTTTAGACAATTTTCAGCCGTTTGAAATGTATTGCAATTTTAACGAACTAATTATGTGGTTAAGTTAAAAGCATTTCCGCTGACTTTCAAGTAATTTTACTGACAAGAAAAACTAATGTTTCTAAAATTAAAATTAAACACGATTTGAAAAAAAGTTGCAGATCATAAGTTTAGACAATTTTCAGCCGTTTGAAATGTATTGCAATTTTAACGCACTAATTATGTGGATAAGTTAAAAGCATTTCCAATGACTTTCAAGTAATTTTATTGACCAGAAAAAACTATGTTTCTAAAATCAAAATTAAGTTAGAAGGCGATTTGAAAAAATATTACAGATCATAAGTTTAGACAATTTTCAGCACTTTGAAATGTATTGCATATTTAACGAAGTAATTATGTGGATAAGTTAAAAGCATTTCCACAGACATTCAAGAAATTTTACTGACAAGAAAAACAAATGTTTTTAAAATTAAAATTGAGTAGAAGGCGATTTTAAAAAAAGTTGCAGATCATAAGTTTAGACAATTTTCAGCCGTTTGAAATGTATTGCAATTTTAACGCACTAATTATGTGTATAAGATAAAAGCATTTCCACTGACTTTCAAGTAATTTTATTGACCAGAAAAAACTATGTTTCTAAAATCAAAATTAAACACGATTTGAAAAAAAGTTGCAGAACATAAGTTTAGACAATTTTCAGCACTTTGAAATGTATTGCAATTCTAACGCACTAATTATGTGTATAAGTTAAAAGCATTTCCACAGACTTTCAAGTAATTTTACTGACAAGAAAAACTAATGTTTCTAAAATTAAAATTAAACACGATTTGAAAAAAAGTTGCAGATCATAAGTTTAGACAATTTTCAGCACTTTGAAATGTATTGCAATTCTAACGCACTAATTATGTGTATAAGTTAAAAGCATTTCCAATGACTTTCAATTAATTTTATTGACCATAAAAAACTATGTTTCTAAAATCAAAATTGAGTTAGAAGACGATTTGAAAAAATATTACAGATCATAAGTTTAGACAATTTTCAGCACTTTGAAATGTATTGCAATTCTAACGCACTAATTATGTGTATAAGTTAAAAGCATTTCCACTGACTTTCAAGTAATTTTACTGAAAAGGAAAACTAATGTTTCTGATATCAAAATTGAGTAGAAGGCGATTTTACAAAAATTTGGAGATCATAAGTTTAGACAATTTTCAGCCGTTTGAAATGTATTGCACTTTTAACGCACTAATTATGTGGATAAGTTAAAAGCATTTCCAGAGACTTTCAAGTAATTTTACTGACAAGAAAAACTAATGTTTCTAAAATTAAAATTAAACACGATTTGAAAAAAAGTTGCAGATCATAAGTTTAGACAATTTTCAGCCGTTTGAAATGTATTGCACTTTTAACGCACTAATTATGTGGATAAGTTAAAAGCATTTCCACTGACTTTCAAGTAATTTTACTGACAAGAAAAACTAATGTTTCTAAAATTAAAATTAAACACGATTTGAAAAAAAGTTGAAGATCATAAGTTTAGACAATTTTCAGCCGTTTGAAATGTATTGCAATTTTAACGAACTAATTATGTGGTTAAGTTAAAAGCATTTCCGCTGACTTTCAAGTAATTTTACTGACAAGAAAAACTAATGTTTCTAAAATTAAAATTAAACACGATTTGAAAAAAAGTTGCAGATCATAAGTTTAGACAATTTTCAGCCGTTTGAAATGTATTGCAATTTTAACGCACTATTTATGTGGATAAGTTAAAAGCATTTCCAATGACTTTCAAGTAATTTTATTGACCAGAAAAAACTATGTTTCTAAAATCAA
Source organism: Ariolimax columbianus (assembly GCA_036924085.1). Lineage (NCBI taxonomy): Eukaryota > Metazoa > Mollusca > Gastropoda > Stylommatophora > Arionidae > Ariolimax > Ariolimax columbianus. The sequence goes on from JAVGWX010000030.1 coordinate 544,850, forward strand.
AATTAAGTTAGAAGGCGATTTGAAAAAATATTACAGATCATAAGTTTAGACAATTTTCAGCACTTTGAAATGTATTGCATATTTAACGAAGTAATTATGTGGATAAGTTAAAAGCATTTCCACAGACATTCAAGAAATTTTACTGACAAGAAAAACAAATGTTTTTAAAATTAAAATTGAGTAGAAGGCGATTTTAAAAAAAGTTGCAGATCATAAGTTTAGACAATTTTCAGCCGTTTGAAATGTATTGCAATTTTAACGCACTAATTATGTGGATAAGTTAAAAGCCATTCCAACGACTTTCGAGTAATTTTATTGACCAGAAAAAACTATGTTTCTAAAATCAAAATTGAGTTAGAAGGCGATTTGAACAAATATTACAGATCATAAGCTTAGACAATTTTGAGCACTTTGAAATGTATTGCATATCTAACGCACTAATTATGTGTATAAGTTAAAAGCATTTCCACTGACTTTCAAGTAATTTTACTGACAAGAAAAACTAATGTTTCTAAAATCAAAATTAAACACTTGAAAAAAAGTTGCAGATCATAAGTTTAGACAATTTTCAGCACTTTGAAATGTATTGCAATTCTAACGCACTAATTATGTGTATAAGTTAAAAGCATTTCCACAGACTTCCAAGTAATTTTACTGACAAGAAAAACTAATGTTTCTAAAATTAAATTAAACACGATTTGAAAAAAAGTTGCAGATCATAAGTTTAGACAATTTTCAGCACTTTGAAATGTATTGCAATTCTAACGCACTAATTATGTGTATAAGTTAAAAGCATTTCCAATGACTTTCAAGTAATTTTATTGACCATAAAAAACTATGTTTCTGAAATCAATATTAAGTAGAAGGCGATTTGAAAAAATATTACAGATCATAAGTTTAGAAAATTTTCAGCACTTTGAAATGTATTGCAATTTTAACGCACTAATTATGTGTATAAGTTAAAAGCATTTCCAGAGACTTTCAAGTAATTTTACTGACAAATAAAACTAATGTTTCTAAAATTAAAATTAAACACGATTTTAAAAAAAGTTGCAGATCATAAGTTTAGACAATTTTCAGCCGTTTGAAATGTATTGTAATTTTAACGCACTAATTATGTGGATAAGTTAAAAGCATTTCCAATGACTTTCAAGTAATTTTATTGACCATAAAAAACTATGTTTCTGAAATCAAAATTGAGTTAGAAGGCGATTTGAAAAAATATTACAGATCATAAGTTTAGACAATTTTCAGCACTTTGAAATGTATTGCAATTCTAACGCACTAATTATGTGTATAAGTTAAAAGCATTTCCACAGACTTTCAAGTAATTTTACTGACAAGAAAATCTAATGTTTCTAAAATTAAAATTAAACACGATTTGAAAAAAAGTTACAGATCATAAGTTTAGACAATTTTCAGCACTTTGAAATGTATTGCAATTCTAACGCACTAATTATGTGTATAAGTTAAAAGCATTTCCACTGACTTTCAAGTAATTTTACTGACAAGGAAAACTAATGTTTCTGAAATCAAAATTAAGTAGAAGGCGATTTTACAAAAATTCTGAGATCATAAGTTTAGATAATTTTCAGCCGTTTGAAATGTATTGCACTTTTAACGCACTAATTATGTGGATAAGTTAAAAGCATTTCCAGAGACTTTCAAGTACTTTTACTGACAAGAAAAACTAATGTTTCTTAAATTAAAATTAAACACGATTTGAAAAAAAGTTTCAGATCATAAGTTTAGACAATTTTCAGCCGTTTGAAATGTATTGCAATTTTAACGCACTAATTATGTGGATAAGTTAAAAGCATTTCCACTGACTTTCAAGTAATTTTATTGACCATAAAAAACTACGTTTCTAAAATCAAAATTAAGTTAGAAGGCGATTTGAAAAAATATTACAGATCATAAGTTTAGACAATTATCAGCACTTTGAAATGTATTGCAATTTTAACGCACTAATTATGTGTATAAGTTAAAAGCATTTCCAGAGACTTTCAAGTAATTTTACTGACAAGAAAAACTAATGTTTCTAAAATTAAAATTAAACACGATTTTAAAAAAAGTTGCAGATCATAAGTTTAGACAATTTTCAGCCGTTTGAAATGTATTGCAATTTTAACGCACTAATTATGTGGATAAGTTAAAAGCATTTCCAATGACTTTCAATTAATTTTATTGACCATAAAAAACTATGTTTCTAAAATCAAAATTGAGTTAGAAGACGATTTGAAAAAATATTACAGATCATAAGTTTAGACAATTTTCAGCACTTTGAAATGTATTGCAATTCTAACGCACTAATTATGTGTATAAGTTAAAAGCATTTCCAGAGACTTTCAAGTAATTTTACTGAAAAGGAAAACTAATGTTTCTGATATCAAAATTGAGTAGAAGGCGATTTTACAAAAATTTGGAGATCATAAGTTTAGACAATTTTCAGCCGTTTGAAATGTATTGCACTTCTAACGCACTAATTATGTGTATAAGTTAAAAGCATTTCCAGAGACTTTCAAGTAATTTTACTGACAAGAAAAACTAATTTTTCTGATATCAAAATTGAGTAGAAGGCGATTTGAAAAAAAATTGCAGATCATAAGTTTAGACAATTTTCAGCCGTTTGAAATGTATTGCAATTTTAATGCACGAATTATGTGGATAAGTTAAAAGCATTTCCAGAGACTTTCAAGTAATTTTACTGACAAGAAAAACTAATGTTTCTAAAATTAAAATTAAACACGATTTGAAAAAAAGTTACAGATCATAAGTTTAGACAACTTTCAGCACTTTGAAATGTATTGCAATTCTAACGCACTAATTATGTGTATAAGTTAAAAGCATTTCCACTGACTTTCAAGTAATTTTACTGACAAGGAAAACTAATGTTTCTGAAATCAAAATTAAGTAGAAGGCGATTTTACAAAAATTCTGAGATCATAAGTTTAGATAATTTTCAGCCGTTTGAAATGTATTGCACTTTTAACGCACTAATTATGTGGATAAGTTAAAAGCATTTCCAGAGACTTTCAAGTACTTTTACTGACAAGAAAAACGAATGTTTCTTAAATTAAAATTAAACACGATTTGAAAAAAAGTTTCAGATCATAAGTTTAGACAATTTTCAGCACTTTGAAATGTATTGCAATTCTAACGCACTAATTATGTGTATAAGTTAAAAGCATTTCCAATGACTTTCAAGTAATTTTATTGACCATAAAAAACTATGTTTCTGAAATCAATATTAAGTAGAAGGCGATTTGAAAAAATATTACAGATCATAAGTTTAGAAAATTTTCAGCACTTTGAAATGTATTGCAATTTTAACGCACTAATTATGTGTATAAGTTAAAAGCATTTCCAGAGACTTTCAAGTAATTTTACTGACAAATAAAACTAATGTTTCTAAAATTAAAATTAAACACGATTTTAAAAAAAGTTGCAGATCATAAGTTTAGACAATTTTCAGCCGTTTGAAATGTATTGCAATTTTAACGCACTAATTATGTGGATAAGTTAAAAGCATTTCCACTGACTTTCAAGTAATTTTATTGACCATAAAAAACTACGTTTCTAAAATCAAAATTAAGTTAGAAGGCGATTTGAAAAAATATTACAGATCATAAGTTTAGACAATTATCAGCACTTTGAAATGTATTGCAATTCTAACGCACTAATTATGTGTATAAGTTAAAAGCATTTCCACTGACTTTCAAGTAATTTTACTGAAAAGGAAAACTAATGTTTCTGATATCAAAATTGAGTAGAAGGCGATTTTACAAAAATTTGGAGATCATAAGTTTAGACAATTTTCAGCCGTTTGAAATGTATTGCACTTCTAACGCACTAATTATGTGTATAAGTTAAAAGCATTTCCAGAGACTTTCAAGTAATTTTACTGACAAGAAAAACTAATTTTTCTGAAATCAGAATTGAGTAGAAGGCGATTTGAAAAAAAATTGCAGATCATAAGTTTAGACTATTTTCAGCCGTTTGAAATGTATTGCAATTTTAATGCACGAATTATGTGGATAAGTTAAAAGCATTTCCAGAGACTTTCAAGTAATTTTACTGACAAGAAAAACTAATGTTTCTAAAATTAAAATTAAACACGATTTGAAAAAAAGTTGCAGATTATAAGTTTAGACAATTTTCAGCCGTTTGAAATGTATTGCAATTTTAACGCACTAATTATGTGGATAAGTTAAAAGCATTTCCACTGACTTTCAAGTAATTTTATTGACCATAAAAAACTATGTTTCTAAAATCAAAATTGAGTTAGAAGGCAATTTGAAAAAATATTACAGATCATAAGTTTAGACAATTTTCAGCACTTTGAAATGTATTGCAATTCTAACGCACTAATTATGTGTATAAGTTAAAAGCATTTCCAATGACTTTCAAGTAATTTTATTGACCATAAAAAACTATGTTTCTGAAATCAATATTAAGTAGAAGGCGATTTGAAAAAATATTACAGATCATAAGTTTAGAAAATTTTCAGCACTTTGAAATGTATTGCAATTTTAACGCACTAATTATGTGTATAAGTTAAAAGCATTTCCAGAGACTTTCAAGTAATTTTACTGACAAATAAAACTAATGTTTCTAAAATTAAAATTAAACACGATTTAAAAAAAAGTTGCAGATCATAAGTTTAGACAATTTTCAGCCGTTTGAAATGTATTGTAATTTTAACGCACTAATTATGTGGATAAGTTAAAAGCATTTCCAATGACTTTCAAGTAATTTTATTGACCATAAAAAACTATGTTTCTAAAATCAAAATTGAGTTAGAAGGCGATTTGAAAAAATATTACAGATCATAAGTTTAGACAATTTTCAGCACTTTGAAATGTATTGCAATTCTAACGCACTAATTATGTGTATAAGTTAAATGCATTTCCACAGACTTTCAAGTAATTTTACTGACAAGAAAAACTAATGTTTCTAAAATTAAAATTAAACACGATTTGAAAAAAAGTTGCAGATCATAAGTTTAGACAATTTTCAGCACTTTGAAATGTATTGCAATTCTAACGCACTAATTATGTGTATAAGTTAAAAGCATTTCCACTGACTTTCAAGTAATTTTACTGACAAGGAAAACTAATGTTTCTGAAATCAAAAGTAGAAGGCGATTTTACAAAAATTCTGAGATCATAAGTTTAGATAATTTTCAGCCGTTTGAAATGTATTGCACTTTTAACGCACTAATTATGTGGATAAGTTAAAAGCATTTCCAGAGACTTTCAAGTACTTTTACTGACAAGAAAAACTAATGTTTCTTAAATTAAAATTAAACACGATTTGAAAAAAAGTTTCAGATCATAAGTTTAGACAATTTTCAGCCGTTTGAAATGTATTGCAATTTTAACGCACTAATTATGTGGATAAGTTAAAAGCATTTCCACTGACTTTCAAGTAATTTTATTGACCATAAAAAACTACGTTTCTAAAATCAAAATTAAGTTAGAAGGCGATTTGAAAAAATATTACAGATCATAAGTTTAGACAATTATCAGCACTTTGAAATGTATTGCAATTTTAACGCACTAATTATGTGTATAAGTTAAAAGCATTTCCAGAGACTTTCAAGTAATTTTACTGACAAGAAAAACTAATGTTTCTAAAATTAAAATTAAACACGATTTTAAAAAAAGTTGCAGATCATAAGTTTAGACAATTTTCAGCCGTTTGAAATGTATTGCAATTTTAACGCACTAATTATGTGGATAAGTTAAAAGCATTTCCAATGACTTTCAATTAATTTTATTGACCATAAAAAACTATGTTTCTAAAATCAAAATTGAGTTAGAAGACGATTTGAAAAAATATTACAGATCATAAGTTTAGACAATTTTCAGCACTTTGAAATGTATTGCAATTCTAACGCACTAATTATGTGTATAAGTTAAAAGCATTTCCACTGACTTTCAAGTAATTTTACTGAAAAGGAAAACTAATGTTTCTGATATAAAAATTAAGTAGAAGGCGATTTTACAAAAATTTGGAGATCATAAGTTTAGACAATTTTCAGCCGTTTGAAATGTATTGCACTTCTAACGCACTAATTATGTGTATAAGTTAAAAGCATTTCCAGAGACTTTCAAGTAATTTTACTGACAAGAAAAACTAATTTTTCTGAAATCAGAATTGAGTAGAAGGCGATTTGAAAAAAAATTGCAGATCATAAGTTTAGACTATTTTCAGCCGTTTGAAATGTATTGCAATTTTAATGCACTAATTATGTGGATAAGTTAAAAGCATTTCCAGAGACTTTCAAGTAATTTTACTGACAAGAAAAACTAATGTTTCTAAAATTAAAATTAAACACGATTTGAAAAAAAGTTGCAGATTATAAGTTTAGACAATTTTCAGCCGTTTGAAATGTATTGCAATTTTAACGCACTAATTATGTGGATAAGTTAAAAGCATTTCCACTGACTTTCAAGTAATTTTATTGACCATAAAAAACTATGTTTCTAAAATCAAAATTGAGTTAGAAGGCAATTTGAAAAAATATTACAGATCATAAGTTTAGACAATTTTCAGCACTTTGAAATGTATTGCAATTCTAACGCACTAATTATGTGTATAAGTTAAAAGCATTTCCAATGACTTTCAAGTAATTTTATTGACCATAAAAAACTATGTTTCTGAAATCAATATTAAGTAGAAGGCGATTTGAAAAAATATTACAGATCATAAGTTAAGAAAATTTTCAGCACTTTGAAATGTATTGCAATTTTAACGCACTAATTATGTGTATAAGTTAAAAGCATTTCCAGAGACTTTCAAGTAATTTTACTGACAAATAAAACTAATGTTTCTAAAATTAAAATTAAACACGATTTAAAAAAAAGTTGCAGATCATAAGTTTAGACAATTTTCAGCCGTTTGAAATGTATTGTAATTTTAACGCACTAATTATGTGGATAAGTTAAATCATTTCCAATGACTTTCAAGTAATTTTATTGACCATAAAAAACTATGTTTCTAAAATCAAAATTGAGTTAGAAGGCGATTTGAAAAAATATTACAGATCATAAGTTTAGACAATTTTCAGCACTTTGAAATGTATTGCAATTCTAACGCACTAATTATGTGTATAAGTTAAATGCATTTCCACAGACTTTCAAGTAATTTTACTGACAAGAAAAACTAATGTTTCTAAAATTAAAATTAAACACGATTTGAAAAAAAGTTGAAGATCATAAGTTTAGACAATTTTCAGCACTTTGAAATGTATTGCAATTCTAACGCACTAATTATGTGTATAAGTTAAAAGCATTTCCACTGACTTTCAAGTAATTTTACTGACAAGGAAAACTAATGTTTCTGAAATCAAAATTAAGTAGAAGGCGATTTTACAAAAATTCTGAGATCATAAGTTTAGATAATTTTCAGCCGTTTGAAATGTATTGCACTTTTAACGCACTAATTATGTGGATAAGTTAAAAGCATTTCCAGAGACTTTCAAGTACTTTTACTGACAAGAAAAACTAATGTTTCTTAAATTAAAATTAAACACGATTTGAAAAAAAGTTTCAGATCATAAGTTTAGACAATTTTCAGCCGTTTGAAATGTATTGCAATTTTAACGCACTAATTATGTGGATAAGTTAAAAGCATTTCCACTGACTTTCAAGTAATTTTATTGACCATAAAAAACTACGTTTCTAAAATCAAAATTAAGTTAGAAGGCGATTTGAAAAAATATTACAGATCATAAGTTTAGACAATTATCAGCACTTTGAAATGTATTGCAATTTTAACGCACTAATTATGTGTATAAGTTAAAAGCATTTCCAGAGACTTTCAAGTAATTTTACTGACAAGAAAAACTAATGTTTCTAAAATTAAAATTAAACACGATTTTAAAAAAAGTTGCAGATCATAAGTTTAGACAATTTTCAGCCGTTTGAAATGTATTGCAATTTTAACGCACTAATTATGTGGATAAGTTAAAAGCATTTCCAATGACTTTCAATTAATTTTATTGACCATAAAAAACTATGTTTCTAAAATCAAAATTGAGTTAGAAGGCAATTTGAAAAAATATTACAGATCATAAGTTTAGACAATTTTCAGCACTTTGAAATGTATTGCAATTCTAACGCACTAATTATGTGTATAAGTTAAAAGCATTTCCAATGACTTTCAAGTAATTTTATTGACCATAAAAAACTATGTTTCTGAAATCAATATTAAGTAGAAGGCGATTTGAAAAAATATTACAGATCATAAGTTTAGAAAATTTTCAGCACTTTGAAATGTATTGCAATTTTAACGCACTAATTATGTGTATAAGTTAAAAGCATTTCCAGAGACTTTCAAGTAATTTTACTGACAAATAAAACTAATGTTTCTAAAATTAAAATTAAACACGATTTAAAAAAAAGTTGCAGATCATAAGTTTAGACAATTTTCAGCCGTTTGAAATGTATTGTAATTTTAACGCACTAATTATGTGGATAAGTTAAAAGCATTTCCACTGACTTTCAAGTAATTTTACTGACAAGAAAAACTAATGTTTCTAAAATTAAAATTAAACACGATTTGAAAAAAAGTTGAAGATCATAAGTTTAGACAATTTTCAGCCGTTTGAAATGTATTGCAATTTTAACGAACTAATTATGTGGTTAAGTTAAAAGCATTTCCGCTGACTTTCAAGTAATTTTACTGACAAGAAAAACTAATGTTTCTAAAATTAAAATTAAACACGATTTGAAAAAAAGTTGCAGATCATAAGTTTAGACAATTTTCAGCCGTTTGAAATGTATTGCAATTTTAACGCACTAATTATGTGGATAAGTTAAAAGCATTTCCAATGACTTTCAAGTAATTTTATTGACCAGAAAAAACTATGTTTCTAAAATCAAAATTAAGTTAGAAGGCGATTTGAAAAAATATTACAGATCATAAGTTTAGACAATTTTCAGCACTTTGAAATGTATTGCATATTTAACGAAGTAATTATGTGGATAAGTTAAAAGCATTTCCACAGACATTCAAGAAATTTTACTGACAAGAAAAACAAATGTTTTTAAAATTAAAATTGAGTAGAAGGCGATTTTAAAAAAAGTTGCAGATCATAAGTTTAGACAATTTTCAGCCGTTTGAAATGTATTGCAATTTTAACGCACTAATTATGTGTATAAGATAAAAGCATTTCCACTGACTTTCAAGTAATTTTATTGACCAGAAAAAACTATGTTTCTAAAATCAAAATTAAACACGATTTGAAAAAAAGTTGCAGAACATAAGTTTAGACAATTTTCAGCACTTTGAAATGTATTGCAATTCTAACGCACTAATTATGTGTATAAGTTAAAAGCATTTCCACAGACTTTCAAGTAATTTTACTGACAAGAAAAACTAATGTTTCTAAAATTAAAATTAAACACGATTTGAAAAAAAGTTGCAGATCATAAGTTTAGACAATTTTCAGCACTTTGAAATGTATTGCAATTCTAACGCACTAATTATGTGTATAAGTTAAAAGCATTTCCAATGACTTTCAATTAATTTTATTGACCATAAAAAACTATGTTTCTAAAATCAAAATTGAGTTAGAAGACGATTTGAAAAAATATTACAGATCATAAGTTTAGACAATTTTCAGCACTTTGAAATGTATTGCAATTCTAACGCACTAATTATGTGTATAAGTTAAAAGCATTTCCACTGACTTTCAAGTAATTTTACTGAAAAGGAAAACTAATGTTTCTGATATCAAAATTGAGTAGAAGGCAATTTTACAAAAATTTGGAGATCATAAGTTTAGACAATTTTCAGCCGTTTGAAATGTATTGCACTTTTAACGCACTAATTATGTGGATAAGTTAAAAGCATTTCCAGAGACTTTCAAGTAATTTTACTGACAAGAAAAACTAATGTTTCTAAAATTAAAATTAAACACGATTTGAAAAAAAGTTGCAGATCATAAGTTTAGACAATTTTCAGCCGTTTGAAATGTATTGCAATTTTAACGAACTAATTATGTGGATAAGTTAAAAGCATTTCCAGAGACTTTCAAGTAATTTTACTGACAAGAAAAACTAATGTTTCTAAAATTAAAATTAAACACGATTTGAAAAAAAGTTGAAGATCATAAGTTTAGACAATTTTCAGCCGTTTGAAATGTATTGCAATTTTAACGAACTAATTATGTGGTTAAGTTAAAAGCATTTCCGCTGACTTTCAAGTAATTTTACTGACAAGAAAAACTAATGTTTCTAAAATTAAAATTAAACACGATTTGAAAAAAAGTTGCAGATCATAAGTTTAGACAATTTTCAGCCGTTTGAAATGTATTGCAATTTTAACGCACTAATTATGTGGATAAGTTAAAAGCATTTCCAATGACTTTCAAGTAATTTTATTGACCAGAAAAAACTATGTTTCTAAAATCAAAATTGAGTTAGAAGGCAATTTGAAAAAATATTACAGATCATAAGTTTAGACAATTTTCAGCACTTTGAAATGTATTGCAATTCTAACGCACTAATTATGTGTATAAGTTAAAAGCATTTCCAATGACTTTCAAGTAATTTTATTGACCATAAAAAACTATGTTTCTGAAATCAATATTAAGTAGAAGGCGATTTGAAAAAATATTACAGATCATAAGTTTAGAAAATTTTCAGCACTTTGAAATGTATTGCAATTTTAACGCACTAATTATGTGTATAAGTTAAAAGCATTTCCAGAGACTTTCAAGTAATTTTACTGACAAATAAAACTAATGTTTCTAAAATTAAAATTAAACACGATTTAAAAAAAAGTTGCAGATCATAAGTTTAGACAATTTTCAGCCGTTTGAAATGTATTGTAATTTTAACGCACTAATTATGTGGATAAGTTAAAAGCATTTCCACTGACTTTCAAGTAATTTTACTGACAAGAAAAACTAATGTTTCTAAAATTAAAATTAAACACGATTTGAAAAAAAGTTGAAGATCATAAGTTTAGACAATTTTCAGCCGTTTGAAATGTATTGCAATTTTAACGAACTAATTATGTGGTTAAGTTAAAAGCATTTCCGCTGACTTTCAAGTAATTTTACTGACAAGAAAAACTAATGTTTCTAAAATTAAAATTAAACACGATTTGAAAAAAAGTTGCAGATCATAAGTTTAGACAATTTTCAGCCGTTTGAAATGTATTGCAATTTTAACGCACTAATTATGTGGATAAGTTAAAAGCATTTCCAATGACTTTCAAGTAATTTTATTGACCAGAAAAAACTATGTTTCTAAAATCAAAATTAAGTTAGAAGGCGATTTGAAAAAATATTACAGATCATAAGTTTAGACAATTTTCAGCACTTTGAAATGTATTGCATATTTAACGAAGTAATTATGTGGATAAGTTAAAAGCATTTCCACAGACATTCAAGAAATTTTACTGACAAGAAAAACAAATGTTTTTAAAATTAAAATTGAGTAGAAGGCGATTTTAAAAAAAGTTGCAGATCATAAGTTTAGACAATTTTCAGCCGTTTGAAATGTATTGCAATTTTAACGCACTAATTATGTGTATAAGATAAAAGCATTTCCACTGACTTTCAAGTAATTTTATTGACCAGAAAAAACTATGTTTCTAAAATCAAAATTAAACACGATTTGAAAAAAAGTTGCAGAACATAAGTTTAGACAATTTTCAGCACTTTGAAATGTATTGCAATTCTAACGCACTAATTATGTGTATAAGTTAAAAGCATTTCCACAGACTTTCAAGTAATTTTACTGACAAGAAAAACTAATGTTTCTAAAATTAAAATTAAACACGATTTGAAAAAAAGTTGCAGATCATAAGTTTAGACAATTTTCAGCACTTTGAAATGTATTGCAATTCTAACGCACTAATTATGTGTATAAGTTAAAAGCATTTCCAATGACTTTCAATTAATTTTATTGACCATAAAAAACTATGTTTCTAAAATCAAAATTGAGTTAGAAGACGATTTGAAAAAATATTACAGATCATAAGTTTAGACAATTTTCAGCACTTTGAAATGTATTGCAATTCTAACGCACTAATTATGTGTATAAGTTAAAAGCATTTCCACTGACTTTCAAGTAATTTTACTGAAAAGGAAAACTAATGTTTCTGATATCAAAATTGAGTAGAAGGCGATTTTACAAAAATTTGGAGATCATAAGTTTAGACAATTTTCAGCCGTTTGAAATGTATTGCACTTTTAACGCACTAATTATGTGGATAAGTTAAAAGCATTTCCAGAGACTTTCAAGTAATTTTACTGACAAGAAAAACTAATGTTTCTAAAATTAAAATTAAACACGATTTGAAAAAAAGTTGCAGATCATAAGTTTAGACAATTTTCAGCCGTTTGAAATGTATTGCAATTTTAACGAACTAATTATGTGGATAAGTTAAAAGCATTTCCAGAGACTTTCAAGTAATTTTACTGACAAGAAAAACTAATGTTTCTAAAATTAAAATTAAACACGATTTGAAAAAAAGTTGAAGATCATAAGTTTAGACAATTTTCAGCCGTTTGAAATGTATTGCAATTTTAACGAACTAATTATGTGGTTAAGTTAAAAGCATTTCCGCTGACTTTCAAGTAATTTTACTGACAAGAAAAACTAATGTTTCTAAAATTAAAATTAAACACGATTTGAAAAAAAGTTGCAGATCATAAGTTTAGACAATTTTCAGCCGTTTGAAATGTATTGCAATTTTAACGCACTAATTATGTGGATAAGTTAAAAGCATTTCCAATGACTTTCAAGTAATTTTATTGACCAGAAAAAACTATGTTTCTAAAATCTAAATTGAGTTAGAAGGCGATTTGAAAAAATATTACAGATCATAAGTTTAGACAATTTTCAGCACTTTGAAATGTATTGCATATTTAACGAACTAATTATGTAGATAGGTTAAAAGCATTTCCACAGACATTCAAGAAATTTTACTGACAAGAAAAACAAATGTTTTTAAAATTAAAATTGAGTAGAAGGCGATTTTAAAAAAAGTTGCAGATCATAAGTTTAGACAATTTTCAGCCGTTTGAAATGTATTGCAATTTTAACGCACTAATTATGTGTATAAGATAAAAGCATTTCCACTGACTTTCAAGTAATTTTATTGACCAGAAAAAACTATGTTTCTAAAATCAAAATTAAACACGATTTGAAAAAAAGTTGCAGAACATAAGTTTAGACAATTTTCAGCACTTTGAAATGTATTGCAATTCTAACGCACTAATTATGTGTATAAGTTAAAAGCATTTCCACAGACTCTCAAGTAATTTTACTGACAAATAAAACTAATGTTTCTAAAATTAAAATTAAACACGATTTTAAAAAAAGTTGCAGATCATAAGTTTAGACAATTTTCAGCCGTTTGAAATGTATTGTAATTTTAACGCACTAATTATGTGGATAAGTTAAAAGCATTTCCACTGACTTTCAAGTAATTTTACTGACAAGGAAAACTAATGTTTCTGTAATCAAAATTGAGTAGAAGGCGATTTTACAAAAATTTGGACATCAAAGTTTAGACAATTTTCAGCCGTTTGAAATGTATTGCAATTTTAACGCACTAATTATGTGGATAAGTTAAAAGCCATTCCAACGACTTTCGAGTAATTTTATTGACCAGAAAAAACTATGTTTCTAAAATCAAAATTGAGTTAGAAGGCGATTTGAACAAATATTACAGATCATAAGCTTAGACAATTTTGAGCACTTTGAAATGTATTGCATATCTAACGCACTAATTATGTGTATAAGTTAAAAGCATTTCCACAGACTTTCAAGTAATTTTACTGACAAGAAAAACTAATGTTTCTAAAATTAAAATTAAACACGATTTGAAAAAAAGTTGCAGATCATAAGTTTAGACAATTTTCAGCACTTTGAAATGTATTGCAATTCTAACGCACTAATTATGTGTATAAGTTAAAAGCATTTCCAATGACTTTCAATTAATTTTATTGACCATAAAAAACTATGTTTCTAAAATCAAAATTGAGTTAGAAGACGATTTGAAAAAATATTACAGATCATAAGTTTAGACAATTTTCAGCACTTTGAAATGTATTGCAATTCTAACGCACTAATTATGTGTATAAGTTAAAAGCATTTCCACTGACTTTCAAGTAATTTTACTGAAAAGGAAAACTAATGTTTCTGATATCAAAATTGAGTAGAAGGCGATTTTACAAAAATTTGGAGATCATAAGTTTAGACAATTTTCAGCCGTTTGAAATGTATTGCACTTTTAACGCACTAATTATGTGGATAAGTTAAAAGCATTTCCAGAGACTTTCAAGTAATTTTACTGACAAGAAAAACTAATGTTTCTAAAATTAAAATTAAACACGATTTGAAAAAAAGTTGCAGATCATAAGTTTAGACAATTTTCAGCCGTTTGAAATGTATTGCAATTTTAACGAACTAATTATGTGGATAAGTTAAAAGCATTTCCAGAGACTTTCAAGTAATTTTACTGACAAGAAAAACTAATGTTTCTAAAATTAAAATTAAACACGATTTGAAAAAAAGTTGAAGATCATAAGTTTAGACAATTTTCAGCCGTTTGAAATGTATTGCAATTTTAACGAACTAATTATGTGGTTAAGTTAAAAGCATTTCCGCTGACTTTCAAGTAATTTTACTGACAAGAAAAACTAATGTTTCTAAAATTAAAATTAAACACGATTTGAAAAAAAGTTGCAGATCATAAGTTTAGACAATTTTCAGCCGTTTGAAATGTATTGCAATTTTAACGCACTAATTATGTGGATAAGTTAAAAGCATTTCCAATGACTTTCAAGTAATTTTATTGACCAGAAAAAACTATGTTTCTAAAATCTAAATTGAGTTAGAAGGCGATTTGAAAAAATATTACAGATCATAAGTTTAGACAATTTTCAGCACTTTGAAATGTATTGCATATTTAACGAACTAATTATGTAGATAGGTTAAAAGCATTTCCACAGACATTCAAGAAATTTTACTGACAAGAAAAACAAATGTTTTTAAAATTAAAATTGAGTAGAAGGCGATTTTAAAAAAAGTTGCAGATCATAAGTTTAGACAATTTTCAGCCGTTTGAAATGTATTGCAATTTTAACGCACTAATTATGTGTATAAGATAAAAGCATTTCCACTGACTTTCAAGTAATTTTATTGACCAGAAAAAACTATGTTTCTAAAATCAAAATTAAACACGATTTGAAAAAAAGTTGCAGAACATAAGTTTAGACAATTTTCAGCACTTTGAAATGTATTGCAATTCTAACGCACTAATTATGTGTATAAGTTAAAAGCATTTCCACAGACTCTCAAGTAATTTTACTGACAAATAAAACTAATGTTTCTAAAATTAAAATTAAACACGATTTAAAAAAAAGTTGCAGATCATAAGTTTAGACAATTTTCAGCCGTTTGAAATGTATTGTAATTTTAACGCACTAATTATGTGGATAAGTTAAAAGCATTTCCACTGACTTTCAAGTAATTTTACTGACAAGGAAAACTAATGTTTCTGTAATCAAAATTGAGTAGAAGGCGATTTTACAAAAATTTGGACATCAAAGTTTAGACAATTTTCAGCCGTTTGAAATGTATTGCAATTTTAACGCACTAATTATGTGGATAAGTTAAAAGCCATTCCAACGACTTTCGAGTAATTTTATTGACCAGAAAAAACTATGTTTCTAAAATCAAAATTGAGTTAGAAGGCGATTTGAACAAATATTACAGATCATAAGCTTAGACAATTTTGAGCACTTTGAAATGTATTGCATATCTAACGCACTAATTATGTGTATAAGTTAAAAGCATTTCCACTGACTTTCAAGTAATTTTATTGACCAGAAAAAACTATGTTTCTAAAATCAAAATTAAACACGATTTGAAAAAAAGTTGCAGAACATAAGTTTAGACAATTTTCAGCACTTTGAAATGTATTGCAATTCTAACGCACTAATTATGTGTATAAGTTAAAAGCATTTCCACAGACTTTCAAGTAATTTTACTGACAAGAAAAACTAATGTTTCTAAAATTAAAATTAAACACGATTTGAAAAAAAGTTGCAGATCATAAGTTTAGACAATTTTCAGCACTTTGAAATGTATTGCAATTCTAACGCACTAATTATGTGTATAAGTTAAAAGCATTTCCAATGACTTTCAATTAATTTTATTGACCATAAAAAACTATGTTTCTAAAATCAAAATTGAGTTAGAAGACGATTTGAAAAAATATTACAGATCATAAGTTTAGACAATTTTCAGCACTTTGAAATGTATTGCAATTCTAACGCACTAATTATGTGTATAAGTTAAAAGCATTTCCACTGACTTTCAAGTAATTTTACTGAAAAGGAAAACTAATGTTTCTGATATCAAAATTGAGTAGAAGGCGATTTTACAAAAATTTGGAGATCATAAGTTTAGACAATTTTCAGCCGTTTGAAATGTATTGCACTTTTAACGCACTAATTATGTGGATAAGTTAAAAGCATTTCCAGAGACTTTCAAGTAATTTTACTGACAAGAAAAACTAATGTTTCTAAAATTAAAATTAAACACGATTTGAAAAAAAGTTGCAGATCATAAGTTTAGACAATTTTCAGCCGTTTGAAATGTATTGCACTTTTAACGCACTAATTATGTGGATAAGTTAAAAGCATTTCCACTGACTTTCAAGTAATTTTATTGACCAGAAAAAACTATGTTTCTAAAATCAAAATTGAGTTAGAAGGCAATTTGAAAAAATATTACAGATCATAAGTTTAGACAATTTTCAGCACTTTGAAATGTATTGCAATTCTAACGCACTAATTATGTGTATAAGTTAAAAGCATTTCCAATGACTTTCAAGTAATTTTATTGACCATAAAAAACTATGTTTCTGAAATCAATATTAAGTAGAAGGCGATTTGAAAAAATATTACAGATCATAAGTTTAGAAAATTTTCAGCACTTTGAAATGTATTGCAATTTTAACGCACTAATTATGTGTATAAGTTAAAAGCATTTCCAGAGACTTTCAAGTAATTTTACTGACAAATAAAACTAATGTTTCTAAAATTAAAATTAAACACGATTTTAAAAAAAGTTGCAGATCATAAGTTTAGACAATTTTCAGCCGTTTGAAATGTATTGTAATTTTAACGCACTAATTATGTGGATAAGTTAAAAGCATTTCCACTGACTTTCAAGTAATTTTACTGACAAGGAAAACTAATGTTTCTGTAATCAAAATTGAGTAGAAGGCGATTTTACAAAAATTTGGACATCAAAGTTTAGACAATTTTCAGCCGTTTGAAATGTATTGCAATTTTAACGCACTAATTATGTGGATAAGTTAAAAGCCATTCCAACGACTTTCGAGTAATTTTATTGACCAGAAAAAACTATGTTTCTAAAATCAAAATTGAGTTAGAAGGCGATTTGAACAAATATTACAGATCATAAGCTTAGACAATTTTGAGCACTTTGAAATGTATTGCATATCTAACGCACTAATTATGTGTATAAGTTAAAAGCATTTCCACTGACTTTCAAGTAATTTTATTGACCAGAAAAAACTATGTTTCTAAAATCAAAATTAAACACGATTTGAAAAAAAGTTGCAGAACATAAGTTTAGACAATTTTCAGCACTTTGAAATGTATTGCAATTCTAACGCACTAATTATGTGTATAAGTTAAAAGCATTTCCACAGACTTTCAAGTAATTTTACTGACAAGAAAAACTAATGTTTCTAAAATTAAAATTAAACACGATTTGAAAAAAAGTTGCAGATCATAAGTTTAGACAATTTTCAGCACTTTGAAATGTATTGCAATTCTAACGCACTAATTATGTGTATAAGTTAAAAGCATTTCCAATGACTTTCAATTAATTTTATTGACCATAAAAAACTATGTTTCTAAAATCAAAATTGAGTTAGAAGACGATTTGAAAAAATATTACAGATCATAAGTTTAGACAATTTTCAGCACTTTGAAATGTATTGCAATTCTAACGCACTAATTATGTGTATAAGTTAAAAGCATTTCCACTGACTTTCAAGTAATTTTACTGAAAAAGAAAACTAATGTTTCTGATATCAAAATTGAGTAGAAGGCGATTTTACAAAAATTTGGAGATCATAAGTTTAGACAATTTTCAGCCGTTTGAAATGTATTGCACTTTTAACGCACTAATTATGTGGATAAGTTAAAAGCATTTCCAGAGACTTTCAAGTAATTTTACTGACAAGAAAAACTAATGTTTCTAAAATTAAAATTAAACACGATTTGAAAAAAAGTTGCAGATCATAAGTTTAGACAATTTTCAGCCGTTTGAAATGTATTGCACTTTTAACGCACTAATTATGTGGATAAGTTAAAAGCATTTCCACTGACTTTCAAGTAATTTTATTGACCAGAAAAAACTATGTTTCTAAAATCAAAATTGAGTTAGAAGGCAATTTGAAAAAATATTACAGATCATAAGTTTAGACAATTTTCAGCACTTTGAAATGTATTGCAATTCTAACGCACTAATTATGTGTATAAGTTAAAAGCATTTCCAATGACTTTCAAGTAATTTTATTGACCATAAAAAACTATGTTTCTGAAATCAATATTAAGTAGAAGGCGATTTGAAAAAATATTACAGATCATAAGTTTAGAAAATTTTCAGCACTTTGAAATGTATTGCAATTTTAACGCACTAATTATGTGTATAAGTTAAAAGCATTTCCAGAGACTTTCAAGTAATTTTACTGACAAATAAAACTAATGTTTCTAAAATTAAAATTAAACACGATTTTAAAAAAAGTTGCAGATCATAAGTTTAGACAATTTTCAGCCGTTTGAAATGTATTGTAATTTTAACGCACTAATTATGTGGATAAGTTAAAAGCATTTCCACTGACTTTCAAGTAATTTTACTGACAAGGAAAACTAATGTTTCTGTAATCAAAATTGAGTAGAAGGCGATTTTACAAAAATTTGGACATCAAAGTTTAGTCAATTTTCAGCCGTTTGAAATGTATTGCAATTTTAACGCACTAATTATATGGATAAGTTAAAAGCATTTCCACTGACATTCAAGTAATTTTATTGACCAGAAAAAACTATGTTTCTAAAATCAAAATTGAGTTAGAAGGCGATTTGAAAAAATATTACAGATCAAAAGTTTAGAAAATTTTCAGCACTTTGAAATGTATTGCAATTTTAACGCACTAATGATGTGGATAAGTTAAAAGCATTTCCACTGACTTTAAAGTAATTTTATTGACCAGAAAAAACTATGTTTCTAAAATCAAAATTAAACACTTGAAAAAAAGTTGCAGATCATAAGTTTAGACAATTTTCAGCACTTTGAAATGTATTGCAATTCTAACGCACTAATTATGTGTATAAGTTAAAAGCATTTCCACAGACTTCCAAGTAATTTTACTGACAAGAAAAACTAATGTTTCTAAAATTAAATTAAACACGATTTGAAAAAAAGTTGCAGATCATAAGTTTAGACAATTTTCAGCACTTTGAAATGTATTGCAATTCTAACGCACTAATTATGTGGATAAGTTAAAAGCATTTCCAGAGACTTTCAAGTAATTTTACTGACAAGAAAAACTAATTTTTCTGAAATCAAAATTGAGTAGAAGGCGATTTGAAAAAAAATTGCAGATCATAAGTTTAGACTATTTTCAGCCGTTTGAAATGTATTGCAATTTTAATGCACTAATTATGTGGATAAGTTAAAAGCATTTCCAGAGACTTTCAAGTAATTTTACTGACAAGAAAAACTAATGTTTCTAAAATTAAAATTAAACACGATTTGAAAAAAAGTTGCAGATCATAAGTTTAGACAATTTACAGCCGTTTGAAATGTATTGCAATTTTAACGCACTAATTATGTGGATAAGTTAAAAGCATTTCCACTGACTTTCAAGTAATTTTATTGACCATAAAAAACTATGTTTCTAAAATCAAAACTGTTAGAAGGCGATTTGAAAAAATATTACAGATCATAAGTTTAGACAATTTTCAGCACTTTGAAATCTTTTTCCAATTTTAACGCACTAATTATGTGTATAAGTTAAAAGCATTTCCAGAGACTTTCAAGTAATTTTACTGACAAGAAAAACTAATGTTTCTAAAATTAAAATTAAACACGATTTGAAAAAAAGTTGCAGATCATAAGTTTAGACAATTTTCAGCCGTTTGAAATGTATTGCAATTTTAACGCACTAATTATGTGGATAAGTTAAAAGCATTTCCACTGACTTTCAAGTAATTTTATTGACCATAAAAAACTATGTTTCTAAAATCAAAATTGAGTTAGAAGGCAATTTGAAAAAATATTACAGATCATAAGTTTAGACAATTTTCAGCACTTTGAAATGTATTGCAATTCTAACGCACTAATTATGTGTATAAGTTAAAAGCATTTCCAATGACTTTCAAGTAATTTTATTGACCATAAAAAACTATGTTTCTGAAATCAATATTAAGTAGAAGGCGATTTGAAAAAATATTACAGATCATAAGTTTAGAAAATTTTCAGCACTTTGAAATGTATTGCAATTTTAACGCACTAATTATGTGTATAAGTTAAAAGCATTTCCAGAGACTTTCAAGTAATTTTACTGACAAATAAAACTAATGTTTCTAAAATTAAAATTAAACACGATTTTTAAAAAAGTTGCAGATCATAAGTTTAGACAATTTTCAGCCGTTTGAAATGTATTGTAATTTTAACGCACTAATTATGTGGATAAGTTAAAAGCATTTCCAATGACTTTCAAGTAATTTTATTGACCATAAAAAACTATGTTTCTGAAATCAAAATTGAGTTAGAAGGCGATTTGAAAAAATATTACAGATAATAAGTTTAGACAATTTTCAGCACTTTGAAATGTATTGCAATTCTAACGCACTAATTATGTGTATAAGTTAAAAGCATTTCCACAGACTTTCAAGTAATTTTACTGACAAGAAAAACTAATGTTTCTAAAATTAAAATTAAACACGATTTGAAAAAAAGTTACAGATCATAAGTTTAGACAATTTTCAGCACTTTGAAATGTATTGCAATTCTAACGCACTAATTATGTGTATAAGTTAAAAGCATTTCCAATGACTTTCAAGTAATTTTACTGACAAGGAAAACTAATGTTTCTGAAATCAAAATTAAGTAGAAGGCGATTTTACAAAAATTCTGAGATCATAAGTTTAGATAATTTTCAGCCGTTTGAAATGTATTGCACTTTTAACGCACTAATTATGTGGATAAGTTAAAAGCATTTCCAGAGACTTTCAAGTACTTTTACTGACAAGAAAAACTAATGTTTCTTAAATTAAAATTAAACACGATTTGAAAAAAAGTTTCAGATCATAAGTTTAGACAATTTTCAGCCGTTTGAAATGTATTGCAATTTTAACGCACTAATTATGTGGATAAGTTAAAAGCATTTCCACTGACTTTCAAGTAATTTTATTGACCATAAAAAACTACGTTTCTAAAATCAAAATTAAGTTAGAAGGCGATTTGAAAAAATATTACAGATCATAAGTTTAGACAATTATCAGCACTTTGAAATGTATTGCAATTTTAACGCACTAATTATGTGTATAAGTTAAAAGCATTTCCAGAGACTTTCAAGTAATTTTACTGACAAGAAAAACTAATGTTTCTAAAATTAAAATTAAACACGATTTGAAAAAAAGTTGCAGATCATAAGTTTAGACAATTTACAGCCGTTTGAAATGTATTGCAATTTTAACGCACTAATTATGTGGATAAGTTAAAAGCATTTCCACTGACTTTCAAGTAATTTTATTGACCATAAAAAACTATGTTTCTAAAATCAAAACTGTTAGAAGGCGATTTGAAAAAATATTACAGATCATAAGTTTAGACAATTTTCAGCACTTTGAAATCTTTTTCCAATTTTAACGCACTAATTATGTGAATAAGTTAAAAGCATTTCCAGAGACTTTCAAGTAATTTTACTGACAAGAAAAACTAATGTTTCTAAAATTAAAATTAAACACAATTTGAAAAAAAGTTGCAGATCATAAGTTTAGACAATTTTCAGCCGTTTGAAATGTATTGCAATTTTAACGCACTAATTATGTGGATAAGTTAAAAGCATTTCCACTGACTTTCAAGTAATTTTATTGACCATAAAAAACTATGTTTCTAAAATCAAAATTGAGTTAGAAGGCAATTTGAAAAAATATTACAGATCATAAGTTTAGACAATTTTCAGCACTTTGAAATGTATTGCAATTCTAACGCACTAATTATGTGTATAAGTTAAAAGCATTTCCAATGACTTTCAAGTAATTTTATTGACCATAAAAAACTATGTTTCTGAAATCAATATTAAGTAGAAGGCGATTTGAAAAAATATTACAGATCATAAGTTTAGAAAATTTTCAGCACTTTGAAATGTATTGCAATTTTAACGCACTAATTATGTGTATAAGTTAAAAGCATTTCCAGAGACTTTCAAGTAATTTTACTGACAAATAAAACTAATGTTTCTAAAATTAAAATTAAACACGATTTTTAAAAAAGTTGCAGATCATAAGTTTAGACAATTTTCAGCCGTTTGAAATGTATTGTAATTTTAACGCACTAATTATGTGGATAAGTTAAAAGCATTTCCAATGACTTTCAAGTAATTTTATTGACCATAAAAAACTATGTTTCTGAAATCAAAATTGAGTTAGAAGGCGATTTGAAAAAATATTACAGATCATAAGTTTAGACAATTTTCAGCACTTTGAAATGTATTGCAATTCTAACGCACTAATTATGTGTATAAGTTAAAAGCATTTCCACAGACTTTCAAGTAATTTTACTGACAAGAAAAACTAATGTTTCTAAAATTAAAATTAAACACGATTTGAAAAAAAGTTACAGATCATAAGTTTAGACAATTTTCAGCACTTTGAAATGTATTGCAATTCTAACGCACTAATTATGTGTATAAGTTAAAAGCATTTCCACTTTCAAGTAATTTTACTGACAAGGAAAACTAATGTTTCTGAAATCAAAATTAAGTAGAAGGCGATTTTACAAAAATTCTGAGATCATAAGTTTAGATAATTTTCAGCCGTTTGAAATGTATTGCACTTTTAACGCACTAATTATGTGGATAAGTTAAAAGCATTTCCAGAGACTTTCAAGTACTTTTACTGACAAGAAAAACTAATGTTTCTTAAATTAAAATTAAACACGATTTGAAAAAAAGTTTCAGATCATAAGTTTAGACAATTTTCAGCCGTTTGAAATGTATTGCAATTTTAACGCACTAATTATGTGGATAAGTTAAAAGCATTTCCACTGACTTTCAAGTAATTTTATTGACCATAAAAAACTACGTTTCTAAAATCAAAATTAAGTTAGAAGGCAATTTGAAAAAATATTACAGATCATAAGTTTAGACAATTATCAGCACTTTGAAATGTATTGCAATTTTAACGCACTAATTATGTGTATAAGTTAAAAGCATTTCCAGAGACTTTCAAGTAATTTTACTGACAAGAAAAACTAATGTTTCTAAAATTAAAATTAAACACGATTTGAAAAAAAGTTGCAGATCATAAGTTTAGACAATTTACAGCCGTTTGAAATGTATTGCAATTTTAACGCACTAATTATGTGGATAAGTTAAAAGCATTTCCACTGACTTTCAAGTAATTTTATTGACCATAAAAAACTATGTTTCTAAAATCAAAACTGTTAGAAGGCGATTTGAAAAAATATTACAGATCATAAGTTTAGACAATTTTCAGCACTTTGAAATCTTTTTCCAATTTTAACGCACTAATTATGTGTATAAGTTAAAAGCATTTCCAGAGACTTTCAAGTAATTTTACTGACAAGAAAAACTAATGTTTCTAAAATTAAAATTAAACACGATTTGAAAAAAAGTTGCAGATCATAAGTTTAGACAATTTTCAGCCGTTTGAAATGTATTGCAATTTTAACGCACTAATTATGTGGATAAGTTAAAAGCATTTCCACTGACTTTCAAGTAATTTTATTGACCATAAAAAACTATGTTTCTAAAATCAAAATTGAGTTAGAAGGCAATTTAAAAAAATATTACAGATCATAAGTTTAGACAATTTTCAGCACTTTGAAATGTATTGCAATTCTAACGCACTAATTATGTGTATAAGTTAAAAGCATTTCCAATGACTTTCAAGTAATTTTATTGACCATAAAAAACTATGTTTCTGAAATCAATATTAAGTAGAAGGCGATTTGAAAAAATATTACAGATCATAAGTTTAGAAAATTTTCAGCACTTTGAAATGTATTGCAATTTTAACGCACTAATTATGTGTATAAGTTAAAAGCATTTCCAGAGACTTTCAAGTAATTTTACTGACAAATAAAACTAATGTTTCTAAAATTAAAATTAAACACGATTTTAAAAAAAGTTGCAGATCATAAGTTTAGACAATTTTCAGCCGTTTGAAATGTATTGTAATTTTAACGCACTAATTATGTGGATAAGTTAAAAGCATTTCCAATGACTTTCAAGTAATTTTATTGACCATAAAAAACTATGTTTCTGAAATCAAAATTGAGTTAGAAGGCGATTTGAAAAAATATTACAGATCATAAGTTTAGACAATTTTCAGCACTTTGAAATGTATTGCAATTCTAACGCACTAATTATGTGTATAAGTTAAAAGCATTTCCACAGACTTTCAAGTAATTTTACTGACAAGAAAAACTAATGTTTCTAAAATTAAAATTAAACACGATTTGAAAAAAAGTTACAGATCATAAGTTTAGACAATTTTCAGCACTTTGAAATGTATTGCAATTCTAACGCACTAATTATGTGTATAAGTTAAAAGCATTTCCACTGACTTTCAAGTAATTTTACTGACAAGGAAAACTAATGTTTCTGAAATCAAAATTAAGTAGAAGGCGATTTTACAAAAATTCTGAGATCATAAGTTTAGATAATTTTCAGCCGTTTGAAATGTATTGCACTTTTAACGCACTAATTATGTGGATAAGTTAAAAGCATTTCCAGAGACTTTCAAGTACTTTTACTGACAAGAAAAACTAATGTTTCTTAAATTAAAATTAAACACGATTTGAAAAAAAGTTTCAGATCATAAGTTTAGACAATTTTCAGCCGTTTGAAATGTATTGCAATTTTAACGCACTAATTATGTGGATAAGTTAAAAGCATTTCCACTGACTTTCAAGTAATTTTATTGACCATAAAAAACTACGTTTCTAAAATCAAAATTAAGTTAGAAGGCGATTTGAAAAAATATTACAGATCATAAGTTTAGACAATTATCAGCACTTTGAAATGTATTGCAATTTTAACGCACTAATTATGTGTATAAGTTAAAAGCATTTCCAGAGACTTTCAAGTAATTTTACTGACAAGAAAAACTAATGTTTCTAAAATTAAAATTAAACACGATTTTAAAAAAAGTTGCAGATCATAAGTTTAGACAATTTTCAGCCGTTTGAAATGTATTGCAATTTTAACGCACTAATTATGTGGATAAGTTAAAAGCATTTCCAATGACTTTCAATTAATTTTATTGACCATAAAAAACTATGTTTCTAAAATCAAAATTGAGTTAGAAGACGATTTGAAAAAATATTACAGATCATAAGTTTAGACAATTTTCAGCACTTTGAAATGTATTGCAATTCTAACGCACTAATTATGTGTATAAGTTAAAAGCATTTCCACTGACTTTCAAGTAATTTTACTGAAAAGGAAAACTAATGTTTCTGATATCAAAATTGAGTAGAAGGCGATTTTACAAAAATTTGGAGATCATAAGTTTAGACAATTTTCAGCCGTTTGAAATGTATTGCACTTCTAACGCACTAATTATGTGTATAAGTTAAAAGCATTTCCAGAGACTTTCAAGTAATTTTACTGACAAGAAAAACTAATTTTTCTGAAATCAGAATTGAGTAGAAGGCGATTTGAAAAAAAATTGCAGATCATAAGTTTAGACTATTTTCAGCCGTTTGAAATGTATTGCAATTTTAATGCACTAATTATGTGGATAAGTTAAAAGCATTTCCAGAGACTTTCAAGTAATTTTACTGACAAGAAAAACTAATGTTTCTAAAATTAAAATTAAACACGATTTGAAAAAAAGTTGCAGATTATAAGTTTAGACAATTTTCAGCCGTTTGAAATGTATTGCAATTTTAACGCACTAATTATGTGGATAAGTTAAAAGCATTTCCACTGACTTTCAAGTAATTTTATTGACCATAAAAAACTATGTTTCTAAAATCAAAATTGAGTTAGAAGGCAATTTGAAAAAATATTACAGATCATAAGTTTAGACAATTTTCAGCACTTTGAAATGTATTGCAATTCTAACGCACTAATTATGTGTATAAGTTAAAAGCATTTCCAATGACTTTCAAGTAATTTTATTGACCATAAAAAACTATGTTTCTGAAATCAATATTAAGTAGAAGGCGATTTGAAAAAATATTACAGATCATAAGTTTAGAAAATTTTCAGCACTTTGAAATGTATTGCAATTTTAACGCACTAATTATGTGTATAAGTTAAAAGCATTTCCAGAGACTTTCAAGTAATTTTACTGACAAATAAAACTAATGTTTCTAAAATTAAAATTAAACACGATTTAAAAAAAAGTTGCAGATCATAAGTTTAGACAATTTTCAGCCGTTTGAAATGTATTGTAATTTTAACGCACTAATTATGTGGAAAAGTTAAAAGCATTTCCAATGACTTTCAAGTAATTTTATTGACCATAAAAAACTATGTTTCTGAAATCAAAATTGAGTTAGAAGGCGATTTGAAAAAATATTACAGATCATAAGTTTAGACAATTTTCAGCACTTTGAAATGTATTGCAATTCTAACGCACTAATTATGTGTATAAGTTAAAAGCATTTCCACAGACTTTCAAGTAATTTTACTGACAAGAAAAACTAATGTTTCTAAAATTAAAATTAAACACGATTTGAAAAAAAGTTACAGATCATAAGTTTAGACAATTTTCAGCACTTTGAAATGTATTGCAATTCTAACGCACTAATTATGTGTATAAGTTAAAAGCATTTCCACTGACTTTCAAGTAATTTTACTGACAAGGAAAACTAATGTTTCTGAAATCAAAATTAAGTAGAAGGCGATTTTACAAAAATTCTGAGATCATAAGTTTAGATAATTTTCAGCCGTTTGAAATGTATTGCACTTTTAACGCACTAATTATGTGGATAAGTTAAAAGCATTTCCAGAGACTTTCAAGTACTTTTACTGACAAGAAAAACTAATGTTTCTTAAATTAAAATTAAACACGATTTGAAAAAAAGTTTCAGATCATAAGTTTAGACAATTTTCAGCCGTTTGAAATGTATTGCAATTTTAACGCACTAATTATGTGGATAAGTTAAAAGCATTTCCACTGACTTTCAAGTAATTTTATTGACCATAAAAAACTACGTTTCTAAAATCAAAATTAAGTTAGAAGGCGATTTGAAAAAATATTACAGATCATAAGTTTAGACAATTATCAGCACTTTGAAATGTATTGCAATTTTAACGCACTAATTATGTGTATAAGTTAAAAGCATTTCCAGAGACTTTCAAGTAATTTTACTGACAAGAAAAACTAATGTTTCTAAAATTAAAATTAAACACGATTTTAAAAAAAGTTGCAGATCATAAGTTTAGACAATTTTCAGCCGTTTGAAATGTATTGCAATTTTAACGCACTAATTATGTGGATAAGTTAAAAGCATTTCCAATGACTTTCAATTAATTTTATTGACCATAAAAAACTATGTTTCTAAAATCAAAATTGAGTTAGAAGACGATTTGAAAAAATATTACAGATCATAAGTTTAGACAATTTTCAGCACTTTGAAATGTATTGCAATTCTAACGCACTAATTATGTGTATAAGTTAAAAGCATTTCCACTGACTTTCAAGTAATTTTACTGAAAAGGAAAACTAATGTTTCTGATATCAAAATTGAGTAGAAGGCGATTTTACAAAAATTTGGAGATCATAAGTTTAGACAATTTTCAGCCGTTTGAAATGTATTGCACTTCTAACGCACTAATTATGTGTATAAGTTAAAAGCATTTCCAGAGACTTTCAAGTAATTTTACTGACAAGAAAAACTAATTTTTCTGAAATCAGAATTGAGTAGAAGGCGATTTGAAAAAAAATTGCAGATCATAAGTTTAGACTATTTTCAGCCGTTTGAAATGTATTGCAATTTTAATGCACTAATTATGTGGATAAGTTAAAAGCATTTCCAGAGACTTTCAAGTAATTTTACTGACAAGAAAAACTAATGTTTCTAAAATTAAAATTAAACACGATTTGAAAAAAAGTTGCAGATTATAAGTTTAGACAATTTTCAGCCGTTTGAAATGTATTGCAATTTTAACGCACTAATTATGTGGATAAGTTAAAAGCATTTCCACTGACTTTCAAGTAATTTTATTGACCATAAAAAACTATGTTTCTAAAATCAAAATTGAGTTAGAAGGCAATTTGAAAAAATATTACAGATCATAAGTTTAGACAATTTTCAGCACTTTGAAATGTATTGCAATTCTAACGCACTAATTATGTGTATAAGTTAAAAGCATTTCCAATGACTTTCAAGTAATTTTATTGACCATAAAAAACTATGTTTCTGAAATCAATATTAAGTAGAAGGCGATTTGAAAAAATATTACAGATCATAAGTTTAGAAAATTTTCAGCACTTTGAAATGTATTGCAATTTTAACGCACTAATTATGTGTATAAGTTAAAAGCATTTCCAGAGACTTTCAAGTAATTTTACTGACAAATAAAACTAATGTTTCTAAAATTAAAATTAAACACGATTTAAAAAAAAGTTGCAGATCATAAGTTTAGACAATTTTCAGCCGTTTGAAATGTATTGTAATTTTAACGCACTAATTATGTGGAAAAGTTAAAAGCATTTCCAATGACTTTCAAGTAATTTTATTGACCATAAAAAACTATGTTTCTAAAATCAAAATTGAGTTAGAAGGCGATTTGAAAAAATATTACAGATCATAAGTTTAGACAATTTTCAGCACTTTGAAATGTATTGCAATTCTAACGCACTAATTATGTGTATAAGTTAAATGCATTTCCACAGACTTTCAAGTAATTTTACTGACAAGAAAAACTAATGTTTCTAAAATTAAAATTAAACACGATTTGAAAAAAAGTTGCAGATCATAAGTTTAGACAATTTTCAGCCGTTTGAAATGTATTGCAATTCTAACGCACTAATTATGTGTATAAGTTAAAAGCATTTCCAATGACTTTCAAGTAATTTTACTGACAAGGAAAACTAATGTTTCTGAAATCAAAATTAAGTAGAAGGCGATTTTACAAAAATTCTGAGATCATAAGTTTAGATAATTTTCAGCCGTTTGAAATGTATTGCACTTTTAACGCACTAATTATGTGGATAAGTTAAAAGCATTTCCAGAGACTTTCAAGTACTTTTACTGACAAGAAAAACTAATGTTTCTTAAATTAAAATTAAACACGATTTGAAAAAAAGTTTCAGATCATAAGTTTAGACAATTTTCAGCCGTTTGAAATGTATTGCAATTTTAACGCACTAATTATGTGGATAAGTTAAAAGCATTTCCACTGACTTTCAAGTAATTTTATTGACCATAAAAAACTACGTTTCTAAAATCAAAATTAAGTTAGAAGGCGATTTGAAAAAATATTACAGATCATAAGTTTAGACAATTATCAGCACTTTGAAATGTATTGCAATTTTAACGCACTAATTATGTGTATAAGTTAAAAGAATTTCCAGAGACTTTCAAGTAATTTTACTGACAAGAAAAACTAATGTTTCTAAAATTAAAATTAAACACGATTTTAAAAAAAGTTGCAGATCATAAGTTTAGACAATTTTCAGCCGTTTGAAATGTATTGCAATTTTAACGCACTAATTATGTGGATAAGTTAAAAGCATTTCCAATGACTTTCAATTAATTTTATTGACCATAAAAAACTATGTTTCTAAAATCAAAATTGAGTTAGAAGACGATTTGAAAAAATATTATAGATCATAAGTTTAGACAATTTTCAGCACTTTGAAATGTATTGCAATTCTAACGCACTAATTATGTGTATAAGTTAAAAGCATTTCCACTGACTTTCAAGTAATTTTACTGAAAAGGAAAACTAATGTTTCTGATATCAAAATTGAGTAGAAGGCGATTTTACAAAAATTTGGAGATCATAAGTTTAGACAATTTTCAGCCGTTTGAAATGTATTGCACTTCTAACGCACTAATTATGTGTATAAGTTAAAAGCATTTCCAGAGACTTTCAAGTAATTTTACTGACAAGAAAAACTAATTTTTCTGAAATCAGAATTGAGTAGAAGGCGATTTGAAAAAAAATTGCAGATCATAAGTTTAGACTATTTTCAGCCGTTTGAAATGTATTGCAATTTTAATGCACTAATTATGTGGATAAGTTAAAAGCATTTCCAGAGACTTTCAAGTAATTTTACTGACAAGAAAAACTAATGTTTCTAAAATTAAAATTAAACACGATTTGAAAAAAAGTTGCAGATTATAAGTTTAGACAATTTTCAGCCGTTTGAAATGTATTGCAATTTTAACGCACTAATTATGTGGATAAGTTAAAAGCATTTCCACTGACTTTCAAGTAATTTTATTGACCATAAAAAACTATGTTTCTAAAATCAAAATTGAGTTAGAAGGCAATTTGAAAAAATATTACAGATCATAAGTTTAGACAATTTTCAGCACTTTGAAATGTATTGCAATTCTAACGCACTAATTATGTGTATAAGTTAAATGCATTTCCACAGACTTTCAAGTAATTTTACTGACAAGAAAAACTAATGTTTCTAAAATTAAAATTAAACACGATTTGAAAAAAAGTTGCAGATCATAAGTTTAGACAATTTTCAGCACTTTGAAATGTATTGCAATTCTAACGCACTAATTATGTGTATAAGTTAAAAGCATTTCCACTGACTTTCAAGTAATTTTACTGACAAGGAAAACTAATGTTTCTGAAATCAAAATTAAGTAGAAGGCGATTTTACAAAAATTCTGAGATCATAAGTTTAGATAATTTTCAGCCGTTTGAAATGTATTGCACTTTTAACGCACTAATTATGTGGATAAGTTAAAAGCATTTCCAGAGACTTTCAAGTACTTTTACTGACAAGAAAAACTAATGTTTCTTAAATTAAAATTAAACACGATTTGAAAAAAAGTTTCAGATCATAAGTTTAGACAATTTTCAGCCGTTTGAAATGTATTGCAATTTTAACGCACTAATTATGTGGATAAGTTAAAAGCATTTCCACTGACTTTCAAGTAATTTTATTGACCATAAAAAACTACGTTTCTAAAATCAAAATTAAGTTAGAAGGCGATTTGAAAAAATATTACAGATCATAAGTTTAGACAATTATCAGCACTTTGAAATGTATTGCAATTTTAACGCACTAATTATGTGTATAAGTTAAAAGCATTTCCAGAGACTTTCAAGTAATTTTACTGACAAGAAAAACTAATGTTTCTAAAATTAAAATTAAACACGATTTTAAAAAAAGTTGCAGATCATAAGTTTAGACAATTTTCAGCCGTTTGAAATGTATTGCAATTTTAACGCACTAATTATGTGGATAAGTCAAAAGCATTTCCAATGACTTTCAATTAATTTTATTGACCATAAAAAACTATGTTTCTAAAATCAAAATTGAGTTAGAAGGCAATTTGAAAAAATATTACAGATCATAAGTTTAGACAATTTTCAGCACTTTGAAATGTATTGCAATTCTAACGCACTAATTATGTGTATAAGTTAAAAGCATTTCCAACGACTTTCGAGTAATTTTATTGACCAGAAAAAACTATGTTTCTAAAATCAAAATTGAGTTAGAAGGCGATTTGAACAAATATTACAGATCATAAGCTTAGACAATTTTGAGCACTTTGAAATGTATTGCATATCTAACGCACTAATTATGTGTATAAGTTAAAAGCATTTCCACTGACTTTCAAGTAATTTTACTGACAAGAAAAACTAATGTTTCTAAAATTAAAATTAAACACGATTTGAAAAAAAGTTGCAGATCATAAGTTTAGACAATTTTCAGCCGTTTGAAATGTATTGCAATTTTAACGAACTAATTATGTGGATAAGTTAAAAGCATTTCCAGAGACTTTCAAGTAATTTTACTGACAAGAAAAACTAATGTTTCTAAAATTAAAATTAAACACGATTTGAAAAAAAGTTGAAGATCATAAGTTTAGACAATTTTCAGCCGTTTGAAATGTATTGCAATTTTAACGAACTAATTATGTGGTTAAGTTAAAAGCATTTCCGCTGACTTTCAAGTAATTTTACTGACAAGAAAAACTAATGTTTCTAAAATTAAAATTAAACACGATTTGAAAAAAAGTTGCAGATCATAAGTTTAGACAATTTTCAGCCGTTTGAAATGTATTGCAATTTTAACGCACTAATTATGTGGATAAGTTAAAAGCATTTCCAATGACTTTCAAGTAATTTTATTGACCAGAAAAAACTATGTTTCTAAAATCAAAATTAAGTTAGAAGGCGATTTGAAAAAATATTACAGATCATAAGTTTAGACAATTTTCAGCACTTTGAAATGTATTGCATATTTAACGAAGTAATTATGTGGATAAGTTAAAAGCATTTCCACAGACATTCAAGAAATTTTACTGACAAGAAAAACAAATGTTTTTAAAATTAAAATTGAGTAGAAGGCGATTTTAAAAAAAGTTGCAGATCATAAGTTTAGACAATTTTCAGCCGTTTGAAATGTATTGCAATTTTAACGCACTAATTATGTGTATAAGATAAAAGCATTTCCACTGACTTTCAAGTAATTTTATTGACCAGAAAAAACTATGTTTCTAAAATCAAAATTAAACACGATTTGAAAAAAAGTTGCAGAACATAAGTTTAGACAATTTTCAGCCGTTTGAAATGTATTGCAATTTTAATGCACTAATTATGTGGATAAGTTAAAAGCATTTCCAGAGACTTTCAAGTAATTTTACTGACAAGAAAAACTAATGTTTCTAAAATTAAAATTAAACACGATTTGAAAAAAAGTTGCAGATTATAAGTTTAGACAATTTTCAGCCGTTTGAAATGTATTGCAATTTTAACGCACTAATTATGTGGATAAGTTAAAAGCATTTCCACTGACTTTCAAGTAATTTTATTGACCATAAAAAACTATGTTTCTAAAATCAAAATTGAGTTAGAAGGCAATTTGAAAAAATATTACAGATCATAAGTTTAGACAATTTTCAGCACTTTGAAATGTATTGCAATTCTAACGCACTAATTATGTGTATAAGTTAAATGCATTTCCACAGACTTTCAAGTAATTTTACTGACAAGAAAAACTAATGTTTCTAAAATTAAAATTAAACACGATTTGAAAAAAAGTTGCAGATCATAAGTTTAGACAATTTTCAGCACTTTGAAATGTATTGCAATTCTAACGCACTAATTATGTGTATAAGTTAAAAGCATTTCCACTGACTTTCAAGTAATTTTACTGACAAGGAAAACTAATGTTTCTGAAATCAAAATTAAGTAGAAGGCGATTTTACAAAAATTCTGAGATCATAAGTTTAGATAATTTTCAGCCGTTTGAAATGTATTGCACTTTTAACGCACTAATTATGTGGATAAGTTAAAAGCATTTCCAGAGACTTTCAAGTACTTTTACTGACAAGAAAAACTAATGTTTCTTAAATTAAAATTAAACACGATTTGAAAAAAAGTTTCAGATCATAAGTTTAGACAATTTTCAGCCGTTTGAAATGTATTGCAATTTTAACGCACTAATTATGTGGATAAGTTAAAAGCATTTCCACTGACTTTCAAGTAATTTTATTGACCATAAAAAACTACGTTTCTAAAATCAAAATTAAGTTAGAAGGCGATTTGAAAAAATATTACAGATCATAAGTTTAGACAATTATCAGCACTTTGAAATGTATTGCAATTTTAACGCACTAATTATGTGTATAAGTTAAAAGCATTTCCAGAGACTTTCAAGTAATTTTACTGACAAGAAAAACTAATGTTTCTAAAATTAAAATTAAACACGATTTTAAAAAAAGTTGCAGATCATAAGTTTAGACAATTTTCAGCCGTTTGAAATGTATTGCAATTTTAACGCACTAATTATGTGGATAAGTCAAAAGCATTTCCAATGACTTTCAATTAATTTTATTGACCATAAAAAACTATGTTTCTAAAATCAAAATTGAGTTAGAAGGCAATTTGAAAAAATATTACAGATCATAAGTTTAGACAATTTTCAGCACTTTGAAATGTATTGCAATTCTAACGCACTAATTATGTGTATAAGTTAAAAGCATTTCCAACGACTTTCGAGTAATTTTATTGACCAGAAAAAACTATGTTTCTAAAATCAAAATTGAGTTAGAAGGCGATTTGAACAAATATTACAGATCATAAGCTTAGACAATTTTGAGCACTTTGAAATGTATTGCATATCTAACGCACTAATTATGTGTATAAGTTAAAAGCATTTCCACTGACTTTCAAGTAATTTTACTGACAAGAAAAACTAATGTTTCTAAAATTAAAATTAAACACGATTTGAAAAAAAGTTGCAGATCATAAGTTTAGACAATTTTCAGCCGTTTGAAATGTATTGCAATTTTAACGAACTAATTATGTGGATAAGTTAAAAGCATTTCCAGAGACTTTCAAGTAATTTTACTGACAAGAAAAACTAATGTTTCTAAAATTAAAATTAAACACGATTTGAAAAAAAGTTGAAGATCATAAGTTTAGACAATTTTCAGCCGTTTGAAATGTATTGCAATTTTAACGAACTAATTATGTGGTTAAGTTAAAAGCATTTCCGCTGACTTTCAAGTAATTTTACTGACAAGAAAAACTAATGTTTCTAAAATTAAAATTAAACACGATTTGAAAAAAAGTTGCAGATCATAAGTTTAGACAATTTTCAGCCGTTTGAAATGTATTGCAATTTTAACGCACTAATTATGTGGATAAGTTAAAAGCATTTCCAATGACTTTCAAGTAATTTTATTGACCAGAAAAAACTATGTTTCTAAAATCAAAATTAAGTTAGAAGGCGATTTGAAAAAATATTACAGATCATAAGTTTAGACAATTTTCAGCACTTTGAAATGTATTGCATATTTAACGAAGTAATTATGTGGATAAGTTAAAAGCATTTCCACAGACATTCAAGAAATTTTACTGACAAGAAAAACAAATGTTTTTAAAATTAAAATTGAGTAGAAGGCGATTTTAAAAAAAGTTGCAGATCATAAGTTTAGACAATTTTCAGCCGTTTGAAATGTATTGCAATTTTAACGCACTAATTATGTGTATAAGATAAAAGCATTTCCACTGACTTTCAAGTAATTTTATTGACCAGAAAAAACTATGTTTCTAAAATCAAAATTAAACACGATTTGAAAAAAAGTTGCAGAACATAAGTTTAGACAATTTTCAGCACTTTGAAATGTATTGCAATTCTAACGCACTAATTATGTGTATAAGTTAAAAGCATTTCCACAGACTTTCAAGTAATTTTACTGACAAGAAAAACTAATGTTTCTAAAATTAAAATTAAACACGATTTGAAAAAAAGTTGCAGATCATAAGTTTAGACAATTTTCAGCACTTTGAAATGTATTGCAATTCTAACGCACTAATTATGTGTATAAGTTAAAAGCATTTCCAATGACTTTCAATTAATTTTATTGACCATAAAAAACTATGTTTCTAAAATCAAAATTGAGTTAGAAGACGATTTGAAAAAATAATACAGATCATAAGTTTAGACAATTTTCAGCACTTTGAAATGTATTGCAATTCTAACGCACTAATTATGTGTATAAGTTAAAAGCATTTCCACTGACTTTCAAGTAATTTTACTGAAAAGGAAAACTAATGTTTCTGATATCAAAATTGAGTAGAAGGCGATTTTACAAAAATTTGGAGATCATAAGTTTAGACAATTTTCAGCCGTTTGAAATGTATTGCACTTTTAACGCACTAATTATGTGGATAAGTTAAAAGAATTTCCAGAGACTTTCAAGTAATTTTACTGACAAGAAAAACTAATGTTTCTAAAATTAAAATTAAACACGATTTGAAAAAAAGTTGCAGATCATAAGTTTAGACAATTTTCAGCCGTTTGAAATGTATTGCACTTTTAACGCACTAATTATGTGGATAAGTTAAAAGCATTTCCACTGACTTTCAAGTAATTTTATTGACCATAAAAAACTATGTTTCTAAAATCAAAATTGAGTTAGAAGGCAATTTGAAAAAATATTACAGATCATAAGTTTAGACAATTTTCAGCACTTTGAAATGTATTGCAATTCTAACGCACTAATTATGTGTATAAGTTAAAAGCATTTCCAATGACTTTCAAGTAATTTTATTGACCATAAAAAACTATGTTTCTGAAATCAATATTAAGTAGAAGGCGATTTGAAAAAATATTACAGATCATAAGTTTAGAAAATTTTCAGCACTTTGAAATGTATTGCAATTTTAACGCACTAATTATGTGTATAAGTTAAAAGCATTTCCAGAGACTTTCAAGTAATTTTACTGACAAATAAAACTAATGTTTCTAAAATTAAAATTAAACACGATTTTAAAAAAAGTTGCAGATCATAAGTTTAGACAATTTTCAGCCGTTTGAAATGTATTGTAATTTTAACGCACTAATTATGTGGATAAGTTAAAAGCATTTCCACTGACTTTCAAGTAATTTTACTGACAAGGAAAACTAATGTTTCTGTAATCAAAATTGAGTAGAAGGCGATTTTACAAAAATTTGGACATCAAAGTTTAGACAATTTTCAGCCGTTTGAAATGTATTGCAATTTTAACGCACTAATTATGTGGATAAGTTAAAAGCATTTCCACTGACTTTCAAGTAATTTTATTGACCAGAAAAAACTATGTTTCTAAAATCAAAATTGAGTTAGAAGGCGATTTGAAAAAATATTACAGATCAAAAGTTTAGAAAATTTTCAGCACTTTGAAATGTATTGCAATTTTAACGCACTAATGATGTGGATAAGTTAAAAGCATTTCCACTGACTTTCAAGTAATTTTATTGACCAGAAAAAACTATGTTTCTAAAATCA
This sequence comes from Ariolimax columbianus, assembly GCA_036924085.1. NCBI lineage: Eukaryota > Metazoa > Mollusca > Gastropoda > Stylommatophora > Arionidae > Ariolimax > Ariolimax columbianus. Next base: position 582,112 of record JAVGWX010000030.1, read on the forward strand.
AAATTAAACACTTGAAAAAAAGTTGCAGATCATAAGTTTAGACAATTTTCAGCACTTTGAAATGTATTGCAATTCTAACGCACTAATTATGTGTATAAGTTAAAAGCATTTCCACAGACTTCCAAGTAATTTTACTGACAAGAAAAACTAATGTTTCTAAAATTAAATTAAACACGATTTGAAAAAAAGTTGCAGATCATAAGTTTAGACAATTTTCAGCACTTTGAAATGTATTGCAATTCTAACGCACTAATTATGTGTATAAGTTAAAAGCATTTCCACTGACTTTCAAGTAATTTTACTGAAAAGGAAAACTAATGTTTCTGATATCAAAATTGAGTAGAAGGCGATTTTACAAAAATTTGGAGATCATAAGTTTAGACAATTTTCAGCCGTTTGAAATGTATTGCACTTCTAACGCACTAATTATGTGTATAAGTTAAAAGCATTTCCAGAGACTTTCAAGTAATTTTACTGACAAGAAAAACTAATTTTTCTGAAATCAGAATTGAGTAGAAGGCGATTTGAAAAAAAATTGCAGATCATAAGTTTAGACTATTTTCAGCCGTTTGAAATGTATTGCAATTTTAATGCACTAATTATGTGGATAAGTTAAAAGCATTTCCAGAGACTTTCAAGTAATTTTACTGACAAGAAAAACTAATGTTTCTAAAATTAAAATTAAACACGATTTGAAAAAAAGTTGCAGATTATAAGTTTAGACAATTTTCAGCCGTTTGAAATGTATTGCAATTTTAACGCACTAATTATGTGGATAAGTTAAAAGCATTTCCACTGACTTTCAAGTAATTTTATTGACCATAAAAAACTATGTTTCTAAAATCAAAATTGAGTTAGAAGGCAATTTGAAAAAATATTACAGATCATAAGTTTAGACAATTTTCAGCACTTTGAAATGTATTGCAATTCTAACGCACTAATTATGTGTATAAGTTAAAAGCATTTCCAATGACTTTCAAGTAATTTTATTGACCATAAAAAACTATGTTTCTGAAATCAATATTAAGTAGAAGGCGATTTGAAAAAATATTACAGATCATAAGTTTAGAAAATTTTCAGCACTTTGAAATGTATTGCAATTTTAACGCACTAATTATGTGTATAAGTTAAAAGCATTTCCAGAGACTTTCAAGTAATTTTACTGACAAATAAAACTAATGTTTCTAAAATTAAAATTAAACACGATTTAAAAAAAAGTTGCAGATCATAAGTTTAGACAATTTTCAGCCGTTTGAAATGTATTGTAATTTTAACGCACTAATTATGTGGATAAGTTAAAAGCATTTCCAATGACTTTCAAGTAATTTTATTGACCATAAAAAACTATGTTTCTAAAATCAAAATTGGGTTAGAAGGCGATTTGAAAAAATATTACAGATCATAAGTTTAGACAATTTTCAGCACTTTGAAATGTATTGCAATTCTAACGCACTAATTATGTGTATAAGTTAAATGCATTTCCACAGACTTTCAAGTAATTTTACTGACAAGAAAAACTAATGTTTCTAAAATTAAAATTAAACACGATTTGAAAAAAAGTTGCAGATCATAAGTTTAGACAATTTTCAGCCGTTTGAAATGTATTGCAATTCTAACGCACTAATTATGTGTATAAGTTAAAAGCATTTCCACTGACTTTCAAGTAATTTTACTGACAAGGAAAACTAATGTTTCTGAAATCAAAATTAAGTAGAAGGCGATTTTACAAAAATTCTGAGATCATAAGTTTAGATAATTTTCAGCCGTTTGAAATGTATTGCACTTTTAACGCACTAATTATGTGGATAAGTTAAAAGCATTTCCAGAGACTTTCAAGTACTTTTACTGACAAGAAAAACTAATGTTTCTTAAATTAAAATTAAACACGATTTGAAAAAAAGTTTCAGATCATAAGTTTAGACAATTTTCAGCCGTTTGAAATGTATTGCAATTTTAACGCACTAATTATGTGGATAAGTTAAAAGCATTTCCACTGACTTTCAAGTAATTTTATTGACCATAAAAAACTACGTTTCTAAAATCAAAATTAAGTTAGAAGGCGATTTGAAAAAATATTACAGATCATAAGTTTAGACAATTATCAGCACTTTGAAATGTATTGCAATTTTAACGCACTAATTATGTGTATAAGTTAAAAGCATTTCCAGAGACTTTCAAGTAATTTTACTGACAAGAAAAACTAATGTTTCTAAAATTAAAATTAAACACGATTTTAAAAAAAGTTGCAGATCATAAGTTTAGACAATTTTCAGCCGTTTGAAATGTATTGCAATTTTAACGCACTAATTATGTGGATAAGTTAAAAGCATTTCCAATGACTTTCAATTAATTTTATTGACCATAAAAAACTATGTTTCTAAAATCAAAATTGAGTTAGAAGACGATTTGAAAAAATATTACAGATCATAAGTTTAGACAATTTTCAGCACTTTGAAATGTATTGCAATTCTAACGCACTAATTATGTGTATAAGTTAAAAGCATTTCCACTGACTTTCAAGTAATTTTACTGAAAAGGAAAACTAATGTTTCTGATATCAAAATTGAGTAGAAGGCGATTTTACAAAAATTTGGAGATCATAAGTTTAGACAATTTTCAGCCGTTTGAAATGTATTGCACTTCTAACGCACTAATTATGTGTATAAGTTAAAAGCATTTCCAGAGACTTTCAAGTAATTTTACTGACAAGAAAAACTAATTTTTCTGAAATCAGAATTGAGTAGAAGGCGATTTGAAAAAAAATTGCAGATCATAAGTTTAGACTATTTTCAGCCGTTTGAAATGTATTGCAATTTTAATGCACTAATTATGTGGATAAGTTAAAAGCATTTCCAGAGACTTTCAAGTAATTTTACTGACAAGAAAAACTAATGTTTCTAAAATTAAAATTAAACACGATTTGAAAAAAAGTTGCAGATTATAAGTTTAGACAATTTTCAGCCGTTTGAAATGTATTGCAATTTTAACGCACTAATTATGTGGATAAGTTAAAAGCATTTCCACTGACTTTCAAGTAATTTTATTGACCATAAAAAACTATGTTTCTAAAATCAAAATTGAGTTAGAAGGCAATTTGAAAAAATATTACAGATCATAAGTTTAGACAATTTTCAGCACTTTGAAATGTATTGCAATTCTAACGCACTAATTATGTGTATAAGTTAAATGCATTTCCACAGACTTTCAAGTAATTTTACTGACAAGAAAAACTAATGTTTCTAAAATTAAAATTAAACACGATTTGAAAAAAAGTTGCAGATCATAAGTTTAGACAATTTTCAGCACTTTGAAATGTATTGCAATTCTAACGCACTAATTATGTGTATAAGTTAAAAGCATTTCCACTGACTTTCAAGTAATTTTACTGACAAGGAAAACTAATGTTTCTGAAATCAAAATTAAGTAGAAGGCGATTTTACAAAAATTCTGAGATCATAAGTTTAGATAATTTTCAGCCGTTTGAAATGTATTGCACTTTTAACGCACTAATTATGTGGATAAGTTAAAAGCATTTCCAGAGACTTTCAAGTACTTTTACTGACAAGAAAAACTAATGTTTCTTAAATTAAAATTAAACACGATTTGAAAAAAAGTTTCAGATCATAAGTTTAGACAATTTTCAGCCGTTTGAAATGTATTGCAATTTTAACGCACTAATTATGTGGATAAGTTAAAAGCATTTCCACTGACTTTCAAGTAATTTTATTGACCATAAAAAACTACGTTTCTAAAATCAAAATTAAGTTAGAAGGCGATTTGAAAAAATATTACAGATCATAAGTTTAGACAATTATCAGCACTTTGAAATGTATTGCAATTTTAACGCACTAATTATGTGTATAAGTTAAAAGCATTTCCAGAGACTTTCAAGTAATTTTACTGACAAGAAAAACTAATGTTTCTAAAATTAAAATTAAACACGATTTTAAAAAAAGTTGCAGATCATAAGTTTAGACAATTTTCAGCCGTTTGAAATGTATTGCAATTTTAACGCACTAATTATGTGGATAAGTCAAAAGCATTTCCAATGACTTTCAATTAATTTTATTGACCATAAAAAACTATGTTTCTAAAATCAAAATTGAGTTAGAAGGCAATTTGAAAAAATATTACAGATCATAAGTTTAGACAATTTTCAGCACTTTGAAATGTATTGCAATTCTAACGCACTAATTATGTGTATAAGTTAAAAGCATTTCCAACGACTTTCGAGTAATTTTATTGACCAGAAAAAACTATGTTTCTAAAATCAAAATTGAGTTAGAAGGCGATTTGAAAAAATATTACAGATCATAAGTTTAGACAATTTTCAGCACTTTGAAATGTATTGCATATTTAACGAAGTAATTATGTGGATAAGTTAAAAGCATTTCCACAGACATTCAAGAAATTTTACTGACAAGAAAAACAAATGTTTTTAAAATTAAAATTGAGTAGAAGGCGATTTTAAAAAAAGTTGCAGATCATAAGTTTAGACAATTTTCAGCCGTTTGAAATGTATTGCAATTTTAACGCACTAATTATGTGTATAAGATAAAAGCATTTCCACTGACTTTCAAGTAATTTTATTGACCAGAAAAAACTATGTTTCTAAAATCAAAATTAAACACGATTTGAAAAAAAAGTTGCAGAACATAAGTTTAGACAATTTTCAGCACTTTGAAATGTATTGCAATTCTAACGCACTAATTATGTGTATAAGTTAAAAGCATTTCCACAGACTTTCAAGTAATTTTACTGACAAGAAAAACTAATGTTTCTAAAATTAAAATTAAACACGATTTGAAAAAAAGTTGCAGATCATAAGTTTAGACAATTTTCAGCACTTTGAAATGTATTGCAATTCTAGCGCACTAATTATGTGTATAAGTTAAAAGCATTTCCAATGACTTTCAATTAATTTTATTGACCATAAAAAACTATGTTTCTAAAATCAAAATTGAGTTAGAAGACGATTTGAAAAAATATTACAGATCATAAGTTTAGACAATTTTCAGCACTTTGAAATGTATTGCAATTCTAACGCACTAATTATGTGTATAAGTTAAAAGCATTTCCACTGACTTTCAAGTAATTTTACTGAAAAGGAAAACTAATGTTTCTGATATCAAAATTGAGTAGAAGGCGATTTTACAAAAATTTGGAGATCATAAGTTTAGACAATTTTCAGCCGTTTGAAATGTATTGCACTTTTAACGCACTAATTATGTGGATAAGTTAAAAGAATTTCCAGAGACTTTCAAGTAATTTTACTGACAAGAAAAACTAATGTTTCTAAAATTAAAATTAAACACGATTTGAAAAAAAGTTGCAGATCATAAGTTTAGACAATTTTCAGCCGTTTGAAATGTATTGCACTTTTAACGCACTAATTATGTGGATAAGTTAAAAGCATTTCCACTGACTTTCAAGTAATTTTATTGACCATAAAAAACTATGTTTCTAAAATCAAAATTGAGTTAGAAGGCAATTTGAAAAAATATTACAGATCATAAGTTTAGACAATTTTCAGCACTTTGAAATGTATTGCAATTCTAACGCACTAATTATGTGTATAAGTTAAAAGCATTTCCAATGACTTTCAAGTAATTTTATTGACCATAAAAAACTATGTTTCTGAAATCAATATTAAGTAGAAGGCGATTTGAAAAAATATTACAGATCATAAGTTTAGAAAATTTTCAGCACTTTGAAATGTATTGCAATTTTAACGCACTAATTATGTGTATAAGTTAAAAGCATTTCCAGAGACTTTCAAGTAATTTTACTGACAAATAAAACTAATGTTTCTAAAATTAAAATTAAACACGATTTTAAAAAAAGTTGCAGATCATAAGTTTAGACAATTTTCAGCCGTTTGAAATGTATTGTAATTTTAACGCACTAATTATGTGGATAAGTTAAAAGCATTTCCACTGACTTTCAAGTAATTTTACTGACAAGGAAAACTAATGTTTCTGTAATCAAAATTGAGTAGAAGGCGATTTTACAAAAATTTGGACATCAAAGTTTAGACAATTTTCAGCCGTTTGAAATGTATTGCAATTTTAACGCACTAATTATGTGGATAAGTTAAAAGCATTTCCACTGACTTTCAAGTAATTTTATTGACCAGAAAAAACTATGTTTCTAAAATCAAAATTGAGTTAGAAGGCGATTTGAAAAAATATTACAGATCAAAAGTTTAGAAAATTTTCAGCACTTTGAAATGTATTGCAATTTTAACGCACTAATGATGTGGATAAGTTAAAAGCATTTCCACTGACTTTCAAGTAATTTTATTGACCAGAAAAAACTATGTTTCTAAAATCAAAATTAAACACTTGAAAAAAAGTTGCAGATCATAAGTTTAGACAATTTTCAGCACTTTGAAATGTATTGCAATTCTAACGCACTAATTATGTGTATAAGTTAAAAGCATTTCCACAGACTTCCAAGTAATTTTACTGACAAGAAAAACTAATGTTTCTAAAATTAAATTAAACACGATTTGAAAAAAAGTTGCAGATCATAAGTTTAGACAATTTTCAGCACTTTGAAATGTATTGCAATTCTAACGCACTAATTATGTGGATAAGTTAAAAGCATTTCCAGAGACTTTCAAGTAATTTTACTGACAAGAAAAACTAATTTTTCTGAAATCAAAATTGAGTAGAAGGCGATTTGAAAAAAAATTGCAGATCATAAGTTTAGACTATTTTCAGCCGTTTGAAATGTATTGCAATTTTAATGCACTAATTATGTGGATAAGTTAAAAGCATTTCCAGAGACTTTCAAGTAATTTTACTGACAAGAAAAACTAATGTTTCTAAAATTAAAATTAAACACGATTTGAAAAAAAGTTGCAGATCATAAGTTTAGACAATTTACAGCCGTTTGAAATGTATTGCAATTTTAACGCACTAATTATGTGGATAAGTTAAAAGCATTTCCACTGACTTTCAAGTAATTTTATTGACCATAAAAAACTATGTTTCTAAAATCAAAACTGTTAGAAGGCGATTTGAAAAAATATTACAGATCATAAGTTTAGACAATTTTCAGCACTTTGAAATCTTTTTCCAATTTTAACGCACTAATTATGTGTATAAGTTAAAAGCATTTCCAGAGACTTTCAAGTAATTTTACTGACAAGAAAAACTAATGTTTCTAAAATTAAAATTAAACACGATTTGAAAAAAAGTTGCAGATCATAAGTTTAGACAATTTTCAGCCGTTTGAAATGTATTGCAATTTTAACGCACTAATTATGTGGATAAGTTAAAAGCATTTCCACTGACTTTCAAGTAATTTTATTGACCATAAAAAACTATGTTTCTAAAATCAAAATTGAGTTAGAAGGCAATTTGAAAAAATATTACAGATCATAAGTTTAGACAATTTTCAGCACTTTGAAATGTATTGCAATTCTAACGCACTAATTATGTGTATAAGTTAAAAGCATTTCCAATGACTTTCAAGTAATTTTATTGACCATAAAAAACTATGTTTCTGAAATCAATATTAAGTAGAAGGCGATTTGAAAAAATATTACAGATCATAAGTTTAGAAAATTTTCAGCACTTTGAAATGTATTGCAATTTTAACGCACTAATTATGTGTATAAGTTAAAAGCATTTCCAGAGACTTTCAAGTAATTTTACTGACAAATAAAACTAATGTTTCTAAAATTAAAATTAAACACGATTTTTAAAAAAGTTGCAGATCATAAGTTTAGACAATTTTCAGCCGTTTGAAATGTATTGTAATTTTAACGCACTAATTATGTGGATAAGTTAAAAGCATTTCCAATGACTTTCAAGTAATTTTATTGACCATAAAAAACTATGTTTCTGAAATCAAAATTGAGTTAGAAGGCGATTTGAAAAAATATTACAGATCATAAGTTTAGACAATTTTCAGCACTTTGAAATGTATTGCAATTCTAACGCACTAATTATGTGTATAAGTTAAAAGCATTTCCACTGACTTTCAAGTAATTTTACTGACAAGGAAAACTAATGTTTCTGAAATCAAAATTAAGTAGAAGGCGATTTTACAAAAATTCTGAGATCATAAGTTTAGATAATTTTCAGCCGTTTGAAATGTATTGCACTTTTAACGCACTAATTATGTGGATAAGTTAAAAGCATTTCCAGAGACTTTCAAGTACTTTTACTGACAAGAAAAACTAATGTTTCTTAAATTAAAATTAAACACGATTTGAAAAAAAGTTTCAGATCATAAGTTTAGACAATTTTCAGCCGTTTGAAATGTATTGCAATTTTAACGCACTAATTATGTGGATAAGTTAAAAGCATTTCCACTGACTTTCAAGTAATTTTATTGACCATAAAAAACTACGTTTCTAAAATCAAAATTAAGTTAGAAGGCGATTTGAAAAAATATCACAGATCATAAGTTTAGACAATTATCAGCACTTTGAAATGTATTGCAATTTTAACGCACTAATTATGTGTATAAGTTAAAAGCATTTCCAGAGACTTTCAAGTAATTTTACTGACAAGAAAAACTAATGTTTCTAAAATTAAAATTAAACACGATTTTAAAAAAAGTTGCAGATCATAAGTTTAGACAATTTTCAGCCGTTTGAAATGTATTGCAATTTTAACGCACTAATTATGTGGATAAGTTAAAAGCATTTCCAATGACTTTCAATTAATTTTATTGACCATAAAAAACTATGTTTCTAAAATCAAAATTGAGTTAGAAGACGATTTGAAAAAATATTACAGATCATAAGTTTAGACAATTTTCAGCACTTTGAAATGTATTGCAATTCTAACGCACTAATTATGTGTATAAGTTAAAAGCATTTCCACTGACTTTCAAGTAATTTTACTGAAAAGGAAAACTAATGTTTCTGATATCAAAATTGAGTAGAAGGCGATTTTACAAAAATTTGGAGATCATAAGTTTAGACAATTTTCAGCCGTTTGAAATGTATTGCACTTCTAACGCACTAATTATGTGTATAAGTTAAAAGCATTTCCAGAGACTTTCAAGTAATTTTACTGACAAGAAAAACTAATTTTTCTGAAATCAGAATTGAGTAGAAGGCGATTTGAAAAAAAATTGCAGATCATAAGTTTAGACTATTTTCAGCCGTTTGAAATGTATTGCAATTTTAATGCACTAATTATGTGGATAAGTTAAAAGCATTTCCAGAGACTTTCAAGTAATTTTACTGACAAGAAAAACTAATGTTTCTAAAATTAAAATTAAACACGATTTGAAAAAAAGTTGCAGATTATAAGTTTAGACAATTTTCAGCCGTTTGAAATGTATTGCAATTTTAACGCACTAATTATGTGGATAAGTTAAAAGCATTTCCACTGACTTTCAAGTAATTTTATTGACCATAAAAAACTATGTTTCTAAAATCAAAATTGAGTTAGAAGGCAATTTGAAAAAATATTACAGATCATAAGTTTAGACAATTTTCAGCACTTTGAAATGTATTGCAATTCTAACGCACTAATTATGTGTATAAGTTAAAAGCATTTCCAATGACTTTCAAGTAATTTTATTGACCATAAAAAACTATGTTTCTGAAATCAATATTAAGTAGAAGGCGATTTGAAAAAATATTACAGATCATAAGTTTAGAAAATTTTCAGCACTTTGAAATGTATTGCAATTTTAACGCACTAATTATGTGTATAAGTTAAAAGCATTTCCAGAGACTTTCAAGTAATTTTACTGACAAATAAAACTAATGTTTCTAAAATTAAAATTAAACACGATTTAAAAAAAAGTTGCAGATCATAAGTTTAGACAATTTTCAGCCGTTTGAAATGTATTGTAATTTTAACGCACTAATTATGTGGATAAGTTAAAAGCATTTCCAATGACTTTCAAGTAATTTTATTGACCATAAAAAACTATGTTTCTAAAATCAAAATTGAGTTAGAAGGCGATTTGAAAAAATATTACAGATCATAAGTTTAGACAATTTTCAGCACTTTGAAATGTATTGCAATTCTAACGCACTAATTATGTGTGTAAGTTAAATGCATTTCCACAGACTTTCAAGTAATTTTACTGACAAGAAAAACTAATGTTTCTAAAATTAAAATTAAACACGATTTGAAAAAAAGTTGCAGATCATAAGTTTAGACAATTTTCAGCACTTTGAAATGTATTGCAATTCTAACGCACTAATTATGTGTATAAGTTAAAAGCATTTCCACTGACTTTCAAGTAATTTTACTGACAAGGAAAACTAATGTTTCTGAAATCAAAATTAAGTAGAAGGCGATTTTACAAAAATTCTGAGATCATAAGTTTAGATAATTTTCAGCCGTTTGAAATGTATTGCACTTTTAACGCACTAATTATGTGGATAAGTTAAAAGCATTTCCAGAGACTTTCAAGTACTTTTACTGACAAGAAAAACTAATGTTTCTTAAATTAAAATTAAACACGATTTGAAAAAAAGTTTCAGATCATAAGTTTAGACAATTTTCAGCCGTTTGAAATGTATTGCAATTTTAACGCACTAATTATGTGGATAAGTTAAAAGCATTTCCACTGACTTTCAAGTAATTTTATTGACCATAAAAAACTACGTTTCTAAAATCAAAATTAAGTTAGAAGGCGATTTGAAAAAATATTACAGATCATAAGTTTAGACAATTATCAGCACTTTGAAATGTATTGCAATTTTAACGCACTAATTATGTGTATAAGTTAAAAGCATTTCCAGAGACTTTCAAGTAATTTTACTGACAAGAAAAACTAATGTTTCTAAAATTAAAATTAAACACGATTTTAAAAAAAGTTGCAGATCATAAGTTTAGACAATTTTCAGCCGTTTGAAATGTATTGCAATTTTAACGCACTAATTATGTGGATAAGTTAAAAGCATTTCCAATGACTTTCAATTAATTTTATTGACCATAAAAAACTATGTTTCTAAAATCAAAATTGAGTTAGAAGGCAATTTGAAAAAATATTACAGATCATAAGTTTAGACAATTTTCAGCACTTTGAAATGTATTGCAATTCTAACGCACTAATTATGTGTATAAGTTAAAAGCATTTCCAATGACTTTCAAGTAATTTTATTGACCATAAAAAACTATGTTTCTGAAATCAATATTAAGTAGAAGGCGATTTGAAAAAATATTACAGATCATAAGTTTAGAAAATTTTCAGCACTTTGAAATGTATTGCAATTTTAACGCACTAATTATGTGTATAAGTTAAAAGCATTTCCAGAGACTTTCAAGTAATTTTACTGACAAATAAAACTAATGTTTCTAAAATTAAAATTAAACACGATTTGAAAAAAAGTTGCAGATCATAAGTTTAGACAATTTTCAGCCGTTTGAAATGTATTGCAATTTTAACGAACTAATTATGTGGATAAGTTAAAAGCATTTCCAGAGACTTTCAAGTAATTTTACTGACAAGAAAAACTAATGTTTCTAAAATTAAAATTAAACACGATTTGAAAAAAAGTTGAAGATCATAAGTTTAGACAATTTTCAGCCGTTTGAAATGTATTGCAATTTTAACGAACTAATTATGTGGTTAAGTTAAAAGCATTTCCGCTGACTTTCAAGTAATTTTACTGACAAGAAAAACTAATGTTTCTAAAATTAAAATTAAACACGATTTGAAAAAAAGTTGCAGATCATAAGTTTAGACAATTTTCAGCCGTTTGAAATGTATTGCAATTTTAACGCACTAATTATGTGGATAAGTTAAAAGCATTTCCAATGACTTTCAAGTAATTTTATTGACCAGAAAAAACTATGTTTCTAAAATCAAAATTAAGTTAGAAGGCGATTTGAAAAAATATTACAGATCATAAGTTTAGACAATTTTCAGCACTTTGAAATGTATTGCATATTTAACGAAGTAATTATGTGGATAAGTTAAAAGCATTTCCACAGACATTCAAGAAATTTTACTGACAAGAAAAACAAATGTTTTTAAAATTAAAATTGAGTAGAAGGCGATTTTAAAAAAAGTTGCAGATCATAAGTTTAGACAATTTTCAGCCGTTTGAAATGTATTGCAATTTTAACGCACTAATTATGTGTATAAGATAAAAGCATTTCCACTGACTTTCAAGTAATTTTATTGACCAGAAAAAACTATGTTTCTAAAATCAAAATTAAACACGATTTGAAAAAAAGTTGCAGAACATAAGTTTAGACAATTTTCAGCACTTTGAAATGTATTGCAATTCTAACGCACTAATTATGTGTATAAGTTAAAAGCATTTCCACAGACTTTCAAGTAATTTTACTGACAAGAAAAACTAATGTTTCTAAAATTAAAATTAAACACGATTTGAAAAAAAGTTGCAGATCATAAGTTTAGACAATTTTCAGCACTTTGAAATGTATTGCAATTCTAACGCACTAATTATGTGTATAAGTTAAAAGCATTTCCAATGACTTTCAATTAATTTTATTGACCATAAAAAACTATGTTTCTAAAATCAAAATTGAGTTAGAAGACGATTTGAAAAAATATTACAGATCATAAGTTTAGACAATTTTCAGCACTTTGAAATGTATTGCAATTCTAACGCACTAATTATGTGTATAAGTTAAAAGCATTTCCACTGACTTTCAAGTAATTTTACTGAAAAGGAAAACTAATGTTTCTGATATCAAAATTGAGTAGAAGGCGATTTTACAAAAATTTGGAGATCATAAGTTTAGACAATTTTCAGCCGTTTGAAATGTATTGCACTTTTAACGCACTAATTATGTGGATAAGTTAAAAGCATTTCCAGAGACTTTCAAGTAATTTTACTGACAAGAAAAACTAATGTTTCTAAAATTAAAATTAAACACGATTTGAAAAAAAGTTGCAGATCATAAGTTTAGACAATTTTCAGCCGTTTGAAATGTATTGCACTTTTAACGCACTAATTATGTGGATAAGTTAAAAGCATTTCCACTGACTTTCAAGTAATTTTATTGACCATAAAAAACTATGTTTCTAAAATCAAAATTGAGTTAGAAGGCAATTTGAAAAAATATTACAGATCATAAGTTTAGACAATTTTCAGCACTTTGAAATGTATTGCAATTCTAACGCACTAATTATGTGTATAAGTTAAAAGCATTTCCAGAGACTTTCAAGTAATTTTACTGACAAGAAAAACTAATGTTTCTAAAATTAAAATTAAATACGATTTGAAAAAAAGTTGCAGATCATAAGTTTAGACAATTTTCAGCCGTTTGAAATGTATTGCAATTTTAACGCACTAATTATGTGGATAAGTTAAAAGCATTTCCACTGACTTTCAAGTAATTTTACTGACAAGGAAAACTAATGTTTCTGTAATCAAAATTGAGTAGAAGGCGATTTTACAAAAATTTGGACATCAAAGTTTAGACAATTTTCAGCCGTTTGAAATGTATTGCAATTTTAACGCACTAATTATGTGGATAAGTTAAAAGCATTTCCACTGACTTTCAAGTAATTTTATTGACCAGAAAAAACTATGTTTCTAAAATCAAAATTGAGTTAGAAGGCGATTTGAAAAAATATTACAGATCAAAAGTTTAGAAAATTTTCAGCACTTTGAAATGTATTGCAATTTTAACGCACTAATGATGTGGATAAGTTAAAAGCATTTCCACTGACTTTCAAGTAATTTTATTGACCAGAAAAAACTATGTTTCTAAAATCAAAATTAAACACTTGAAAAAAAGTTGCAGATCATACGTTTAGACAATTTTCAGCACTTTGAAATGTATTGCAATTCTAACGCACTAATTATGTGGATAAGTTAAAAGCATTTCCAGAGACTTTCAAGTAATTTTACTGACAAGAAAAACTAATGTTTCTAAAATTAAAATTAAACACGATTTGAAAAAAAGTTGCAGATCATAAGTTTAGACAATTTACAGCCGTTTGAAATGTATTGCAATTTTAACGCACTAATTATGTGGATAAGTTAAAAGCATTTCCACTGACTTTCAAGTAATTTTATTGACCATAAAAAACTATGTTTCTAAAATCAAAACTGTTAGAAGGCGATTTGAAAAAATATTACAGATCATAAGTTTAGACAATTTTCAGCACTTTGAAATCTTTTTCCAATTTTAACGCACTAATTATGTGTATAAGTTAAAAGCATTTCCAGAGACTTTCAAGTAATTTTACTGACAAGAAAAACTAATGTTTCTAAAATTAAAATTAAATACGATTTGAAAAAAAGTTGCAGATCATAAGTTTAGACAATTTTCAGCCGTTTGAAATGTATTGCAATTTTAACGCACTAATTATGTGGATAAGTTAAAAGCATTTCCACTGACTTTCAAGTAATTTTATTGACCATAAAAAACTATGTTTCTAAAATCAAAATTGAGTTAGAAGGCGATTTGAAAAAATATTACAGATCAAAAGTTTAGAAAATTTTCAGCACTTTGAAATGTATTGCAATTTTAACGCACTAATGATGTGGATAAGTTAAAAGCATTTCCACTGACTTTCAAGTAATTTTATTGACCAGAAAAAACTATGTTTCTAAAATCAAAATTAAACACTTGAAAAAAAGTTGCAGATCATAAGTTTAGACAATTTTCAGCACTTTGAAATGTATTGCAATTCTAACGCACTAATTATGTGTATAAGTTAAAAGCATTTCCAATGACTTTCAAGTAATTTTATTGACCATAAAAAACTATGTTTCTGAAATCAATATTAAGTAGAAGGCGATTTGAAAAAATATTACAGATCATAAGTTTAGAAAATTTTCAGCACTTTGAAATGTATTGCAATTTTAACGCACTAATTATGTGTATAAGTTAAAAGCATTTCCAGAGACTTTCAAGTAATTTTACTGACAAATAAAACTAATGTTTCTAAAATTAAAATTAAACACGATTTAAAAAAAAGTTGCAGATCATAAGTTTAGACAATTTTCAGCCGTTTGAAATGTATTGTAATTTTAACGCACTAATTATGTGGATAAGTTAAAAGCATTTCCACTGACTTTCAAGTAATTTTACTGACAAGGAAAACTAATGTTTCTGTAATCAAAATTGAGTAGAAGGCGATTTTACAAAAATTTGGACATCAAAGTTTAGACAATTTTCAGCCGTTTGAAATGTATTGCAATTTTAACGCACTAATTATGTGGATAAGTTAAAAGCATTTCCACTGACTTTCAAGTAATTTTATTGACCAGAAAAAACTATGTTTCTAAAATCAAAATTGAGTTAGAAGGCGATTTGAAAAAATATTACAGATCAAAAGTTTAGAAAATTTTCAGCACTTTGAAATGTATTGCAATTTTAACGCACTAATGATGTGGATAAGTTAAAAGCATTTCCACTGACTTTCAAGTAATTTTATTGACCAGAAAAAACTATGTTTCTAAAATCAAAATTAAACACTTGAAAAAAAGTTGCAGATCATAAGTTTAGACAATTTTCAGCACTTTGAAATGTATTGCAATTCTAACGCACTAATTATGTGTATAAGTTAAAAGCATTTCCACAGACTTCCAAGTAATTTTACTGACAAGAAAAACTAATGTTTCTAAAATTAAATTAAACACGATTTGAAAAAAAGTTGCAGATCATAAGTTTAGACAATTTTCAGCACTTTGAAATGTATTGCAATTCTAACGCACTAATTATGTGGATAAGTTAAAAGCATTTCCAGAGACTTTCAAGTAATTTTACTGACAAGAAAAACTAATGTTTCTAAAATTAAAATTAAACACGATTTGAAAAAAAGTTGCAGATCATAAGTTTAGACAATTTACAGCCGTTTGAAATGTATTGCAATTTTAACGCACTAATTATGTGGATAAGTTAAAAGCATTTCCACTGACTTTCAAGTAATTTTATTGACCATAAAAAACTATGTTTCTAAAATCAAAACTGTTAGAAGGCGATTTGAAAAAATATTACAGATCATAAGTTTAGACAATTTTCAGCACTTTGAAATCTTTTTCCAATTTTAACGCACTAATTATGTGTATAAGTTAAAAGCATTTCCAGAGACTTTCAAGTAATTTTACTGACAAGAAAAACTAATGTTTCTAAAATTAAAATTAAATACGATTTGAAAAAAAGTTGCAGATCATAAGTTTAGACAATTTTCAGCCGTTTGAAATGTATTGCAATTTTAACGCACTAATTATGTGGATAAGTTAAAAGCATTTCCACTGACTTTCAAGTAATTTTATTGACCATAAAAAACTATGTTTCTAAAATCAAAATTGAGTTAGAAGGCGATTTGAAAAAATATTACAGATCAAAAGTTTAGAAAATTTTCAGCACTTTGAAATGTATTGCAATTTTAACGCACTAATGATGTGGATAAGTTAAAAGCATTTCCACTGACTTTCAAGTAATTTTATTGACCAGAAAAAACTATGTTTCTAAAATCAAAATTAAACACTTGAAAAAAAGTTGCAGATCATAAGTTTAGACAATTTTCAGCACTTTGAAATGTATTGCAATTCTAACGCACTAATTATGTGTATAAGTTAAAAGCATTTCCACAGACTTCCAAGTAATTTTACTGACAAGAAAAACTAATGTTTCTAAAATTAAATTAAACACGATTTGAAAAAAAGTTGCAGATCATAAGTTTAGACAATTTTCAGCACTTTGAAATGTATTGCAATTCTAACGCACTAATTATGTGGATAAGTTAAAAGCATTTCCAGAGACTTTCAAGTAATTTTACTGACAAGAAAAACTAATTTTTCTGAAATCAAAATTGAGTAGAAGGCGATTTGAAAAAAAATTGCAGATCATAAGTTTAGACTATTTTCAGCCGTTTGAAATGTATTGCAATTTTAATGCACTAATTATGTGGATAAGTTAAAAGCATTTCCAGAGACTTTCAAGTAATTTTACTGACAAGAAAAACTAATGTTTCTAAAATTAAAATTAAACACGATTTGAAAAAAAGTTGCAGATCATAAGTTTAGACAATTTACAGCCGTTTGAAATGTATTGCAATTTTAACGCACTAATTATGTGGATAAGTTAAAAGCATTTCCACTGACTTTCAAGTAATTTTATTGACCATAAAAAACTATGTTTCTAAAATCAAAACTGTTAGAAGGCGATTTGAAAAAATATTACAGATCATAAGTTTAGACAATTTTCAGCACTTTGAAATCTTTTTCCAATTTTAACGCACTAATTATGTGTATAAGTTAAAAGCATTTCCAGAGACTTTCAAGTAATTTTACTGACAAGAAAAACTAATGTTTCTAAAATTAAAATTAAACACGATTTGAAAAAAAGTTGCAGATCATAAGTTTAGACAATTTTCAGCCGTTTGAAATGTATTGCAATTTTAACGCACTAATTATGTGGATAAGTTAAAAGCATTTCCACTGACTTTCAAGTAATTTTATTGACCATAAAAAACTATGTTTCTAAAATCAAAATTGAGTTAGAAGGCAATTTGAAAAAATATTACAGATCATAAGTTTAGACAATTTTCAGCACTTTGAAATGTATTGCAATTCTAACGCACTAATTATGTGTATAAGTTAAAAGCATTTCCAATGACTTTCAAGTAATTTTATTGACCATAAAAAACTATGTTTCTGAAATCAATATTAAGTAGAAGGCGATTTGAAAAAATATTACAGATCATAAGTTTAGAAAATTTTCAGCACTTTGAAATGTATTGCAATTTTAACGCACTAATTATGTGTATAAGTTAAAAGCATTTCCAGAGACTTTCAAGTAATTTTACTGACAAATAAAACTAATGTTTCTAAAATTAAAATTAAACACGATTTTAAAAAAAGTTGCAGATCATAAGTTTAGACAATTTTCAGCCGTTTGAAATGTATTGTAATTTTAACGCACTAATTATGTGGATAAGTTAAAAGCATTTCCAATGACTTTCAAG